>HG992152.1:3772500-4133319 GCA_905220505.1 Laothoe populi
CATGCTTTGATGCTAATTGAATAAGGAATCTGTGTCAAATTGATAATATTTGTAATATCTATAAATACGGCCTGCTGGCTTACCACCATCTCTTGGAGTAGCTTTATTGTAATATTTTGTACCATAAAATCGCTTACTTACATCCAACATACAGTTTAAATTAATTTTACGTCACATTGCTTAAAACCTTTTAGGTAGTTATTTTTTTAAGTCAATAATACTCGAGATAATGTTATCGTGGGAAACTACGGCGATTAACATAATCAATAACTTTGTCCATCCCAATGCAGACACGTAGACTTTTGGTGACGCACAATGGCCGCTGGACTGTGTCGTCGGATTTACCTACCGAACCGATGTTTACTTAGTAATGACTGGATTATTATGACTAGCCGAGCTACGACACCTATGTCACGCAAGCATTTGTTATTTTTCGTATGACGCAAACGAAAAGATGGACAGCAATCTATTTCTATACATCTGAAATAAAATAAACATAAAAAACCTTTATAGTACCACAAATTAATTGACATGATACACTTCTCTCTGTTTTATTTTGGAATTTCAATGTGCTAAAGTCGCTCAGCGTGCTATGGAGCGGGCAATGCTTGGGGTTTCTCTGGTGGATAGAGTTCGAAATGAAGTCATCCGCCAGAGAACC
Organism: Laothoe populi; assembly: GCA_905220505.1. Taxonomy (NCBI): domain Eukaryota; kingdom Metazoa; phylum Arthropoda; class Insecta; order Lepidoptera; family Sphingidae; genus Laothoe; species Laothoe populi. Next base: position 3,773,162 of record HG992152.1, read on the forward strand.
AAAGTCATAGATATTGCTCGCAAAATTAGCATACTAAAGTGGAAGTGGGCTGGTCACGTCTGCAGACGGACAGATGGCCGATGGAGCAGACATGTGTTGGAGTGGAGACCGCGTTTAGGCAAACGTAGTGTGGGACGCCCTGCTGCACGATGGACCGACGACTTGAAGAAGGTGGCGGGTAGCTGGTGGATGCGGGCTACCCAAGACCGGGATGGTTGGCGTTCACTTGGGGAGGCCTACGTCCAACAGTGGACGGCAACAGGCTGAGTATATAATCAAACATTGTAACTAGTTTAAGAGAACTTTATTATAACAAGTTAGAAATAAATATTACTACTACCCCGGCCCGAACCAAGAGGTTCGCAAATTCGTATTTTTGCCGCACCATCAAGCTGTGGATCAGTTTGCCAGGTACCGTGTTCCCTCCTTCCTATGATCCTGGGTCCTTTAGGCCAGTGGCGGCGTAAGGGGGGGGCGGTGGGGGCGGTCCGCCCCGGGTACCAAGCACCAAGGGGTGCCAACGTGGTGATAACTCAGTCGAGCAACTCAGTCGCTGTTTGCGCATCTCATATGCCCGACGAGGACGGCACGGGCGGCCAGGAGAAATGACCGAACATGCTGGACTAAGATTGCCAGAAGAGCTGCAGAGAGCTATTTTAGAACGTCTTAATAGATTTCACGGAGACCTAGATCATAGTTACAAGGCAATGAATGTCATTCTCATAACATTTGGTGTTGTTCAGCCTTAAGTTCTGCTCACGCAAACTTCGTGGTACATTTCCAATTCTGACAAAATCTATGATGAATTTTCTGCACTGGAAATTATTTTGGAAGTTTTAGGACTGAGGCGCCACTTGGAAGCTGCCAGAATTTCTTTTCAAGAAGCGGTCGTGGACCGTGGACGTGGTAACGAATGGGGGTGACAAATAATAGAGCGCATACAACATGTGATGGACTTGGTTGCTGTGAAAGAAATATATCATATGTCGGCACAGAAAAGAGGGTACGGGCCTTTTTTTTTGTCGCGGGGTAAGCGGTTTATTACTGCCGCCCGCTCCGGGAGGAAGCGGAATAAGAATAAAACGGGTATACTGGACTAGCCGGTCTTACGACCCAGCATCCCCTTCGCCCGGATGATGGCTATCCGTGCTGCCGCTGGACCGAGTCCCTACCCCCTATGTACACCCCACCCGACACTACCAGCTAAAACCCCGTGGTGGCCTTCTTCGGCGCTTACGGAGCGATCCCGGGGTATTCTAAGGAGTGCTAGAATTGCAGCCGGAATCGCCTTTGCGCGGTGCCGCGTAGCAGCTCATCTCCATGGAGGGCCCACCGAACAACGACAGCGAACGAGGCCTTACCATCCGCGCTGCCGTCCATCTCGGGGTCGCACGATGCTACAAATTTGGAAGTGCATCGATACGGGCTGACAGCCCCCCGTTGCGCGCCCACGACCCCCGATGGGCCCTATTTGTCGCCTCGTGCCACAGGCAGGGGTTACCGTGGTGGAATTCAAACGCCCCCATTCTACAGGGCGGGAGACGCCGGTCAGTCGTCAACCCGGCGCCTCCTACGTCTTCTCTGGCGGCGGGAGGGATCATATCGTTCCCGATCCCTCTCAGCACTCTCCTTCTGCAAGATAACGTTCTCGCAGAAGTGGGCCACCGCACGCCAGGACCTCCGGCTGGCGACCATGGACGACACCACGGCCGGCAGCGAGAGGTCTCCTCCAACGACTGCTCTGAGAGCGCTGCGCTCTTCTTCCCAGGCTGGGCACTCCTCCAACGTATGTTGGGCCGTGTCCTCGCGGCACCTACTTTCCGATCCGACACAGGAACGAACCGAAATACCCATGGTCCGTTAATACCTGCGTCAGTCGGAATGTCGGCGCCCCGTGGCGCCTGTCTAGACATCTCTTTAGGACAGGACGCACTGCTGCGACAGTCCTCAGGCCCGCAGTCGGGCTCTTCAGCCTGGAATGCCACTCCTTCACGGCGGTTCTGTGAAACCGGGCCGCAATCTCCCTCGGGGCCAGTCTATCCTGACGGCGGCTTGACGCCTCCTCCCGCCAGTGGAACGCTGTAGAGAGGATTTTGGCGTCCAACTCCCAAGGGAGTGTGCCGGCCAATACGCAGGCCGCCTCGTGGGAGACCGTGCGGTAGCCCCTTACTATTCGCTGCACCACCAAACGCTGCGGTTTGCGCAGCAAGGCGACGCAGCGGGCTTTCAGGGACTCGGCCCATACGGGACATCCGTACAGGGAGGATATGGGCCTGCGACGAACGTCGACGACGCGCAGTGGATCGAAAATCCGCCTTTGAAGACTTAGGAATCCGATGTTTTAATTGTGATGATTTTTTAAAAAAACTTTACAGCCGTGACAATACTAAACAACATATCATATGTGATATTTTATTTTTTTAAATTTTGTATTGAACGGTTTTGACCGTGGGATCTACAGTTGAGGTTCAAAAACCCAGATTTTTGCGAAAAAAACCCAGAACCCAGGGCGAACACTCGTCAAAGTTACAAACTTGGATTTAATGTATTCACTAGGGATTTACACCTCTGACAACCCCCCCCCCCCCCCCCCCCCCTTCGATTAGAATTTATTGTTTTATTTTGAGGGTGCCCAATAGAAAACCGCCCCGGGTGGCAACCCATGCTACGCCGCCACTGCTTTAGGCGTAATGTGAAGAAGCTAAACAGCAGGCCGACATTATTGTGTTGAGTAGCGAGGGATAGACTGTCTCTCGCTACTTGATGCTCTAACTTAACACTTACCATCAGGTACAGTGTGGTCACTTTGCCATGTCACGATAATAAAAAAAACACAGATCCATCCAAATAGCCTACTTATTTCAGACTACGCTCATTTGATTTTGTTAAAATAATTTTATTCTTCGAAACGGTTGGAGGACAATTTTAGGAATATAATTCCTGATTGTTGTTGCCATTTTAAAATACTTACTTATTCCTGTCCGTATCGCAGGTTATGGCCGGGAATGGAATACTGCACAGCTGGTACTTGCGATGCCTTGGATGGATTGCAGCGGCAGGCCATCCGCATTGTGAATGATGCAGACGTGACCAACATCCTAGAGCCGTTACAGCTGCGAGGGACATTTTTCCTCGCTTAGCTTGCTTTACCGTCTATATCATGGCAAATAGTGTAAAAAAGCTACTCAGCAGGAGCGAGGGGTGGATTTCTCTCATTACTGGCAGTATTTTACACGTGAAATGTGGTCATTTTGTCTATTTTATTATTATGAGAAATGAAATGCATAATATTAGAAATGGATGATTTTGATTTCGGTTGTTAATTTTTTTTTATCATAGCACGGCAAAGTGACTGCACTGCACCTGATGGTAAGCGCAGTGCGGTCCAATTAGAGTATCGAGTAGTGAGAGACGATCTATCCCCCGCTACTCAACACAATCATGCCGGCTTGCTTCTTCACACTACGCCATGGGCAAGAAGGTGAAGAAGCGGTCGAGGGTCTATTGTCAGAGTACTCAGAAGGCCGCAAAATGGCCAAACATTGTACTCCAACTCTAGACCCCCGAGAAAAACCAGATGTACACTGGCTGATCCCGGAACGCGACACACTTGCGTGTGCCACTATGGCTGGTTTTACACCCTGTGTACGGTGGTCGCTATCCGGGCGGATATTTAGATAATTATTTATTATTCTAAATGAACACACGATAGTATTCCTAAATGTAATATATTATGTGACAATAGTTTTAATAATACCTAATTAAAATAAATCTTCATTTTGTATTTTGAGCACATTGGACAAACACTTCGTAATCTTGATGTGATCTGAAATATATGAAATGAAAAGTCCATATTAATTAAAATGAAACAAATTTAATTTATGCTTGCCAAAAGCGTTAGTGCATTCAAACAATTATTAACAAAAAACAAACAGATGAGAGCAAAAATAAAACAACATACACACAGTTAATCATTTTATTTAAAATAAAAACTTGTCATGACATTAAACATCAAAATCACAGACAAATGAAATCAGTTTTAATTGTTAAGTCATTTAGCTTAATAAAACACACACGTTAGTAATTGGCAATAGCGATACAAAGCATTTTATCGAGTTTACTGCTTTCGATAGGAGAACATAAACAGAAATTTATTTTTTAGATTGCGTAGCCGTAAATTGATTCAATATTATAGTCGTAAAGTTTTGTGACTCGACATAAGGGTCGTTTTGACAAATACAGATGACAAATAAAGAAAAATACAGATTAAAAAACAGCAGAATAATTATTTAAACAAAATATGTACTGCACATTTATATTTTGTACTCAAAACAGAAACATTATGATTAAAAGTACCTTAAATCTGAATTACAATTTCCTTCGGACTGAAATGTTAGTTTCACATTTTTATTTTAAAAATACATATAAAAGCGTATGAGTATACAATAAAAAAAAACTTAAATAAAATACAAAAATAAAAATCAGCAAAAAACATGTCACAGTTTTGAACTAAAATTGATTTATAAAATAAACCTAATAATACTAATATGTACCTGATATTTGTGACCAAAATTATTAAGAGCAGGGATTTTGATAACATTAACATATATACATTAATAAAACTTGGATCAACATGTTAAAAAAACATATTCATCGAATTCTGATTTAAAAATAAACACCTAAAAAAATATTATACAAAAGCACTTCAGGGCACAATACATACTTCAGTAGTACTGATTAAAACTGATATCTGTTTCCAAATAGAAACAACCAATTAAATAAAATAAATATACAACTCATTTATACAAATACTTCAACCATCAAAAATAAAAAATACATAAACAATTAAATACAGTAGAAGATTTTTAAACAGATATAATAACAATGAAATTGGATAAAAATACCAACTTGGCAGAATAGCGTGTTCACATGGATATTTTGGGTTTCAGCCAAACATTTAATTTAAAATAAACCAATCGCTAATTTCTAGTAACCCTGAACGATATTGCTACTATCAAAGATGTTGCGGATTCCAGTCGAATCAGAATGGAAACTGATTTTGACATAACACTAGAATCCAGAATACCAGAATCGATGTAAAAGATGAGACATATAGAACCAAAGACGGCAAAGTGGGGTCTGCTTATATTATGGTAAATTAAAAAATACATAACTTTTGTTAAAGTCAAAAAAGACAAATTTGTTAAATATTTTATTTAAATCTGAGGAGATATTTAATTTAATCAATGACAACTGATGACTAAGATGGCCGCCTTTGCTGCTGTACTCCAGCCATTTTGATTGTCACTGACTTCATGAGAAATATGATTGCTGGCTTCAGAGACGCTTCTGATTGGTTGATAGTGAAAACTTGCCGGCTCTTATTCTAAAGCAACTTTTGTTCTGTGTTTTAGAAAGGTTTACAGCCGTCTTTAATTATGAAACTTTGCAATAGTCGATGCAGATTTTAATTTCCTATATTCCCATATATTTTTTTCATTTTTGCCTAACCTACTTTGGTTCTATACGTCTCAGATATCCCTAACATCTCTAGATGAAACTATAACAATATAATATATACATGGTAAATTAAGTAAAATGAATGTAAATTACAATCGCTATGGACGTCTATTGACTAGAAAGACAGGAATAAACATACACGAAGTAACGAATCTGCAATCGGATAATCTCAGCAATATTGAGCCTTTAAATTCATCACAAAGATATAGAATAAAATAAAAATGTAAAATTTTTACAAAACTTTTCGTATCTGAGTATCGGTTTTCAATTAATTTAAACCTCAATTGTTTATCTAACCTAACCTAACCTAACCTTAACGTACTTGCAAATATAAACGACAGGGCTGTAAATTGAACATATCATGCAAAAGTAACTATGCACATTTACGGTCGATTTCCTTCCTGCATTAAAATATTGCATACGTAAATATGTTATAATCATGAAGTTATAATATATTCATTATACACATATGTATGTAATGCTACTGGTAATTTGACGTGTTTTTGCAGGTATTTTTTTGTCAAAACTGCATCAGCAAATTTAACGTTGATTTTTGACACTTTTAATTTCTTTGATTGTCTTGTCTTATCACACTTTAATCTATCAACATCAAAGACTTCGTATCGTCGCAATCGTTTAACCAGCGTGTAATTATAATGCAAATGGTTTTATCACCGTATAGATATAAAAATGTTCAAAATTCAACCCTGCCTTAAAAATAATTTAACACATCACTGGATTTTCAATAAATATGCCTATGTCTTGTGATGCTACTAATATTGGCGTTAGTAAAAACAAACATTGATCAGCAACTTAACCATGAGTTCTCTAAATATTCCCTACCGACAACAAATATTAGACAAAATATACAGCGCCTCTAGCGGTTACGTGAAAAACTAAATCTGGTACAGTTAACGACAAAATTTGCTAAACCAAATTAAATAAAAATCAGTTGGTGTTATCGTCTATTAAAACTTGTGGGCAATGCAACAAAATGTCATGGACACCTATACTTACCAAAAGTTCATGAACAAGAAATAGGAATTCACATTTTACGAAAGTTTACCGAATTTTGTATTACCAGCATGTTCAGCTAATTTTGTTTCTATAACGTTCACCAACAATTGTAACTATTAGGTGCTAACGGCCTTATGTAATGATAGTTGGTCAGTGACTTCTGATGCTTAGTGTTCACTATTTCTGGAATTTTGTCCGTGTTACGCAACTTTTGTCGTTGACTGTACTATAAGGACGAAACTTCGTTTACCTATTGTACCTTTTTGACAAACTGATGTTTGAGCTCTGTTTGATATACAATTTCTACTATTCAAGTTAAATTTAAGTCTTTTAAACAATTTACAAACAAATCAAACCTTGTAGAGTATATTTTATGGTTTTCAATAAACCTTTTTGATTGCATTTTGTGGTCATTGGTTTTATAAATTGCAAATTTAGAAGACAATAAGAGTTACACCAAAGTGCCCCAGTATTTCGGTTGTCGTTTAACCTTTTACATTGCCTCTGTTACTAAGAACACAAAGTGGCACAACGTAAGTCGAATGAAAATTTTTCTGAGTTAAATGCCTGATCACGCTGATATATTGATAAGACTGCATTGCGAACTGTCTCTGCAACTACATTTATAGAAAATAAACTATATTCTACTATACTGGTTTAACTAGATCTAAATAGTGCCATACCATGGCATACCATACCATCAGGCGCAGTGTGGTCACTTTGCCGAGCCAGAATAAAAAAAAATCAACAATATAAAAGCCATCATCGTATTTACCATTGTATTAATGACTTAATCTAAATGTAAAGTTTGAGCTCATGTATAGTTATAAGTTTGTTAAACGGTACCAAGCCATCTACGAGACTGGCTCGACCTAGTGTGGATGGCATAGACTCAAATTACCATCTGTATAGTCATATAAGCCCAAGAACATCAATAATGTATCACCTCTTGTAAAAAAAAATTTGTTAATAAATGATTATTATTATTATGTTTGTCACACCGTAATCACAGGACTATAGAGTCTCGGACATTTGGAAGGCGTGCGTGGGGCCGAAGATTTTAATTTAATTATTATTATTATATCAAAAGTATTGCTAGAGAATCGACACAGTAAAACGCTGATAATTTTCTAAATCGTTACAAATTGTTACAAAAAACTAACTTTATAATTTAGTTTCCCTAATACAAATTCCTTTATAAATTGACTTACATTACAAATGTTCATATTACAAATATAGCAGAAAAACATTCCATTTTTAAATTAAAAAAAAAAATTGTGAATGTCTGTTGATATTGTCCGCAAACCAACTGAAAATATTCCTCAATAGGCATGGGAAATCTTATATGTATAGAGGAACAAAAAACCTAGTCTTGAGGCTAGATTTATAACTATAGAATATAAAGCACTTCAAATTTACATTATTATAGTAAATACAGGTGCTCTTCGAATTGGTTACGAAACATAGGTTCAAGTTGCCCCAGACGTAAAACCTGACACCTCTGAAGTAGCTGCTTTCAGCAATAATTTTACTAATTCCTAACAAGTACTTCTTAACAAAAACACTGAGAAAAATATTATAACTGTTATTTTCTACTAACGCCAACACTCTATTAACTACAATTTAACTCCAAACCCTAGGTTTTCCACCGCCCGACGAGCAATCTTCTTTTCTGTTGCCATCATGGAGACTTCCGTACAAATTTTGCCTTGTCTGGCCCTTCTGCGAGCTACGAAATATGAAATTTTATATTATACACCGATACAAATAAATTCTTTCGATTTCTATTTTTATTTATGTCTGTGGTTCAATCTATAATAATTGTATGAAGTTATAGGGGTTATTAGTTTCAACGCGGTAATCTCTGGAAATACCAATCAAATATAGAAAATTTCTTTCTGGATTTTTTATTGAGGAAGGTATTGGGTTATCTAAATAATACGCCGCAACTGTCGGGAGCGGAGCAAATAGCTGTCAATTTGGTAATTATATCTAAAACATTGATTTCGCAGACATAGATCTCAAAAGACATCGTGAGTTACCTTTCTATACTATGATTAGGCGCACTCCATGTTTTGACTGTTTTTAGCCGGTGGTTTTTTGTAAAATATCGCCCAAAGTGTTTGAACACTCATAACTAAGTGTTCTTATTATGTTACCACAGATAATGATAAGTAAAACTGCTTTAAAAATAGACACTAGAAAGTTAAAACTAAGTCCCAGTTCAATGGAAAACCACCGACTCCAAAAAAAAACCAAGTACTGTAGTAGTAATCACGTAAGAAATTAATGTTATTTTCAACTTTTTAATATACGTTAAATCTGCTTCTATTTTGCAATTTGAGACCTATTGCATATAAATTCCACCAAAATTACAAACTATAGAATAATTATTTTTCATCAAAATGGAACCTCACTTGGCGGAAAATAATATACATAAAAAGGCAAAGAAAAATATTAAAATGAGTACCTCTATCTATAGTGTTTAAAATAGTATAATTGCCAATTAGTTTCGTGCAGATTAAAGTACCTGTGACTTCTAGTTACTCCTATGTCTGGTTCGTTCCATGTAATTACTTTAAGTGATATAAAAACATTTTTTTTTATAAAGAAAATCAATGTCATAAAAAAATACTTATGCGCTTTTGCATTATAATATATCGACCAATAAAGAAGGAAATGGATAGTACAACATTTCTTTATGTGCTTCAAATAAAAATATGAATTATGTAGAATGAATATAATTGATCAAAAATGCCGAAATTTATTATATAAATTAGTAATAAAACTAATGTTATTGTAATTTACATAAATATATATTCAAACAATGGAAATATGGCATGCATTAAATTAAAATTGTAACTTATTTAAATATATTTAACTAAATACTGCCTCAGTGGTGCAATTATATTTGCGCATGTATTACGACTGCTGAGCTGAGGTCCCGGGTTCGATCCACGGTTTTCTAGTTATAAATACTCAGTATCAGCCCGGAGTCTAGAATTGAGCCCCGTATGGCGATAGGCTCGCCCCCTATCACATTATGGGACTGTGTTAAATTCGGAAAAGTGGGTGTACTGGTTACACCTCTGCCTACCTTTTCAGGCATTACAGGTGTGAGTGTATCAAATGCATGCAAAAAAGGTGAATCAAAAAACTTTACATTCGTACAACGTGCATAAATACCAAAATAAATACAATATCCGTACCCAAGCATACATTTTACAAAGTAATGACCGCATGAACATGATTAAAAATATGTGACGATATGTTGGTTATATATAAACATTGTAATTTCGATCAATTTATCCTGTTTTTCTCTGACCGAGGCAACCATACAGCGATTTAATTTAGAGTTTAAAACGTAAGTTCTATGTACAATTAATAGTATTATACAACATGTAACATGATTAATGCACACTCTGAAAGTAGTTTGTTCAGAATAAGCGACTGAATCAATATCAACAATTTTTTAATAGACAATTTTTTTTTTTCCAAAAATTATTAAGTCTCAGGTAAATAATATAGTCACCCTTTAATCTAACGTTCAAGACAAACGAAACTGAAACATAAGTCGATGCGATAAAGTCTTTTCTAAATGCAATAATAACCGAACACTTAAAATTAGTACAACAAATTTTATAATAAACAATATTTATATTTATCGCAGTCTAATTTCAATACATAAATTATGATTGTAATAATATTTTTAAATTGGGGTGTCTGAGGATGTGCGTTATTCCCGTTACACGTAGTATAACATTAAACATGAATTAGTAAATACAAAATCTAATCTAACTGCCTCGGTGGCGCAGTTGTAATTGCGCATGCGTTACGACTGCTGCTTTGCTGAGGTCTCGGGTTCGATCCCCGGGTCGGGTAAAGTGATAATGGGTTTTTCTATCTAGAAATTCTCAGTATTAGCCCGGAGTCTGGAACCTGTGCCCGGTATGGCGATATGCTCGCCCCCTATCACATTATGGGACCGAAATTTGGCGAAAAGTGGGTGTACTGGTTACACCTCTGCCTACCCCTTCGGGGATTACGGGCGTGAGTGTATATGTATGTAAAATCTAATCTCAGTTCTGTAAACATTCAGTTACAATATCAATGAAATGCGAATCTCGCCGTACCCTCAACTCTCGTCGTCGTTTAACAAATGTGTTTTTTGTTTCTGCATTTAAATCTACAGGGAAGTCGAAGTGGCATTGACCGTTTGACTCTAGCTATTTGAAAGACAATAGTAAAAAATAGAATGTATATTTTCGATTCCATAGAAGATTGTATATAACTCAGTTTAGCATTTATCAAAACAATCTGGCAGAGTGTCGAACTTCTGACCTCTGAAATGTCTAGACCAATAGTTACTAAACGTTCAAGGTCGAGCAACTCTTAATTCTCTTTCATTTTTGGGACACCGAAGCTTCTTTGTTTATAATTAAATTATTTACCCTTAGGTACGCCCAAATCAGTTTTTTTTTAAATGAAACTGTTATTTTGGTTGTTCAAGAGTATGTTTACATTGTTTAGTTGGAATTATCTGTTGTCGCTTATTTGGAAATCCCGCCTTTTCCACTGAATCCTGCAGAGTTACATTACCCTTATTCCGAAAAATTCACTTTAGTAATCGCTGATCTAGACATCAATATTGGCATTGAAAATTGATCGTAAAATACTGTGTGTATTAAAAATACTAATAATAGTGTGTATTAAAAATACTATGATTTCCTCTTAGTAAAACGATGTAACTAACAAGTTTTCTATAAATGGTGTTAATAGATTTCCACCGCTGATGAATGACAACATACATACACACATACACCCAACAGTCACACACATAGTTCTGACCCCACACTAGGTAAAACCTGTATCGTGGGTATCAAGAACTACGAGGGACTACGGTCCCACAACACCCAGACCCGAAACAAATATCTGTCTGTCACACAAACATTGGCCTCAGTGCGGGAATCGAACCCACGGCCTCTCGTTTCATAGCCGGCTACTCGCCCGCTGCGCCGCGAAGGCTGTCAATGTTAAAAGAATCATAGATGCTGGCCTTAAAGTAAAAGAATAAAGATTAAGAAGAGTAAAGAGATTTAAATCTTATTCGCGTACGTAACAAACAGCAAGCTGTTACATCATGACAGTTTTCTATAAAAGTTGTTAGTACATACATATACACTCACGCCTGTCATCCCCGAAGGGGTAGGCAGAGGTGTAACCAGTACACCCACTTTTCGCCGAATTTCGGTCCCATAATGTGATAGGGGGCGAACCTATCGCCACACCGGGCACCATTCCAGACTCCGGATTAATACTGAGTATTTCTAGGTAGAAAAACCCAATATCACTTTACCCGACCCGGGGATCGAACCCGAGACCTCAGCACAGCAATCGTAACGCATGCGCAATTACAACTACGCCACCGAGGCAGTCGTTAAAAGTTGTTAGTACCTAAAACAATTCTCAAAACTCCGATTCTAATAGATTATTACTTTTTAAATAAAAATAAAACCGCCTTCAAAAAAACCCAGACACAACTAAAAAGCAAAAAATAATTGGTTACATTTACATCAATTAATTACACACAATTTAAATCAATTATTTTTGGAGTCCTCCTCCTTTTTTTTGAAGTCGGTTGCAAATAGAACCAATTCAAGTGATGTTTGGTTTCAATCAATAAATGCCTCATCCGTAATTAATTCCTTTTAGCGCGATATCACTGTGGATTATCAGTTAAATTATTTCATTGAAATTATCACAACTAACAAATTACATCACGAAAATATGAAACATTAAGGAAAATAATCAGCAATCAACATGTGACTACAAGACAAATGCATTAAATTTTGACAACCCAAGTGCATATCCAACTTCTAGGAAGCATTTATAAAAATGCCTTGCACTAACCATGACTGAGTGGCTAAACATATAGCATTTGTTTATGTAATTCATAGCTAAAATCTGACTTTTAACCTTAGTTAAACCAAATGGTTAATCTATTTCCAAAGACGGAGATTCTGTACATATTAGTTTGTGAGATAATCACAACATATGTATAATGAATAAATTAATTTTGATGACAATTCTTCTATTTTATATAACTTAAACAATAACATCAGATTTCTTTATTACAAAGAGCCCAAGACGGACGTCATAATCTCAGAAGTCAACTTTCACTGCTTTCAATGTTCTTCGAACCGAAATACAATAGTGCTTAGTGCTGCTAATATCGGGAAAAATAAACAAAATGGACTTACGCATACAAGTGACCTTCTTGTTCCCTACATAATTGATAACCACGAAAAAAAGAAAGTGGTGAAGCTAAGTGAAGGAATACTAAGACAAAATGTAGACTAGTGTAGACTTGAACTCCAAATACGTAGTACCAACGTGCTGTTGAACATGCATTATTGACTTAAAATATCACAACTATCCAACGTGTTCTGAGGTGTCACCATCGTGACTCACTGTAGCCCACTCACATCATACGTGATGCCAGAAACGTAGGATCACAGACTGATTTATAATATTAATATATCCTTTAGCACAATATACGTATTTGCACGCACGCATCTTTCTGTGTTTATGTCTTTTTGTTTTTACTGGTGTTACTTTTTCCTCAACGCTTGTCGTGATATCCTTAAATAGTGGGCATTAATAGTAAGATTATTTTAACCTAATTATACTTTAGTACTAAGTAATGTAACAACTGGATATCCATTTTATATAAATAAATAAATGACTGCACGAATTTCCAGAACTACCACTAAAGGAGTGCATTAATTTACTCCACGATAGATGTGGGCCGAACAAGCAGATTTATCTTCGCTTGGTGATCGCACTAATATTAATGATAATAATTAAAGAATCTATGGTACTTTGTCGATTTGTTTTTTGCTGGCACGGGTAGATTACAGAGGGATGCTCTGTTTTTTTTCCACAAAGCGAGTCAGTATGGAATTTGTATTGCGTATTTACAAGTGAAGTCCATAAAAGTGTGTTCTCTATCTAGCTACACTATACTTGTTAAGTACTTACTTAACTTAAGCAAATAATGTCGATTGTCGAAGAATTGCGACTCTCGATGATGACCAGAGTTATGCCAACCTTAAGTAACTGGATGTACACTAGTTGACCCCAGAGTGCGACTCGCTGGAAGAGCTACTACAACGGGTATATTACCAGATGTACCGAAACACTTTTTCAGGAATGGAATGAGGATTAGAACGACGATCATTTTGTCAAACATCACCAGCTGCAATAGTGAGCAGGACTATAGAAGAACAGCAGTTATTTCTTGAATTCAACTTGGTGATTCAAACACAAATTGTGATGAAAATTATTCTGTTCAAAATTAGAATCTTTATAACAAAACAAATAAATGCTTACTAGGACATACGTCTAGTAACGGTGACAATATGCTATATTTGCATAGAACATATCTTCAACAAGCATTGCGCAAAACCAAGATATGTGCACCAGCTGTATCCACAGAACACAACTGAATAAATCCGTGATAATTTACATATTAAGCATATTTTTAAAATTTTTCCTTCATTGCCATGTTTTAATAAGTATTTATAATAATAAGGAAAAAAAAACAAGCACAAGACTTAAAAAGACGTAAAAAAATTGGAACAGCATGTGGCGTAACGCCTGATGCGTCCATAGGCCGACATGACACTGACGGTACCATAGTCTCACAGAAAACTGACGTAATATATGTTTCCTCCTGTTACCGTCACTAACATTTGATACCACAAGATTAAAAAATGGGTCATCAACAGCCACGATTCGTCTTGTAGTCATGGGTGGTAGGTTATATATTTTTCTCGAATTTTCCAGCCAATTATTTACTATGGCATCCAAGGCATAAAACACTTTCTCTTTATTAGGCGTATAAAATAAAAATAATCAGTTCTTATCGCTCTTTAGGAATTTCATATCCGGAACTACTTACCGTGCAATTGATTTTCCAATGGCCTTTTCTATAAGCTAACTATGGATTAATAGCTTTATAGCATACGTCGGTTGAACACTTTTAGCGAGGTCAGAATAATTAATAACATGTGACCACCTCTGTGGCGCAACGGGAGAGTAGCCAACTGTGATACGAGAGGCCGTGAATTCGATACCCATACGAGAAAGACAATCGTTGATCTACATCTACAAAGATTTGTATCGGAGAACGAAGGTCTATCATAGTTCCTGATCCCCACATTCGATCTTTCTGTGGGATCAGTGCTATGTGCTTGACTGTTGAGTGTCATTTATTTATTAACGTTTAGCCCATGTCAGCGATCTAGGGAATCCTACTTCATACAGAGAAGTTGCTAAACAATGTGGAAAGGTAAACTTCTAATACCAAGTACATTATCTTCTGATGGCCAAGATAATTTTCGTTGACTGGGTGGACAATGTCTGGAATATTTATAGTGATCACTGCAGTAGGAATTGACAGTATCTCTATTTTGTCCGTATTTACGATAGCATCATCCAGAACTAATACTATAAAAAACATGTGAGCTATGGAAGTATTGAGTGTAAAGTAAGATTGTTTGGCATTAACCACATAATGATGTAGGATATTGACATAATTAAAATTCAAAATACTTTATACAAATATAACATGAAATACACATGGCGACACTTGATAGTATTATGTTTTAATGGGCGTATTTGAGCGATTATGTCGTGATAACAATATGTTCAGTTATATTTGGTAAAACCAATTTTTTCTAGAAAAATCTTTATGCCATACGCTTCAAACTCCAGTGTTTCAAGTAATGTATTCTGTGTTAAGAGAATTTAAGTCGTGATAATGTTTCATATTTATGATAACAGTCATTAATCATTTTATTAATTAAATGACACTTAATCATACATATTTAATACTGCCTTGGTGGCGCAGTTGTAATTGCGCATGCGTTACAACCGCTGTGCTGAGGTCTCGGGTTCGATCGCCGGGTCGGGTAAAGTGATATTGGGTTTTTCTATCTAGAAATTCTCAGTATTAGCCCGGAGTCTGGAACCTGTGCCCGGTATGGCGATAGGCTCGCCCCCTATCACATTATGGGACCGAAATTCGGCGAAAAGTGGGTGTACTGGTTACACCTCTGCCTACCCCTACGGGGATTATAGGCGTGAGTGTATATGTATGTATGTATTTAATACTTAAGAAATAGGCAATTAATGCCTATATATGACAAAACATTCTAGAAACAATTTGTTGTACAATCTATTATCAACCTTATTATTAAAGTGACAGATCATAAAACAACAATATTACTTGCATACTTAAGAATTCTTCTCTGAAAACTTTCAAAACAATTCCATGAATTTTGGTTCTCACGCGTGGTTATTTACAAAGCAAGTTCAGTCAACAATAAGTTGTGCAACATTTGCACCAAACAATGGCACAGGTGCAATGACAAAAGCATTATGAAACGCTACATCCGGAATGTTTCGGTTTGTTTGGAAATAATATCAGTTTCCAAAAACTGTGGTATAAACTGACTACTATGTCTTTGAACCATGGTACATTGCATGTCATGTTATATTATCAAAAATAATGTTCTTACTAATATCGCACAGAGTATCGCCTGAAGTAAGAGGAGACCAAGACGGACCAGCGGGAGTAGCGAGCGTCATGTAGAGAAGCTGTCGTAACGACTTTATCAATGTACAAGCACATTTCTATACACCATACAGCCGCGATGGGCAATAAGCACCGTTGGATGGCCTCATCAATGCTATTGACACCGGAGGCATCCTTCGCACGAAGACTAAGTGAACATCGGTAGGTCCTACTTAAATTTACTTTAATATTTACTTAAGCTCTGGCGTGATTGAGTCACAAACATCCATCCAAACGTTCGCATTTATAATATTAGTAAGATAGTAAAATAATAAATATATATAATAATACTAGCCCTGTATTAAACATTGCCCCACTGCTGGGCACGGGCCTTCCCTACTAATGAGAGGGGTTAGGCCTTAGTCCACCACGCTGGCCTACTGCGACTTGGTAGACTTCACATACCTTCGAAATTCTTATTAGAACTCTCAGGTATGCAGGTTTCCTCACGATGTTTTCCTTCGCCGTTGAAGCAAGCGATAATTAACATTTAATACACACGTAACTTTAGAAAGTCAGAGGTGTATGCCATTTGGGTTTCGAACATACGACTTTCGTCTTGACAGTCCGTACCGCAACCAACTAGGCTATCGCTTGCTTTAGGTCCTACTTATTTGGGACAAACTAACACATTGACTGTTTAATGAAAAAAGCTCATTTTTAGCCAGATTAATATGCTGGACTTATAATCCTAATTGTTTGAAACGTGAAAACACAGTATTTTGTAGCAGCAAAACGACTTTACCGTGTAAAAATATACGAGAATTAAACTTTTGAGCCTCTTCTCTAACGTTTTTGTAGTTTGTTCATCTAGGATCTATCGACATATATGGATATGTGTGGTACCACACAGATGTGATTCCGGCTAAAGCTGGGGCGTCATTCCCTCCGTAAACCCTGAGCTGCCCTGACGATCTAAGAGCGACGCGGCGGGTCTTTAGTTGATATTAACGGTGTAGAGTGCATACAGTTATGAGCTACACAGCAGGTCGGCATGATGGAGTAGCGAGGGATAGATTGTGTCTCGCTACTTGATACTCTAATTAAACGTTACTGCGCTTACCATCAGGTGCAGTGAGTTCACTTTGCCGTGCCAGGATAAAAAAATACATAGTATTAGGAACTCATCTCAGTGGTCACCTGAATGTTTATAATCTCTCCCGGGGTTAAATCTGAGTCGTAAAACGGACGAACCCTGCATAACCGTCTTTCCGGGACGAGGTGTAAGGGAAAAATCATTTTTCCCCGCATAAAAAGAGGAATAATAATTTCCGTGATTAGTTTATTTTCTCTTTGAGGTGTAGTCAATTTCGCCTTCGTCGTAAGTTTCTAATCAAATTTATATTACGAGAATGCCGCCGAAGTAAATATATCCTAATCTATATTTTTTTAAATATTCATAATAATAATAATATAATACTAATACTAGCCCTGTATTAAACATTGTCCCACTGCTGGGCACGGGCCTCCTCTACTAATGAGAGGGGTTAGGCCTTAGTCCACCACGCTGGCCTAATGCGGGTTGGCAGACTTCTCATATCTTCGAAAAATTCTCAGATATGCAGGTTTCCTCACGATGTTTTCCTTCACCGTTAAAGCAAGCGATAATTAACATTTAATACACACATAACTTTAGAAAAGTCAGAGGTGTATGCCACTTGGGTTTCGAACCTACGACTTTCGTCTTGACAGTCCGTACCGCAACCAACTAGGCTATCGCTGCTTTTAAATATTCATAGGTAACAATAAAATAAAAAATACGGTCGAATCCTGCTTTTTCAAATTATCTAGCTAAGAATATATTTTACATGAAAATGATTAATTGAACACCCAAAAAAAAACCCCATACATTACTCACACATGTATATTTAAATTCTAGTGAGCTAAAACTTGCGTCCGTGTTACACAACAAAAATCACACTTTCACATTTATCTTGGTTGGTAAAAAAACACATTGCCATATGGAAATAAGTCTTATATATGTGTGATAAGGTTGGTAATAAGTGCCAACATGTTAAAGACACACTGTGTTAGCATATATAACTTATTCTATAAATTTATATTAAATTATCTAATACCTAAAATATGAAATATACCCAACAGTCACACTTACAGTCCTGAACCACAGTAGATCAACCCTTTTATTGTGGGTATCAAGAACTATGAGTTAACAAAACAAATATTTGTAGATCACATAAACATTTGTCTCAGTGCGGGGATAAAACCAGTTTGTGGCTTTTGAGTGTAAATTTATTTGAGAACCTCAGTGGCTCAGCGGGTAAATTGCCAGCTATGAAACATGCTTATGTAAATATTTTCTTTTTACAATAGAATTGAGTATCAAATAGATTTGTGACAACCTACGAGATGAGCGCAGATTGATAATGACCTACTTATTATTAACTTACTTACTATGTATTATTTAGGATGAATATTTTTAACCCCAGTTGGGTTATGACTACTATGTTATAGAAAACCAACATGAAATTTGATTATTGTTATGCTTCGCATGTTGCATGGTGAGCCATTTAAACTATTTATTTTTCCACACACATAAATATAGAAACAAAAAAAATTTATATGTATTATTTACAAAACCCTATGATTTGCTGCAATAAACCAAGCATTTTCTCCATCAAAATATTCCGCAATAATACATCCTATTTCAATCCTATTGTCCATATGTGTCGGAAATATAATGAACCAGTAAATAAGAATCCCTCTATAGATTTATTTCATAGCAATAATATCACTACATATAAGAATCTGATCCGTAATGTCCTTAACGATTTATCTTAAGCTAAGTTTAATGTCAATTTAACTATGTATGTCATACACTGAGTGATTTTTTTTTTCTCATTCGTATTCCACTCCACTAACTTATTTAAAAATTAACTAGTTGAAATTAGCATTGTATTAGATGTTTTTCACTTTGTTATCTCGTTAACACTTAATATTAATTCCGGAACACAAATTTGTGGGTTATAATTATGTAAAAAATCTTTAAACAATTTTGTATACTATTTGTACCCGATTGTAACCTGTTTTGTGTGTAATAAATAAATAAATAATAAATATGTACAGTAGAAGGGGTACCAGCTCAGTACACGCTGTTGAAAGAATATGAGCAGATATTGGTAAATTAATGTCAAATGATGCATGATACCATGTTTCTTGCCAATGAAATAAAGAAAAAAGTGCATATCATAAAAATATAGAATACAAAAATTGTACCTAAATAATTTCTAAGTGCTAAATGCATGTTAGGCACATTTTACGGCATCCAAGCATTCGGCATTTCAACCAAAGGCATGCAAAGCCCAAATCTACAAAAGCAGTAGCACAGTCACATAATTTCATAAAACTCAATAAAAAAACGATGGTTAGGCTCTATCAGAAATGGAACAATTTGTATGTACAAAACATTTTCTTATCATTTCACATGGTGATTATGAAATTAGGTAACAGTTGATAATTTAAACATAAGCAAGCATTTATAACATGCTAAATTTATATAATAAAATAATCTTACCGAAGCATTATTCTAAAGTTCTCCAACTGCCGTATACTGTTAGAGAGTCTTGCAAACGCATTGAACAATGCCACAATTTCCGTTCTTTGGAGTCTTGGTTGTATTTTATGTCTCAAAACCATCTTCCCCTGAGCGGGATCATCTGGGCTATTCCATTTGCCAGAGAACAATATTTTCAAAGCTGTGCCCAAACCTTGCGTCTGCAGTTTACCCCATAATTTACATTTATCGCATCCGACACAATCCATAATCCTTGATATATTACGGAAATGCTCACGAAACTCAATTTTCAGTTTTTCAGCCTGACTACCTCCAGCAAACATAGAAGACTCATTAAAGTGTTCAGGGAAGGAGTAAATTACACCAAGCATATTACGTATGGCATCTCTAGTCTCATCGTCCTCTGTGGGATTACCAGTAAAGTATTCTTCGTGTTCTAAATACGGTCCAGCCTTTGCCAATGCTCTCATTTCTAATAGATATACAAAGTACAAATTTTTCAACCAGTTTGTACTTTCACCCATTGTCTGAGATGGGTCGAATCGTCTCTGAAATTCTTCTAGATTTGGACCCCATTCACCCTCAGGTGGGGCTGCAAAAGCAACACTTTTTTCAGACAATAAATACCTAAAACACAAGTGAATATTGATGCTAGTGTGTAGGCCTGATATAGCTCTGTAAAAAACTCTCTTTTCTAAGCACATGTTGCTTAAATCTGAACCCAAAACAAACGGGAAAGACTCATAAGGATTAGGTTTCGGACGGAAACAATTTTCCTGGTAAATACTCCTCCATATGCGGTGTGCTGAGGGTCCTTTGTACCCGGTGTACCGTTCAGGGTTCAGTGTCAAGTCAACATAATCAGCATCAGCATCTCTATCATCACTTTCACAGAAGTTGTCGTGAGTTTGATCATACACTTTCCATTTTGCAATTTCGAATTGATTGGCTGCACTGATGGTCATGTTCAAAAACCCGAGCTGAGGATCGTGGTCGGTATCAGAGCCGCATTCAGACTGAGCCTCTTTGGAGTACTTCAACGCGGGAGCCTCCTCAGCATTGTCGTTGTTATAGCCATTCTCGTGACCAGGAACACTTTCTTTCGAACATGTTTTTATGTGACAGTATTTCATTGCACACCTACTGTCGTCAGCCCAGAACGGACATTCCTTTTTCAAATTCACTTTGTAGAAACGGAAGTAATCTTTACTCACTAGGCTCTGTATCCGGGGGTATATCTTCACATTGTTGAAATAATCAATCGTGTCTACATTACAAGAGCAGTCCCCTAGGGCGCCGTGGAGATCGTCGAAGCAGGCTGTGCTGTCGCAAGGCTTAGTTTCGTATAACACTGTGTCGTAACCGACCGCTTGAACCACAACTAGAGCGAAAATTATAAACACAGTACAATAATTTTTATGCGCCATTCTCGATAAAGTGCTTCGCATCACACGAGTATTAAATAAACAGACATGCGAACACTCCCACTGCACGTTAGTTAATAACTGTCTGATGCAAATGTTCACATCGAGGTGAAAGTAAATACGATGAATGGGCTAAAAAACGACGTGGACGAACAAACGTTCACACTAAAACATGATTTCAGACTGTTTTGACAAGTGAGGTACCTAAATGAAAATCCTACTTGACAAATCGATCCGAGCTAGTCGCGTTATTCCACGTCAGAATTCAGAATTCAGATAGAAAGGAATTTTGACATACACTATTATCTTTGTTGCTCTTATCGTTATGCAATTATGCATCTTACTATAACGCTGAGTTTATTCACTTTTAGACCATGGAACATAGTTCATAATTTGTCAATGTCAGAATTTATCAAAATACGTAAATGTTGACAAAATATTCAAGATCCCAAACCTTGTAAATGCTTGGGACTGCTTGGAATTGACTTGACTTGTTTTGAATCATGAAAATATCACAATACAACAAAAGCACAATAAGTTCGATGACAACTACAAAAATGATGATCATTACGTACAGTATAACTATTTCAGTACCTACCTACATAGATTATTTGTAATATACATACCTATATTATTTTTATGGAAATGCCTCTATTAGGAATTTTACGGAAATAGCATATAGTGAGTTGTAAAAACTTCCTGATACTAGACAGGTTATTTCTGTGGTCTGGCTGAAAAAAAGTTACATGGAAAGGGCGGCAAATTTTAAAATTACACGCTGCGTCTAGGTGATTCTACCATACTCTGCATTTAAATATTGATAATAATATGATAATTATTCATGTGGAAAAACTGTTCAGCTTCGCATGAGTAATTAAGTTTACCAGTACCGTAGGGTATTGGATTGTATGTAAAATAAAATCATGCGTTGGGTATCTTTTCTTTTTTCACCAAAATCATTCGTCAGTAGTATGATTACTAAGAATAAAAGACAACACACTAATTTGGTTTTAAAAGATATGTAATGTACCTAACATGTGAGCCATGGTGACATGGATTCAAGATTTTTGACAAATACACCGGTTGTCTAACCTACCTTCACTCCGATTTAATATGTTGACTGCGACATGGACGCCAGACACAAGCCGTGACCCGTGTGTTCGCGAGTGAACGAGAGGCCGTGGGTTCGATTCCCACACCGAGACAAATGTTTGTGTGACAGACAGACATTTGATTCGGGTTTTGGTGTTGTAGGACCGTAGTCCCTCGTAGTTCTACAGATAGATACAGGTTTTACCCAGTGCGTTATTTATTTATCTTTCTCACGTCGTAATCACGGGTCTATGGTGTCCCGGACATTTGGAATTTTACATACGGGCATTACTTTATTATATTTAAAGTGTATGGACAGAACTAAATGTGTGACTGTTGGTTGTATTATTTATTTATATATGCGGCGCCATTTTCATTCATTAGCAATTTTATTTAATATCAAATCTGTATTAGCACGGTCCTACTACTGGCTACAGGCCTCCGCTAAACAGGTGTTAGTCTTACTAACTCAGAGTGTTCTTAAAATAGCTTTAAGTTGCCATTAGTTCGTCGTTAAATATTTTAAGTAATGACTACCAGCGACTTTAGGACAGAGCGAGAGAATGCGAAAAACAATTTCAAGCATATAATATACACTCACGCCCGTATCCCACGGCGGTAGGCAGAGACTATTGAGTGCCAAAGCGACGATCCTGATACACTTCTTTCGCCTCTTCCACATTCATACATCTTCTCATACATTTACCACGTAGGTACTCCTGATTTTCCCCTTTACGAGAAGATCGTTTATCTGATTCGTATACGTTCTCCTTAGGCGCCCTCTACCCACTCTTCCAGTCACATTCGCACAATAAATGGCTTGCATTGCATGCAAATGAAAATTGAATTCCACAAAATGAAATTAAGCTTAATGGCACGACACCCACACTTCTTGTTCGGAACGCTGTAGTTGTTAGCAGCAGAATACTAAAAATATTTTTTTGATGAATAATTATTGTAGTCAGATTGAACCACTAAATACCAACTAGTAAATCCCAGCATTGATTTGCTATACATTGTACTTACGCCTGTATTATTGGTACTGTTTTAGCAATACTTCTATAACCGCCATGGTCGAGATTGCTCTACGGCGCCCTTATACAAAAAAACAGTGGAAAGTATGGAATACAGTATATAGTGCATTTGGGTACTTCCGAAAAATCGTGTAATTCTGATAATTACAAAATGTACTTGCATGTTGTGTTGTTAAATGTTCATACTTGTACATACTGACTGCCTTGGTGGCGCAGTTGTAATTGCGCATGCGTTATGACTGCTGTGCTAAGGTCTCGGGTTCGATCCCCGGGTCGGGTAAAGTGATATTGGGTTTTTCTATCTAGAAATTCTCAGTATTAGCCCGGAGTCTGGAATCTGTGCCCAGTATGGCGACAGGCTCGCCCCCTATCACATTATGGGACCGAAATTCGGCGAAAAGTG
This sequence comes from Laothoe populi, assembly GCA_905220505.1. Classification (NCBI taxonomy): domain Eukaryota; kingdom Metazoa; phylum Arthropoda; class Insecta; order Lepidoptera; family Sphingidae; genus Laothoe; species Laothoe populi. The sequence goes on from HG992152.1 coordinate 3,796,824, forward strand.
GGTGTATTGGTTACACCTCTGCCTACCCCTTCGGGAATTATAGGCGTGTGTGTATATGTATGTACTTGTACATACAATGTTAACGAATGTGAACATAGTATGTACAATGTTCATACTTTTGAGTATATACAGTTTACAGTTTGACAGCGAATTTCAAAATAGTACTATACAGATTCTATGCTATACAGTAACTAATTGAAAATTAATCGGGTTATAAAAGTTTTTTTTAGCCAAATGTCATCAAACTCTGGATCTTTTGTGCACATATGAAACTTGATTAGGAGTTTATGGCTATGTATTTAACTCGATTTCATAAAAAAAATTGTTTGGTCTTTTCTGCTAGATAGAGATCAGAAGGGAAGTTATAACCAAATTCTATAAATTTTTATGTATTAGGATGAATAAAATAATATTTCTTTTATTATAGAAAATTTATTTATCGTCATACAATAAGGTCATTCACAAAAGCAATTTCAGCGGAAATGCACAAAGAGATTCGAAATAGATTCAATGTTTGCTCCCGTCGAGTATATTTACATAAATATCTAAACACGACAATAAATCACGTTATTTCAGAAATGCATTATTTAAAACATCTTAAATATTTTTGTATATTGGACGTACATCAAAGTTCATTTATTAAGAAAATACTTTTTAATAATATAGATATTTTGTGTTTACCATAAACATTAAACAGTCGCTTATCTAACTTAAAAATATCTTAATTTTATAATAATCAATAAATTTATGTGTAACAAAAGAAAAAATCGTAACCTAAGTTATCGATAAGGTACAGCTCTTGGTACATCTAACCTTGTCATCAACATTAGTATTGATACATATAGATGTTATAACAGAAAAAACAACAAAGTACCGTCTTAAAACTTTGTCTCCAAAAATATGCGCTCAACTTTTTTTTTAGTGCCTCGATAGGCAGACGAGCAGACGGGCCACCTGATGGTAAGTAGTCACCGCCGCCCATAGACTTCTGTAATGCCAGGGCACAGCAAAACCGCTGCCTACCGAAACTTGACTACCAACTTTACATGTTAACAATCACAAAAGTTAAAAATTTCAAATACTAATTAAATCTCAAAAGCATAAAAGACTTTCTAAAAAACTGTAATTAGTTGCTAAGAAGGCGCAAATTTCCGAGACTAAAAGGTGGGACTTGCTCGAGACATGTTCTACTTTAATATAACTTGTACATAATGTGTGTCGTTGGATTATTAATAACATTATTCATGTGATGTCTTCGTTTAGGCGTACCTGAAAAATAATGAAATATAAAATTTTTGTAATTCACAAAATTTTACAAGTACGAAAATACTACATAAAATAGTATAAATATACAAAAAAATAAAAAAAATGGTCAAAATACTGGTACCAAATGAAAAAATTAATAACACAAAACACAAATAACACATGTAAGTTACTTTTTACAATTCTACGCCATTACCACACAAAGACCGCACCGAGATTTTACTCCCTAATCCAATAATTAATGAGTTTAAATACTGGCCCTCATTCCTTTTATCAAACCCAATACACCTCAAATAATATAATTAATTTTAATTAAACTAATTAAAATATTTAAACTTATAAAAGTTTTAAATTAAATTCAAATATTGTTTATGTACTCCAATGATTTGGAATTGGCGCTTTAAGCGTCGTACGCTTATATAACAAAGGTAAACACCCCGCCGCATCGTTAAAATACCGCGACCGAATTTAACGAGTATTTGAATTTAGAAACCTATATAAAATTAGGTATTGCATAGATATGTTCGTTAATTATGCTTGTAGTACAAATAAAACGTACATACATTTTAAAAATATTAGATACAGTCTACTTGATAGAATTAGTTTCATTTTATTGAGTATAGTTGTCTAAATAACACTGTTAAATTATTTCCAACGTTATAACAAACATGCAGTCTAACTGTTTAAATTATTCCAAATTCAAATTGGCAATTGTAACACTACAAATCCCTTATAAATTAGTAATTCAGGTAGTATAAACATTCACATTCCATATGTATGTACAAGTCTTCAAATCATGCACAATTATTAATAATTCACGTGACTTACCATATGCATGCATGCCATGCCAGAAGTTAGCATTTTATACAATCATTGGTGCAGATTTAAAAGACACTTGGTGAATAAGGTGTAGTTCCCTGATAATGGACTTTGTTCTTTATGTAGGTAATAAAGTCTTGATTTTTGTAGATATGGACAGAATATAAAACAAACTCTTATAAAGGTATTTAAATATTGAACAAATTGCGAAAAAATATTAACCGTAAAACCAGTTATAGCGAATCAACGAAATAACGAAACAACTTTATGATTTTAATTTTATATTTCGAATGTTATAATATTCATAAATGTTATAAAATACATTGTTATTAATAAACTGCAATCATTCGTTTTACAAAAACATTTATCATTAAGAAAATATAAGCAACACCAAGAAGTATTTTATACAAAAATAAATAGAGATTCCTTAAATTCAGTAAACAACACATATTATTTAAAATAATGATTGTTTTTTTAATATCAATAATTTTTTTTCTTAATTTTATTTATCGTTTTAGAAATTCTACAATTACTTTTAGTAGGGACAACTTTTTTTTTACGCTGGCACGGCAAAGTGACCACACTGCACCTGATGGTACGCGCAGTGCGGTCCAATTAGAGTATCGAGTAGCGAGAGACGATCTATCCCTCGCTACTCAACACAATCATGCCGGCCTGCTCCTTCACACTACGCCATGGGCGTGAAGAAGGTGAAGAAGCGGTCGAGGGTCTATTGTCAGTACTCAGAAGGCCTCTCAGAGTATTCTAAGGATATTGAAGAAAAAGGGTTAAACATTATATAATACTTTCAGAATTTTAGATCTAATATTTTAAAACAATGGTTATCTACGAGAAAATACATTAAAATTTCTCAACATATATTCTTTTATATTTCAATGAATTCAATGATCGAAATGTAATTCATTTGTATATTACAAAATAAGTTTTATGTGGATACAAATTTTTAAATATTAAATTTCAATTAAGGACATAATAGATAACTGAGTTATGGAAATAATATAATTAGTCAATAATCTAAAAAACATTTATATAACACATATTCAAGCGCTATGGTATATATATGAATGAAATAATATGATATAATGATATATAATGAAATATATATGTATCAAATTTAATCTAACAATTTTAATCCATTTATGAAAGCTAAACCACATAACAAATTCTCAACATATCCATAGTATATATTTCCACAGAAACCAGAGCGTAGGTTTCTTTATCAGTTTTTTTATTACTGTCAACTCGCACTTGACCTGCCAACCAATAGTTGTTCCTCTTTATTAGTTTTTTTTTATATTTTTGTATAATAACGAATGTATTATGTACACCTACGTATGCTTCCTGTAGATAATTATATAATTTACAATACAATAACCCACTAAAGTGTTAAAGGCGAATTTTAGTTAAATTTTAATAGAGTTTGTAAGTAGAGTCAATTGGAGAAAAAAATTACTATCAAAATGGCCGAACATTCTAGACGCCGACTTATCATTCCATCGAAAAACATCTATGACGTACACTTGTAACTCAATTAGCCGTATCAATTCCAACTACGACCAATTGTTTAAAAATTATTGCTCTGACAGGGTTGCCAGATGTCAGCCGAAACCGGATCTGATTATTGATATAGTTATAGATATTTAATTGCTTGTCCGGCCATTTAAATTGTGAGTTTCAGGTGATCGCCTATGTTTTAGGGGTGTTACCCCAATCTCCGGCCAAACTAGAAAACTTCTGATTTAAGATCTAAACCTAAGAGAGTCTTGAAAGCCTTATCTTATTATGCCAAATAGTAGTAGTAGCCAATAATATACGTTTAATAAGCTTTAACTTTAATTTATCAAGACAAACGATTATCGTACAAAATAGTAGTGTTCAGTATTATTTAGAGGTATTAAAAATACTTATCAAAATACAGTCAATATATCATATTTACTCGGAGTAAAAAGTCATTAATTAATCGATTTTGAATTTGAAAGTATAGTAGTAGTTTCGAAATATTGTGTGATGCAAGCGTGAAGCTATCAAATGTCAATCATGTCAAATAGTGTCAATCACTAAATAATGACAGGTGTCAAAACTGTCAACGCAATATTAACAGCAGGTTTAGTATTGTCGTGCATTGTGTTAATAAGCTATGAAAATCACTTCAAGTATTTGTTATCTTTACAATTAATTTTTATGAAGTAGAAATTCATAGTAAATGAAGGCATTATATCCGATTATTGTTTATCTGTTTAATTAATGTAAACTCATTGTAAATTTGAGGAAATATACCCAGCGTAGAAAAATACGTAGGTACTATTTCGTTACTATAGTGAAATCGGAAAATTAATTAATATTCAGTATTGTTATTTTTGGCCACGATGGAATAATACCTTCATCAACAACCAGCCATGCAGTGATCACATCCCTTGTTATGTCAAAAAAACCCAAAAAATAATTGTGTTCATAGGTACCAGTTTAAATGTACAAAATATTAGTAGCGAGACCTTCTGTCCATGTTTCTTATGGAATTGGCGAGGTACAGCGCGAACAGGGCTCCGACGATCTGAAAACAGATAATTCAAAAATTAACAGAAACATAACCACTTTGAATACATATTTTTTTGTTCGTACAGCCGTTATCAAATCTTAACCACTATATAAAACCACTTTACAGGTAAATCCTGTAGAATAAAAAAATATAACAAAAATGGGTCTACTTTTTATAAAAAATTGGTCATATATGGCCAATAAAAAAATAAGGACATAAACGAAATAGTAATTACCGAATAAGAAACTTAATACTTTGACAAGGGTATAAGGCAGTAAACTTTATAATCCTGATAGCCCCAAAAGGAGTCATTCTTAATTCAAATCACTAAATAAAACCAGTTACACACCTCAATACAAGCAATACCGATGGCAACGCCAGCAATAGGTTTGTTCCATTCTTCGTACTTCTTCGGGATGACTTCAGAGCAGCCAGGGTAGGCGTTGAGGACTGTACACAATCCCTCAACACCGAGGAATTTCGGGTCGCAACAAGATGGCGGCAGCGAGGCAACGTTTAGCCCGTAGTCGATGGCGCCATGCTTACCACAGCATTGGAACTAGAAATCAACATAAAGGTGTAAAAAAACGGTATTTTACCAACAACATAACAAAAAAGTCGTCGAAATGTCACACTACACGGATGGTGATAGTTTTTTTAGAAAACGTTACTCAACTGGCCGACTGTCCAACGGCTACTTATCTTGTAATAGGCCATACAATAATGTCAAATAAAAGGGTCTCAAATGTTTAACACGATCTTAAACGTTTGAGTATTCGGTTGAGTTCGAGTTTGGTTGAGCTGTTGAGTTTTAATGATATATCGATACTTTTCAAAACATCGACCATGCATTTATATTGTTACTTTTTTATTATTTTAAAATCCCTAAATAAAGATATAGCCAAGGCTTATTCAAAAGAAATTAGCGGTACTAAGTTGTTCCATTGCTTTTCTATATTTGATGTCAATCTAGCGAAAACTATTCGATTTCTCTATTGTTTATCGTTTTTTTTACCCAGTTTTCGATCCTTATCAAACAATAAAAACCACATTGCTTCAACGATTGCTACTTGGCCTACTAGCTTCACGATGATAAGTGAACTGGCCTTTCTACCACGCAATAACAGCCACATTAAACGTTTATGGTTATAAAAATTATTTCTTCCACCTGTCTGTTCTCGTTTCTTATTCCAGCAACGCACACAACTATGAAGTTATGGGTATTAATGGGTGGTGATGACTTACTTCAAAAAAGGAGGAGTTTCTCAATTCATCGGAATCTTTTTTTATGTATGTTGCCCGATTACTGGAAGACGCCTGGACCGATTCGAGAAATTCTTTTTTTGTTTAAAAGGGTATACTTCGCTGGTGGTCCCATGGGCACCAAGTCAGGATCTGATGATGGGATCTCAGAAAAATCGAGGGCAACCCTCCAATTTTATGGGACGCACAATTTATTTTGTTATTGAAGTCGGTGTACTTTTTATGAATTATACCTATAAAAAAACAGCTTACCTGCTGCTGCAGATTGTTGATCAGGGTCTCAGTGGCCTTATCTACACTGGCACTAGACCTCTTGTCGAATAACCCATCAACAGACTTGCCGATGCTGTTCTTGATGTTATCACCGTATACAAACAGGAGTATTGCTAGCGCCACTTGCACAATGATTATCACAAGAAGGAAGATCGAGTACTGAAACAAACAATTCAAGCTTTACATAACATATTCCTATATTCCTGGAGGGGTGGGATGTGTAGCCCGTGCATTTACGGGGACTGAGCATTTAATTCCCTGGTGTAATAGCAAGGAAGACTAACGCCATATTAAGTTCGGTTATAATCAATTATCTCATAGAAATTTCTATGATTCCACTTGAAGAACACTGAATCATACAGGTTGTACAATACAATAATGATTTTAATTAGTGGTCGTACCACTTAGTAGAATAAAAATCGGGTTTAGATTCTTTTGGCTGAATTATGAGCAACGGTGGAATATATAAAGCCATTATAAATATTGTCGATGATTCTAATAAAGAAAGCTATATTCAACGAAGTAGTCTTGCACTCCAGCAGTTCAAGAGAAATTAATCAAAATTTAATTTACTTTATTTTTCATGAAAAACCAAGTTACAAAATGAGCTCCACCAACAAGTTTTGAACAAATAGAACGTTATTAAATTTAATATAATTTATCCTATTACGCATAACAATTGTCCATAAAATGATACGAGTAAACAATAATACTATTTTTAGGTTCAGCAAGAGGATCAACTGTATGTTTGGTATGATTGCGTCATGGCTATAAAAGCAATTGTACATCATTTTATTTGCATCCCACATTAATTTTACAAGAGGTCTTATATTCTTTTTAATAGCAAAAGGCCGGCAACCAAGGCTATCTATAGATGATCATTACAAAACAACGTGAGAGGTATCTTGCGTGCTTTGCCTACCAAAACGAAGAGAGTAAAAAAAAATTATTTTACAAGAATACCCATGGTCGGCTTTTTCCAGCGATTGTCGTTGACACAATATGTGTGAATTAGGTATTAAATGTGGCTTTATTGTGGATTTTCATGTCAATATAATTTTTGTATGTACACTTAAATAATGAAGAGACTCTTAAAATAAATGATACCAGTTCGGACAAATGAATTGTGACATCATAAACAAATTCATGACTACATTTTTATAAATCCTAATAAAAGAATGAGATAATTAAATACTGTTCGTTGGTTAACGATCAAGAAAATTTTGTTAAATGTTTATAATAGACGTAATAAGGTTTTAGAGAAACATAAAGTGGAAATTTTGATGTTGAAATTCAGGAAAAATGCAAGATATTTTTCTTGGTGGTTTAAGTTGGTATAATGATAAAGAAAAAACAATTACCTATAAAGATATAAAAACACACCAACGGAATTTAGTTCAGTAAGTCGCACGTATAGCTTTTAGTGCATCACATGAATTTAAAATAAGAGGTCTGGGAAAAGAAAGCTAAGGTGTTTTTAGAAAGTTCACATTGCAAATTCAATATGTCTAATGAATTGCAATATCACTAGTAAATGAATTGTCAGCGATAAAAGTATGGAAATTAACTTTTTCTAATGATAAGTATAGTTGGACTCATTTAAGTCGACAAAGTGAAATCTAGAAATGGTAAAATCACCTGAACAGTTTTTTGTCTTTAAAATGGTGGTAGGTACTGTTGTGATATAGAAACTTGTTTTTCTGGTTGCGTGTGGTAATTGAGATTTGAGGATGCCCAAAATAAGGAGGCAGCTTCCTAATACGCATTTAGTTTCTTAAAGGCCTACAACGCATCTACGTGGTTATTTTTCGGTATTGTTGATGTTAATGCGTCATGAAGATCTTTAACGATCAAGCGACCGACTAACTCGTTTGCCCGGCTTACAGTTTTAAAAATATCTAAAGTACAAATGTTGATAATTTTGTTATCAAATGGATCTAGGTCATCATCTGAAAATAAGACATTTAAGAACCGTATAACTTGCTAGTTATAAATATTATAAAAGCTGTGAGCGAAATAAAAATAGCTGATTCATTACACTGCGTCCATGCCAATTCACATCTGTGTATACTAGAGGTTCGTTTTTGGACCAGTGCCAAGAGGGAAGCTTTGATAAAGTAATTTTCCCAAGCATAAGATCAATCAATCATTTAATCTGGATACCAGTAAGCCCATATACTCGCAAATCATACAGCACTATTATTTTAACATTGAACGTTCGTAATGTCATTATGGTAATCCCGTATCCAAACTTTAAAAAGAAAAAATACTTTGCGTCAGATATGTAAAACCGTTTGTAAAGTAATGAAATTTATTGGACGAAAATAATATTGATAATTATTTAGCTAAACTATGATCCAAAATTTACTGACATCCTAAATGAGGTTCACACAAAGACAATACTAGCCCACTGATTTTCATTTTTCTTAGATTATTCTAATTACAGTGTCAGTCCATAAAATACTACGTACCGTGACAACCATGCAGTGACTCTCCCGTATAGCTCCACAGCATCCGAAGAACGCTATCGTGAACATCACAGCTCCTATAATGATGAACACCCATGGTGCGACGGTGAGGTGCGATTGGAGTTCGTCCTTCACAACCTTCCAGTTGACGAGGAACACCACGCCGATGGCTATCAGCACGATGCCTAGCAACTGAAATAGAAAAATAATCTTTAATAAATTGTACAGTAAAATTAACTTGTAATAAAATTGATGTGGTTTTTTAAGTACTGTTTTGAACAGAAACGACGTTGTTAAAACAGCAGATCTTCGATAGACACACAAATACGAGCTAATATATCAAGTGCTGCCACTCCTGCGCGGCTATACTATGCATTATGTAAATCTCTGAGATACTATTCTATTCAACGGTAATATCACTAACGCACGGCGCCACTAACGCCCACATAGTGACGATTGATGCAACCATCCAAAATCCGTTTTTATATATTGTCAAATTAAATTACTGTGCCAAACCAAAAAAAAATCTAATACCTGAAACGACGACGGACCAGCGATGACTGATTGATAGTTACAATCATTAGATAGTCCTTTATGGAAATTACGGAGGAGCGAGTCAAATTGCTGAATTTACAATAAGAATAAGTGTACGTACGAAAACCTACCAAGTTTACGCCATTTCCTACGATTGATGTCATTACAATCCACTAGTAAATTGGAGGTGAAATAATCACATGGGTGAAAGCTTTCTTTTTCTAGATCATTCACCATTTTTAGTTACGTTGCGTGCTTGCTATCTGGTCTACAATCATCTAGGTCAAGTTTAAGCTGAAAGTAATAAAGGTATCGCTTTTAAGAGACGAAATACGAACTTGGTCGTATTCGACGAAATAAATAATTATTACAAAAATAAATAAATTCGCACACGTAAAAGGGTGTAGAAGGTCGGGCCGTATTAAACACCCAACAGATGGTACTTTTGCGCATCACGGCTGATATAGTTTTTACGTTTTTGTTTGATTGATGATGATTATGATCGATAGTTTGAAATTTGTATAGCGAGTTTTTACTTTTTCGGTCTAGGTATGTAACGGCGTATTTTAGAGCAAAATGACTTGAAACACGCGTTAATAAGCTCTTATATATAAATAGAATGGAGAACACCGCATGACCACGCTCCGGCCGTTTTAACGATACGGAATCATACATTTATTTTCGTTCTGCGATTATTACTGGATATAAACAACGTTCTTGTTTTCAAAACATGCACACACATTTTCAGCTACACTGTGGTTATGTTAGTAATCATTTGAAAGACCATTGGAGAAACAAGAAATTTATAAGAGATCTTTTGTTCCAAAATTAGATGCTTCATCTATCTTCGGCCTTTGCACATCTCAACAGAAAATTAGGTGGCGTTTAGAGAAGTCTATGATTATTGGTTCTCCTGGGTCAGTATTAAGACATAATTTCCTTAAACAAAGAATTAAAAGACTTTAAAATTCGCGTTTGATTGCTAATCAAAATGTCTACCAGACATTTTTAAACTGACGGTATACGTAACTCCAGATTAATTGTACAGCCCTGGCTCAAACCTTTTGGAAAAAGGTAAGTAGTGAGTAAAAATACAAGCCAAAATAAACTTTATATCTATAAAATTAACGTTACAAATACGCTTAATACGCACGTCAATAATAGCGAGTATTGCCAGTTTTTGTCCGGACACCAGTTTCCGAATGGTCCGTGGCTAAAGAATAATGTAAGGAACCAATCAATAGTACGCTAACATTCAACCTGCTTTGCTTCGAGTAATTTACGAACAGCCTTGAGACAAGATATAAGACATGTGGTCAAGTCAGGTCGACCATCTCATGCAATTCTAATAGGACCGTGTTATTACAGCTGAACTAGTACTAAAACTGCTGAACGCCTACTAGTGATTTAAAGAATAAAAATAGACCTAAATTGATCAACATGTCTAAGCAAAGCGTGAGTTGTTATTGACATACTGTGCAATTGGGTCAGGCAGGCCGAATAATGCCTTTCAAGCCCTTGAAGTTAAACGTCATTTATGGTTAGAACTTAACTTTATGATTGAGGCTTTAACATTTACTGTTGGAAGTTGGCAAGGCCATTGTGAAGCTACCGTCCTGGAAATGCGCGCAAACAATTCATTTTATAATATTTTAGAGTCATCAAAATATCTGCTTTTACATAATATATGTAAGCTATAATGTTTCTTGAGACTTTCTACGAGTATAGCAAATGAAGGTATAATCTAAAAAGATTTTCAAAAATACATACATACCCTCATGCCTGTAATCCCCGAAGGGGTAGACAGAGGTGTAACTAGTAGATCCACATTTCGCCGAGCGTATTACCATCCCATCACGCGATCGGCGGCGAGCCTAATTTGCAAAAAATTTAAACAATATAAAAATTCTAGCAACTAAAAAAGTATCGTGTCTGAACACTTATGTTGTTTTTCCCGTTATTTGTCCGTTACACAGCTAACATTCTTTGCGCTAAATATTTTAAATTTGGAGTAAGACTATAACTGAAACAAAATGCTGTCGTCCTAATTATTAAAGAATGGTATTTTGCCGCTTGACTCTATTTATTTAGCCATTAATGTCACCATCTTTTGTGGCGCTCTAGCCAAAAAAATATTATTAGCGAGCGACTAAGCTCAGATGCGCCTTCTAGAAAGCTAGGAATTTTAAATTTTGAGCGTATTTATATAGTAACAAAGATAACCGTTAAGAAAGATTTTATTTTCATAATCGGTTACTAAAAGTGTGAATAGAAGGTGAATAAAGTATGTATGGCAAATCTTATTTTGATCAAATTAACTTAAACTTAGTATTCATGTTCTTCGACCAAATTTATGAATTTACATTTTAAGTTTCTTCAAAATTCAACCTCTAAAGGGAAATCTATACTTATAATAAATCTGTAGAGAGGTCAATTCTGTACATGAAATATATTTCCAAAATAACTATCAGCGGGTGATTAGTGATCGATACTGACGCCAAAAATGCAATCAGTAAAATTTTTGTCTGTCTGTCTGTCTGTATGTTCGTTATAGAAACAAAAACCACTCGACGGATTTCAACAAAACTTGGTATAATTGTTCTTCATACTCCTGGGCAGGTTATAGTATACTTTTCATCACGCTACGATCAATAGGAGCAGAGCAGAGAAGGGAAATGTTAGGAAAACAGGAGAACTTACTCCATTTTTTAAGCTTCCGTCGCGTGTGCAGCCTTAATAGTTAAAGCTACACATAAATCATGTATGACGGAAATGTTCTCCTTAAAATTATATAAAAAATATTCCACGACAGCAAATGTCTATATTTTATGGTTGACTCACAATAACACGTGTAACTCCCGATAGCTTAGCAGTTCGGAGATTTCTGATTATATTTGTCTACTCTTACGTTTATAACACTCTCAATCATCCCTAATTAATAAATGTTAACATTATTACCTATTTAATTTAATAAAAAAAGATTTATAGAAATAGGTACAGAAACACCAGGCTATTTTAATTGCAAGAAAAAATAACTACTTGGATTGTATACTTCTGCTCCCGAAAATAACCTCCACGCGGGCGGAGCCGCGAGCAACAGCTAGTAATAAATATATATAAAACATTTCATAACTGTTAAAAACACGGACGAAGCCGCTAGCAAAAGCTACAATATATAAAAAAAAATATTGAGCAACGTTCCGATAAATAAAGCCGATACACTTGTAAATGTTAAATGTCAAATATGATTACGGCTGACCCGACATTTTAAGCCGGCTTGCGTATGCCGAAATCTATTTACACAACCTGTTACGGCCTTCTTATTAGGTATTAGCTTTTGTTAGTGGTTTTCCTCCTCCTTGAAAGTTTTTGCTAGGGTCATAAATAGTCTTGTAGTCTATATTATTATGGTATTTCCTATTATTAGAAATACCGAAGGTATTTAGGAGACTAGTTGGGGGTAAATTAATAATGACAACCTAAGTGGGAGTAGTAAATGTTTAGCATAAACCGGAGTGCCTTCCGTGCTCCGGTGTTCAGTTGAATTGTGAAGAAGTGATAGCTAGGATATTCCTGGTTCGTTTGCGGGGCAGTAAGTAATTGTAAACAGTTCAATGGTCGCGTAGTTCAGTTTAGAGGGTGATGCTGGTAGATTAATTATAAAGAGAAGCCTTAAGTGAATACTGACATGCGGATATGTTAATGTGCCTTTTTAAATATCCATCTTGCATAGTTTTGTCGAAGTTGCTAACAATATGTTCACTAGAATTTAATTTTTATAAGGAAATCAATTTATAGCAGAATGATATAATATATGATAAACGAGCATGTACGTCACCATAGTATAACCACCGCCCATGAACACATCAAATGTTACAAGAATCATGAGTGTATCGTTTATGAGGAGATTTTCTTTTTCTATTCTTCACGTTGGGTGTCTATTAAACAGCGTAAAGACTTATCAAGTCGGTCCTTTCATGCTTTAGACCAAAATTGTTGTAGCTATTGTGTGCTCAATGGCTCAATCAAATTAAGTGTGACTAATACACTAAACACATAAACTGTACTGAGGAAAGTGGTGGTACCCACACAGATTGAACTACAACGAATTACTTGAATCGGATACAAACTAAACTACACTCGGCTAAACTGACTGAAGCGAGAAGCGCTGAGGCGCACTCTGCCTATAGCAAATTTTCCCTCACTGAGACTTTAACTTATCGATCTACCCGTACATATTTTGAAAGATACCCCCAACATCACCAATAAACAGAGACTGCCCTCACATTACTAAGGTATTCGGTTCGAACTATATTGATGATGAATTGCGCTGAAATATAGCATCTATAAGGCAAGATCTGCAGTAAGCATATAAGTTACCAAGTAGCTAATGTCAGATTTACTTTAGTGACATAATAAAACTGGTTTGAACAAATAATACCTACCACTAACAAGTTTTTCAAATCGTTACACCAGCAAAGGCAAGATAAAATCTTTTTGTCTACATTGTACAGCACCCTATATTTAACAAATAAAAGCATTTGCATAAAATTGATCACCCTAACAGATGTGTTGACAGTAATGTACGCAGTTTCACCAGAGTAATTCACAAATTTGGCACATAAAACAAGACATCAAGACTCCATTATCGATTGCAGGGTGCATCCAGCAATACTGAAACTTGTCTAGACGCCTTCCCTCTCTCCAGACCAGACGGCGGGACGTGGACGGGAGTGAGAATATTTATAATGCAATATAATCTGTCTGGATTTAAGCTTGTTTATCAAGGGTGGGAAATCTCCCCTTTTTAAGCGTGGTGTGAGATTGGATTTGCATGCGGGGAATATCGTATTCGATATTGGGAAAAATATTGCTGATTTTAGACTCGCGATGCAAAGACAGACATAATACATGACAGTCTATGTTGTCATGTCTATGCGTGTGTACGAGGAAAAACTATGGCAGCGACGAGAGTAACGTCAGTGTTGCCAACTTGACGGGTTTCCCGCCAGTTCTGACGGGTTGGACGAATGGAAAACGGGAAACAATGTGGTCTGACGGCTGACGGATTTTTTGACGGATTCATATTTTGTGAATTCGGTATTCGATTGTCATACTAAATATGTAAAAATTAACAAACGAGCCGTCTTACACAGTACGAGGTAACAGTCAAACAAAATTTCGTTCCAAAACCTATAATTTTCTACTAAATTATTTAATTCGTAGCTCAAACCCATAACAATAATACTTGTCTGACAAAAACGGAATACTTATCAGGCAAAGTCACGATCTAAACTAGTCTGTGAACGAGTTATTAACGTCAATAGTAGACTGTATGCATTTATTTAACACCTAGCGAGTTGAACGCTCCAGGGCAATCCCCTTTCTTTATCTAGAATATATAATTTTTAAATGTTTTAACTGCAAAGCATAGTCGACTATTTTATTTTAATAGAATGAAGTTAAAAAGGTTGTTAACCTTATGTTTTATCTTTTTTCTAAAACTATTAGCGCCAATTTCTTACACAAAGTAACCAAAGTATAAGAATTACTTCTGCTTATAAATTGTTTTTATGTTTGTATCATGGCTGTTATCTTTGATTCCTCTCATCAGGGGATCAAAGGGTTTCTTCGTACGTGGGATTTTGGAATTGATTTCCATCCCAAATATACCATATTTTCATTGTGCAACTCGGAAGTAATAAAACATAATACAATTAAAAGCACGATACTTCTTTCATACTAGAGCGAGAGTCGGTAACCCCGTGCACACGTCATGTTGCGTAATAAAATGGCGACGCCCAAGCATTCACTCGGAAAAAACAGCTGACGAAATATTTAGTTATTAAACTTTTCGATGTATAACTAGATAGTTCATTTTTTTAATTCTGTTGTAGTTTAACGGGTTTTCTTCATTCAATAGGAATTTGTTTTTGTCTCTTCTGGAATTTACTACTACGCTGGCTTTTACGACAAAATAGCCTGTGCGAGAATTTCGAATTAATATAAAAATCAAAGTTTGTTAGATCTGATTAAGTGATCTGAACCAATGGCAGAATATCTGATATTTTCACCACCGTATATCACGGTAAACAAAATTAAAAATGAAAGTCTCGCCATATTGGCTCGTTTCGAGGTCTGACAACGTTTAACCAGTTACTTCGAGCAAGCAAGAATCTGTCGCCCTATAATTTAATCTTCTGTCAATTTCGCTACGAATCGCAAAATAAGCTGTCATTTCACTTTAGTTTTTCCGACAGTCATTTATTTTCTTACCATCATTAAAATTTATTTGATTTACGATGGAGCTATAATATAAAATTACAAGGGAATGGGTATGTTTCAGATGAGCTAGCCTTTTCTAGCCGGAGACAAGTGGATCTATCAGATTCAAACGAAAGTATCAGCCCCTGTATTTTATTTTCCCCAGCTGAGTGCATGGTCACAAGCACAGATCTTATCTACTAAAGTGTTAGGCCTACTATGCTGGCCTAAAGCGGTTTGGCAGATTTCACACATCGAAATTATTGTGGAGAAACCTCAGGCATTCCGGTTTCCTCACGAAGCTTTCACAGATAAGAGAGAGGTAGTTTACAGCAAATATGCACGCGTAATTCTGAAAAGTCAGTGGTGCCATAGGCTTTAGTTTCGGACCCTCAACTTCCGTCAACGTAAGCAGACCGTACAAAGCTCGCGTCGCTGCTTTATATGTAGTAGCTACCTAAAAGATACACCCAGGAAGCCTGAGATGTATTAATGATAAACCGACAAGCGACCTAGATAGTGGCAAGCAGTCGAAACATTACGAAATCCAGGTCATCAGCGTAAAACTAATTGCCGTAATGCCTTATTAACCCAGCTGCCCGAGATTACGTGTTTAAAATTTGGTACCATAGGTTTCGTAATGATGAGACAAAATACAGATGTAATTAGGACGTACGTACAATACATTCATATATGTACAAAGCAAACTTGCAATGTGAAATAATTACCTAATTATTTTTTTATATTATAGTATATCTTTCTCTCTTACATATCAACTTACATGATCTGTTGAGGACGGATATACGTATATTATAGAGAAAAAACGATGTTTTATTTTATTTATTTCATGTTCAACAGTTTATTTATATTTAATTTTTTTTGTTCTGGCGCGGCAAAGTGACCACACTGCACCTGATGGTACCGCAGTGCCGTCCAGATAGAGTATCAAGTAGCGAGAGACAGTCTGTCCCCCGCTACTCAAACAATCATTCCGGCCTGCTGATTAGCTTCTTCACATTACGCCTAAAGGACCCAGGATCATAGGAGGGAGGGAACACGGTACCTAGCTGGCAAACTGTTCCACAGCTTGATGGTGCGGCAACAATACGAATTTGCGAACCTCTTGGTTCGGGCCGGGGTATTAGACACCACGAAGGTGTGGCTCCGCAAGCCAGTACGCGTGGTTTTGGTATGGAAGGGAGAGGATGGGATAAGATCAAACAATTCTTCAGAGCATTCGCCATGATACAGACGGTAGACATGATAATAATAATTGTAATCATTTGAACACTGGCTCGTGGGGATGAGTTGATCATGAAATAAAATAAAATAAAAAAATATTTTCTACTTTTTCTAGCACCGATTTATAAATAATAATCGCTCATTGGATATGAGCACTGACTCGAGTATATTTTATTAACGTTTAATTTTACACGTGATTTTTAATTTTATATTTCTATTTTAATGACGAGGCGAGCAGTTCCTTCTGCTTATGTAAGTGGCTGCCCATTACCGGTGGCGATTGTTAGCGACGCACGCGTCGAAATACTGGCTGGCAATTTAATTAGGAAAAAGTTTTGAATTTTATTTTTAGAACTTTCATTAAACATTTAATATTGGCGTAGCACAGCAACACAGTGCTTGTAGCCATAAAAATACATTGAATAAACGAATAAAAAATAAGGCTAGCAGTCGGCCACCAGTCTGCCATTCGTCATATTCGGAATCAGCGAATTCTGCATCTCTTAAGCCTAGTTTCAGACAACTGGATCATTGTTTCAGGCCACAATTTCTTTTAGAAAATATGCTCTTAAAAGCATGAAAATAAGACGCAGTTCGTGCTTACACAAGTAATATATTAATTACTAGAATCCACACATTAGTTTTATTATAGTGATTTTTCCGAAAATCAATAACCTCACCTGAGAATTTTCAAAAATGACACTTTAATCAAATAGCACAATTTAACTAGTTTCTATGCCCTTAAACTAGTTCACAAGCTTACACACTGCTGCTGCGATAGAAATAGACAAAGCGTTGGTACCTAGACGAACTCTCGCATAAGAGACGTGTCACTTAAAATACATGTATTATTTCCGTACGGATGTGTCAAGACTCAAGAAGTAGAACACACTGGATTACCTTATAAATGAAATCCTACTATATAAAGTTTAAATGGATGGATGTTTGTTACTCAATCACGCTACAACGGCTGGACGGATCTGGTTGAAATTTGGCACAGAGATAGATTTATAGTCTGGAATAGCACATAGGCTACTTTATATCCCGAGAAAATGTACAGTTCCCGTGGGATAGTTTAGTTTTTCACAGAGCAAGGGATCGACATGATTTTTTGCATAGTGGTAGTTTAGGGATCAACAAATGAAATATGCTCCTTTTTATCCCGGAAAAATGCACGCATCCTATGGGATAGCAAAATATAGAAAGGTGTAATAGCTTAAGATGCGTCCATGGATTGTATACCTTTCCTTCCAAAAATAACCTCCACGCGGGCGGAGCCGCGAGCAACATCTAGTCCTATATATTAGTCATTGTCTATTTTGTTATAGTGTGCTAGTTTACGTTATAACATGTTGGACGCCAATTTAGGTCACCACAGAGCAATAAAGGCTTTGTAACGCTAATAATTAATCATGCATTGTGCTGTCTACGGTAGTCACTCGTTAAATAGATCCTAATAATACAATGGTCATTATTTTTACACATGACAGTTTGAGCCATAAAAATTTGTTTGTGACTGTTTTTATTTATGAATTCATACTTTTCTATCTGACTGTACTTAGAATTGATTGCACAATATCGTTACAAAATTTACCACTTTGTAGAAAGAGACAAAGCGACTGTGCGGCCAATACCTATTTCTTTTCGCTCCTGCAAGTCAGTGACGTAGACCAATCGAAATTCTAGAAAAAGACAACTGCTGGCGCGCGTTCGCTTTATCTCTATCACACTTTCTGCCCGTAATCTCTATGTCTATGGATTCAACAGACAGTACATAAACTTTTTAAACACATTATTTCTCTAAAAAAAAACTTATTCCGAATTTGTTCTGATTTTAATTTGAAAAAAGAAAGAAAAAACCGGTGTTGCAAATCACCATATTATGGTCGCAAGCAATGAGTTACAAATGTTTGCACAATGTAACAAACAGTTTCACTTTCTAAATACGTCAATGGTCTTACAACTGTCATGGCGTCTTGCCATAAGGGAACTCCTGGTTTTCCCGGATTCCCGTTGAATCACGAAGTTTATTTGGATGTCATACTTACTCCTAAGTATTCCTTTTTTATGTATTAAATCGTTCTTTGCATTTTTAATTATTATGCAGTTTCGTTTGACTTACTAGTAAAGTTTGGATCGATATCCGTAGGCGCGCGAACTAATAAATACATATATCATCTAATTCTACTGATTATAGTGTATGGGAAAATATTCTATTCAAATACTTATTAGTCAGTCTATCTCATGGACAAAGAGAATAATATACTGAGCATTATCCTCACAAGACACAAAATTGACCACTTTGTAGAAAGAGACAAAGCGACTGTGTGACCTATTTCTTTTCGCTCCTACCAGTCAGTGACGTAGACCAATCAAAATTCTAGAAAAAGACAACTGCTAGCCACGTATGCTCAATCTCTCTAACATTTGTCTGCCCGTATTCACTTAATTCCTGGATAGAGAGCACTCGTTCCATTCTCTATCTCTGCCGCGGAAATAAAACTATGACAATTAAGCGTCTGGTATAATATTGAGCTTTTTAAGGAACAATTATTTAAGTATTTCAAATAATGTATCTCTTATTTGTAGTTTGGCAGAGGTAATTAATACCGTACACGTCGAGTTAACCCCTCCAGCCAGGAAGGATATTAAAAAAAAAGTCGGGAGTAAAGCAACAAGCTTTTATTTCCATAGCATTAAAGTTAAAAATTGCATGCAAGAACGGCGAGTGTTGCTAGTGTACGCGCCGCCGGCGTGTCTATCCGTCATGACAGTTTAAAGCCAGCATAGTCTTATCGTATTTAAATGAGCAAACAAGCCGTGTTCTTGACTTTGCGAGTTATCTTTATTGTAGTGTTTGTGCGCCCCATTTATTATTTCTTTACTGGCGTTTCATATACTCTCCACAAGATATTTAAAAAATATAGATAAATAATAAATAACACCCAACAGTCACACACATAGCCCCGACCCCACACTAAGATACGACTCTGGTGTTGTGGGTATCAGGGATTACAAGAGACTCGGTCTCACAACGCCCAGACTCCGGACACAAATATCTGTCTGTCACACATAACATTTGTCCCGGTGTGGAAATCGAACCCACGGCCTCTCACAGCCGGCTACTCACCAACTGCGCCACGGAGGCTATCAATATCTATAATATCTACATAATATTGTTAAGAAATTTAACTCAATTTCTTAGTTTGAAACGGGACGTAAAAATAAATGTAGGTGCATCGATGACATAGCGTATTTCCTCATGTTTTGAGTTTAAAGGGACGTAAAATCCTAGTGGACTAAATCAATATTGTTGTAATGAGAAATACCCACTTCGCAAGATAATTGTATTTTACTTGGCCAGGACTTTCTGTCTGTTGGGAAAACCCTTTTTACGAACATTTAAAAATAACTCATACGGTCCTGCTATTCTCAACCGCGCTTATCAACTAACCTAAAGCATTTAATTTTAATTTTTATAGTAGTAGCCTTATAGCTTCTTTTTGAGTGTCTCAGTATCAGCATTGAAAACTAACCTAAAATACTATGTTAAAATATAACCTCAAAATGTGGTACTTTTTTTTTATTATCCTGCTTGTCAATTTTATAATAAATATATGTATGAGCATTATTTAAAAGTTATTCAAATAATTATGGGCATGTTTCTTGCTGTTGATTCTGAGTCAGTGATGCATAAAAGAAAAACAATGTATTTTCTTCTTTTAGTAATATTATGACCAGTATTACTCAATAAAGTATTACGCAACCAAACCAAAAAGCAATCTGTTTCATTCTCCAATCAATCAGCGGCATATAACTTTCACGGTTATTATGCAACACATGTTCAATACGCCATATTGACAATATGACACGCCCAACTTCTCCCAGGTGCTCCTAGTAATGGAGATCTCATCGGAGTCAACGACCGTTCGACAATGGTGGGGGCAGAGTCATAGACAAAGCGCAGGCAAGCGTGATAATGCACTGACGTATATTATATGGACAAGATATCTAATACAAAATGACAGCTATTTTCTTGACCTATTTGAAGCGCCCCTCTCGAGTGTATTTGAAACTAAATTTGACATATAATAGGGATGTTGATATTTTTTAAATATCGGATTTCCGATATATCGATATTTTTAAATATATCAATATCGGAGTTTGATATATCGATATTTTTAAATATATCAATATCGGAGTTTGATATATCCGAAAAAATATTGATATTTTTATTAAAAATTTTGACTCGTCTAAGGGTCTGGTCCTGACGCCATACATCCTTTCTTCGTGAATCGGGGCGCCAATGAATTTATTAGATTCAAAGATCTTGGAATCATATTTGACGACACCTTAAAACGTGATATTTTTTAGTTTTTTTAAATTATAATTTTTTGCCATGAACTTAATATTATTTTCTACTTTTTAGTTCGGCTAGCTATTAAAGCGTGCTATTTTTTAAATATAATTTATAGTCCCAAAACAGCATCAAACCTAGTTATAATAATATATTCGATTGTAAATTAAGACCCCATTAAAAATATGATCTAAAATGAAAATATGTTTTGCTAAGGCGATGTTTTTATTATTTTTAAGATTTATAAACCATCGACTGTTGTGTATCATTGTCGATATATCATCCTTCGTGTCTCAACTCTATCGTTAGTTCCGCGGACGCTCACTGCTCGACTGCACTGCTATCAGCGCCAATATGGCGAAAATCAAATAGGGACACTTTCGCGGATCAAATATCCTGTCCATATAATATACGTCAATGTGATAATGTCAGTAAAGTACAATAGCGCTTAAAAATATAATATAGTCTATGGTCTAAGATAGAAACGGTCTTAACTGTTTTGTTATTGTTCCAATTTTAAATGTTTATTATTCAAAAGTGTATGTTGATAGTAATATACTCTGGATTATATAATATGCGTGGTAAAAGAATGTCTGGATTGAAAAAAGAATATTTGAAAAATAATCTACTTAATTGGCCACCAGGCAGGTGTAAAATATGTTAAAATCACAAACCTGGTAAAATAATTAAAAATCATATAATTTTTAAGTATGTATGTAACACAATTTAAATTAAAACGTTTTATAACACAATAACAAATCTGTTTGGCAACCTATAGAAAAATAGCAGAATATATGGTAGGGTCTCGATTGGGAAATTAGTAATTATTTTCGTTTCATATTGAGTGGTAAACTATTCAATAAACTATGATATTATAACGAACTGTTGAGAGTATATGATATTCAACCTAGAAAACATACACAAGTTGTATGTACATATGAACGTATACTTCGTTACACAGATGAAGTCGTAGAGAATAAAGCGCCACTTGATACCCACGACACAAATATGTTAATTATAGGTCGACTAACAAATAAATAAAAATAAAAATAGCATCAGACATAAAGCAATTTACCCGGTACGTAAATAAGTTTAATGAGCGTTCGCAGATATTTATTGCAGCCCTTATCAGAAAATTGATTCTACACTGTGAAATTAACATCTGGTTCTCATATCGAGATAAATCATATTACAGTTCACATTGAAAAGTGAAACTGAAAAACAATTATACGTTGCCAAAATAAAAATCAAATATCGCATATTGCAAGATTTAAAAAAAAACATTTTTAATTCATAAAAAGTACACTGACTTTAATAATAAACAAATTAAGCGTCCCTATAAAATTTGAGGGTTGCCCTCGATTTTTCTGAGATCCCTTCATCAAATCCTGACTTGGTGCCAATGGGACCACCTGGGAAGTATATATACGCTTTAAAACAAAAAAAGAGTTTCTCGAATCAGTCCAGGCGTCTTCGAGTGATCGGGGAACATACATAAAAAAAAGATTCCGACGAATTGAGAACCTTCTCCTTTTTTTTAAGTCGGTTAAAAAGTGTGAAATGGTTTCATTGATAAATATCTATTTGCCTCAACAGAATGTATCATTACTTTGCAATTCATCACATATTACGAATTAAACCAAATTAAATCTCTATCGTGAATCTTTTATTTCTATTTATCTACATACTGTGAGATACTCTTCCCTAAAATCCAGATCCCACAACTTTTCCATAATTAAATTTGACCTTCGTTAGATAATAAATTCCTGTCTGGCATGCGACACCCCATGGCGCCATCCCTGTCATGTTATAATCATAAGTTATGTCGTTTCACATCGGGACACCAATGAATATTTTATGTGGAAGTGACGTCATGGAAAATATGCATATGCGATTTTGCCTTGAAATCTGCTGAAGCTTTGACTAGTTCGGTGAGGTAATTTTTGTAAGTTCTAATTACTAAAGGCCTTTAGTGGCATCATCAATTAGTATATAAATGCACTTCCGATGATGTTAAAAATCAATGTTTGTGCTGTACACTATATATAGTGGATAAAACGACGACAAAGCCACTAGCGTAGCTAGTGACTTCAGTATAGAGTTGACATACAACAAAGTTACAGACTCTTGAAATTAACCTCGAAAGTCAGCCTTTAGGTCGAAAGCAGTAGTTCAAAAATAGAAGCTGGTGTTTATAAAGGCTAATTCTCTTTTTTTATTTGCCTAAACGGATAGATGAGCAGGTTGCTCTTCTGATTGTAAGTGATACGTCTAGACCACGCAAATATTTGATTTACAAAGTATGGAATGGCACCGCACTGAGATCATTATGCCAAAACACAACATGCTAAGTCTCTTATCTAGTAATTCAAATTTCGTATTTCCAAAACAACACAAAGACGCTCACAAAGCTCGGCTTCGGAAAAAATAGTAATCTCCAGTTGAACTTTCGCGTTTAGAGACCTTCCATGTAGTAATAATAATTGTCGGTTTGGTACCAGAGCGTTTTATTCATTGATAACAAAGACCACAACAGAGGTAGACACTTATTTCTTGTCACTCAAACACAACATTCCTCGAATCAGATCCACGTCACACCAGCGAAACTCAAACGTTTCTCGCTACCAATCGTACCATCAACAAGACATTATACCGAAATATGTGAAGCTCCAGAGCGATTGCAAAGCAAATGCTGGTGAAATGTGCAACATCCGACCGCAATCTGGTTTGTTACAAAAAACTCATTGCATCAACAGTGGATGTTAGTACAACGGATGAAGTTTCTATAATTCCTACACATGTTTTTTGTTTTCAAATTGATATTCAAATGTGGTTGTGAAGACAGGTCATAGATGTTTACATACTAATAGATTTTAATCCTACAGCTAACTGCACGTGATGGTAAGTACAGAATAGTTCCAATATTGTCGACTGTTGAGAAAACGAGTCTTGACTTGGAAAAATTATGTGATATGGTAAATTATATTACAGAATTTATATTCTAGAATTCCAACAATATTGTCTCCTTCATAACCAGCGGAGTATATTTGAAGGAGAAATCGTGTAATACACAAAAAAGAATCGAATTGAGAATCTTCTACTGATTGAAGTTAATATCACACTTCGTTTAGGCAAGGAAACACCACTTTGTATACATACTATAAGGAAATTATGTTAACTACGTGCATTTGCTGAGTGGACACAGAACGTATAAATGCAACGAAGCAAGAATCGAGCCGCTGTCACCAAGGACGCTCACTGACTAATGTTCATGACAACTATCGTACAACACGAAACATTTAAACAAAGTTATTTTAAATGATGAGGTAATATGGAGTAAACTACATTTTAGAGAAGCTTCTGCAATCTAATTGACACTTGTTTTAGAGAACCCTTTTATGGATTACTTAGTTGATCGTATATCAAGGTTTTTTTTCAGAAACGGCTGTTGTAAATTTTTCAAAAGTTTTCATTAAAATGCAAAGTTGTCGCTAAAACATGTTCAAATTAAAAATAAATACAAGGTAATATTTTTGGTACGGACTATTATAGCATGGTAATTTGGCCAGGGTTAAATGTTTGCCTTACACACTGTCTTTATTTTGGTAACACCTTACTACTATCTAGATAAGTCGATCAAAGCAAATTACACTAAGTTCTACATCATCTGGGAATTAAACTCAAGACTTACGGGGTGATCATATATTTTATACTGCCAGTAGGCCAAGATTTTATAACAGCCGCTATAAAAAAACATCTCACCATTCGTCAAAGGGCCATATCACTAAATAATAGGTACTAGGGAGACATGAAGTATGAGGCGCCAGAGCGGCGTCTGCGAGTATTAGATGATGTCACCACATCACGTGGTCCTTCGAACGACAAAATGGCGTGATGACCTTCGAATTCTTACGATGCACGCATAGTGTTGAGTATTTCAAGAAATAGAATTGTAAGCTCGAGGAATATTTAAATACTATTAACTGGCAATATTATATTACAAATCGTGAAAAAAAAGCTTTGAGAAATCTTTAATTTTCTCATAAATTTACGATGACTACGTGAAGTAACAATACTGGCAAAATACATTGCTAAGTACCTAGTTATAATTATTAAATTGACATTTGTCACTTTTTCAAGTACGCTATTTCAAGGACTCAAAACAATTTCTAATTCCAATAATGACTCGATGCCTCTAGAGTGGAATTAGACGTTGCGGTCCCATATGTCGGACGCACCTATCAAGTACCATATAACAAATTAAATTAAATTACATGCTTGATACATATTTTCTGCATTTATTAATTAATACCAGAATAATTAAATAACATTTACAATATCAAAAAACCGAGTATTATAAATGTCAAAAAATGAATAAACAAAAACACATCACTGCATGTCATGTGTTTTTGTCAATTTACCATAGACAATTTATTCTAAACATAGACAGTAAAAACACCCATTCGTAAAAACAGACGATTTAAATAATTAGAGCCAAATGGAAATTTATCTGTCCCAGTCGACTTGTTTATAATTTCGATCAAATAACGAAGTTAAAAACAAATAATAGAAAAAGTAACACGTATCACAAAAACTTTTCGAAATTGAAGAATACTTAATGCGAAATGAAGCGTTTCTTTATTAATTAATGTTAACAATAATTGTTTTTAGTCTTATGTCAAAATTAAATCACCTCTCAGCAATTAGAGGCGGTTCGGTGCGAGTTTCTATAATAATTTTCTCAGTAGTGACTATAAGAAACTACCGGATCGGTCACACACTATTTAAAAAAACTACAATCGCCTTTAGGCGAACAACATTGAGTCTAAAAACATATATTTACGGTTTACTCTCGACGCTCTGGCTCGTGTTTTGGCACCAATATAAATTGTTTTCAATGTTTTTATAGGCAATTTTGCAATAAAATAGCCAGCGAGATTCATACATTTTTCATACTCCTAAAAATATTTCTCAACACCGTTAAGAGTATAGTTAAGAACCCACAGCACAAGCAAGGCCAAACTAAAAGGTAAGCATTCAAAACTTGTTCTCAGTTACCCGTCTTGCAAGTGTTATTGAAATGCATGACGTCAGCAGGACAAATCTTGAATAACTTGACTCATATATGTGAAGGATTTTCCCCGTGTAAAATGTGAATCATTATCCTTGGAAGCTATTGTGTAAAGTAATATGTACTAAATAAATGTTACATTATATGTGACAGCCTCCGTTGCGGAGCGCTGAAACCTAGAGGCCGCGGGTTCGATTCCCGCAACGAGACAAATGTTTGTGTGATAGACAGTTATGTTACGGGTCTGGGTGTTGTGAGACCGTAGTCCCTCGTAGTTCTTAATAAGGTTTAACCTAGTATGGAGTCAGGTGTATTAATTTACTGATTTTATGTCTAAACTTTTGCTCACACTATTTATAAAACAAATATATTTTAAAGATTATACCACTAGTATAATAAAGGCTTTTTATATTAACGTAAAAGGATAATAGCAGTATATGCTCCAAAAATTTAACGGCGTATTGTGACAAAAGGAACTGCAAATAAAAAGAAATGTACTCATAATAAGACTTACAAAACTTTTATTCGCTGTTAACATTGGCCATGACCCAAATGTGTGTTTTCATTATTGTTAGTTTTAACTTTCAAGGGTAACAAATGCTGTTTTTAGATGGTTGTATGTATTGCAGAATTGTTTTTGGCCTTCACAATTTCTACAGTTTAAATTTGACTATATAATGCGATCAGGGAACTATTTTTCTTAAATATAAAAAGGTCTATACGATGTCTCCTGTAATTTTTTTTAAGATTCTGGGCAACATTGACTGTCGTTTATATTTATAAGCCATCTGTAGGCCATCTTGGGTACAAAATACTTAATGTCTTTAAACTTGTTTGCTGGTGGTAATATATTCGAATCCGCCCGGATAGCGATCACCGTACACAGGGTGTAAAACCTGCCATAGTGGTGCACGCAAGTGTGTCGCGTTCCGGGATCAGAGAGTGTACATCCGCTTTTTGTCCGGAGTTGCGGTACGATGTTTGGTCGTTTTGCGACCTTCTGAGTACTGTAACACCAGACACTCGACCGCTTCTTCACCTTCTTGCCCATGGCGTAGTGTGAAAAAGCAGGCCGTATAGTCTCTAATTGGACGGAACTGCGCTTACCATCAGTGTGGTCACTTTGCCGTGACAGGATAAAAAACTCATTGTGAAATACAAAAACCACTACTTCAACGTTTTACGAGGAAGTATCAAATAAATTACACAATTCGCGGTCACATATTTTCGAAAGTTCCTCCCCACCAGAACCAAATATCGAGCGGAAATAATAGCATTCTTAATTCAAAATCATTTCTCACGCGTAAACACGGCATAATGGCCAAAGGGCTTAAAACAACAAAGAAAAAGTTTGACATAAGCCCCAATGCGAGGGGCATTACAAATTCATTAATTATTCACCTACTGCACCTGTTGACTCGTTTCCGACGGCTATTTTGGAGGGAAAATTGACTTCTGTCACGCCATCTCCTTGGACCCAATTCGTGAATGGAATATTTTGAATACCAGCGTTGGGTGACCGGTGTTACTTTTACGATTATTAAGTGATAACTACAATGAATATAAAAGAGGAAAAATACACTAAATACCAATAACCGTTTGATTGTCAAATTAGTATATGAGTTACCATAAAAATATTTAAAAATAATATCGTTACAATACATTATGGACGCCGGTTTATAAACAATTTGCGCACATCATCCTATTTTGAAGAATATCTTAATTCTTTTAGTCATTTCGCCTTGGAAATTCGGCAACGCGTGATCGCAATAAAAACAAAGGAAGTAATAATGGGCGATTAACTTGAACAATAAGTTATCCTTGCGGCCTGTGGAGTAATTTACTCTCGAGGTAAGATGTCATGAAGGTCGGCCATTTTATATTCAGGTGGCATCGGAAAAGATGCTCCCCATAAGAAACAAGCATTCGATTCAAATGTCGTATTGAATTTCTGTATTTTTGTTTTCATTTATTATATAATTCTTTAAAACATTTAATATATAATTTGCACCAAGATAAATACGATTCAAATAACGATAATTTTAGGAATTAAATATATTTATTGAAGTATTAATACCAGCAAAGTTAAGTATGGCAAATGATCGCTACTGCCCTAAGGTCAGCGGATATGACGAGATATAAGTAATAAGAATGCCTAATTTAAAGGAAGGGATAGAGACTGAGACAGGAAGATATTTAGACCCACAGCAATCTCACTGATCTGAAACGCGAAAAGCGTGTACTTGAAGAAATTTTACTGTAAAGCAATGATGCCAATACTGTGGAGCCGACATTCACGCAAGAGTCAAAATTGGTCAATTTATGTGGTTCTTACAATTGTTTTTATTACATGAAACACAATATTACGTAATACAATAATTACCAATTTTTGCCGCAAATGTGGCGTACTGTTAATGAGTTGATAAGCAAGTTCAAATGTACGTTGAAATTTTTATTAGATATAAAGTCCTCAGTGATGACCTATCAAAAGGTGACCGAATGTTATTAACCGCATGATTGTGCGTGGGCGCATATACAGAACACTCCTACATATGCATATATTAAGATTATTGAGTACTAGCTGTTGCTCGCGGCTCCGCCCGCGTGGACGTATACAATACAAAATACCAATTTTCATGCGTTGTACTTAAAAAATGACGGATTTTCATACAAACTTTCATCCCCTATTTTACCCCCTTAGTGGTATTTCCAAAAACCCTTGGTGGATACCTACGTCATAAAAGGTACCTACTGTCAACATTTCAAGTCTCTAACCCCAGCCGTCTTGGCTGTGCGTTGATCGATCAGTCAGTCGCTGTATTCACAGCCTACGTGGCGCAGTAATCGAGTAGCCGTCTGTGAAACGAGAGGATGTGGGTTCGATTCAAATTCGACAAATGTTTGTGTGGCAGACAGATATTTGTGTCGGGTCTGAGAGTTGTGAGACCGAAAGTCTCTATTAGTCCTTGATACCCACGACACAAGTCTCGTATTTTAGTGTGGGATCGGGGCTATTTGTGTGTCTGTTGGGTGTTATTTATTATTATAATTCACGCTTGTTATCCCCGAAGGGTTAGGCATGCTGTAACCAATATACCCACAATATGCCAAGCGTCCCATGATGTGATAAGGGGTTAGCCTATCGGCATACCGGACACAATTCCAGACTCCAGGCTGATTCTGAGTATTTCGTGGTAGAAAAACCCAATACCACTTTTACCCGACCCAGGACTCTAACCCGAGACCACAGGCGGTCTTACCTACATTCTGCTATGGATGAGCTACCGTTAAAATCGGGTGAACATATGGGATAGAGTTGTTGGATTATAGGTGACAATTACCGAACCAATTAAGTAGATATCCCCTTTACCCCTCTGTGCGAGTAGCTGTCCTGCAGTAGTTCTTCCAGTGTAACCAAGGCTTTCTATACGTCATCTGGGTTTTTATTACCAGTATCACAATACAAATCCAATCAACTGCCACCTACACTGAGAAACCGGATCCGGCATTCGATGCCAGCGCGTTGAAGACGTCTAGTTTCCGATTTTCAATCTTTGTATTATTTACTAACACGTGTAGGTAGTTGTCTTTTGATGTTATTTAGAGTGGTTATCCTTCAACCATCACCAAATGTTGCGGTCTAATGTTGGCATACATTGTTTGGTAGACACAATCCTACTTCAAAACTCCTGAAAATTCGCAGGTATGTAGATTATGTGGTCCTACTTCACAATCACAGGAGATCATTTACATTTCGTTATTGACTCGAAAAATCGATAAAATTGCCAGAGTTTGGAATGTGTGCTCGATGAAATTTGATGATAGGCCAGCAGCTCGAATCGTGGGTATACTACATATTTGCATATTTGGGGATATAGGTGTGTTTATGTTAAGGCAATATAAAAAAAAAATAAGATTATTGAAAGTTATTAAAAAAGGAGACTCAAAGCGACTATGTACTACAATAATGCCGAATGCCTGCAAAGAATTTAACATTCTTCGTATCAGACATTATTAAAATTGCTACTTTGCACAATACTATACGTGATTATTCAAATAACTACACGTAGCTATGTGCAGGAAATGTAAATAAGCACTTAAAACGATGTGTAAGTCTAAATTTATATTATAACACTGATGTCATTGTTTGTCTGTGTGTGATGACATTGAATCACTCTATACGTTGAAATGCAATAATTGGTCATGACGTCGTATGATTCACGTGGGTTATTCAAATCATCGTTTAATAAGTTTAATATTTCCACGCCATATTTTTCAATGTCAAATTTTACAAGAGTTATTTCTGATTAAGACTCCATTGTTTCTACCATAATCAAGTCATGACTATTGTTTAGTCTTTGTTCAAAATCACGTCATTGGATAATTATAACTACAATACACCTAACTATTGCGGCTATTTGTTATAAAAACACAGAACGTCCGACTATTGCTGAAACAACGCCATTATTTAATATTTCATTATAAAAAGGCCATCAAACCAATAAATGATTTCGATTTCAAAAATCCTTTTGATGAGAATTATGAAGGGATCCTTTTTTTGTGGACTTCTTGTGCATTTAGCCAAAGACGAGTTGGTATAATGTTGGTAAAATATGAAAAAGGTAGGGAAACTGTTGAATATTAATTCAGGAGTTACGGAATAAAGGCGCTATCAGGAGAGTTTGGGTAGAGCTAGGGGATCTTATTCATTCACAAAAATAGGCAATTCTTTATCTATGTTGTCTATGTCGGTAGATATGAAATATTTGTATGTGTGAATTATCAATAATATGTAGGTGTCCTGTGATGGTTAATAAATCAGTCTTGGCTCAACACGCTAATTTGATTGACGCACCCGTTACCTATCATAATGCCCTATATGCCCTAAAATTATAAAATTTACAACCTACCTATTTTTTTAAACTGACTGTGTTAAACATGCTACACACTAATATTTTCCCGCCTAATTTAAAAATGTAAATGATGTCATCGACGCGTTCGTCGCGCAACTGTTTTGATTTGCCAAGGCAAGGAATAGAGAATTATATTTATTGTACGTTTCTTTTCTAGCAAACTTCTGTAGTGCAAAAATGTTATATATACTGCGGATGCCGATGATAAATAAAGCATGCAGAAAATCTTAGTTTTAGACTATAACTAAATGTTTAACAGTTTTGGTGAGAACGTGGAAAATCCATTGTGTATAATTGTGTATGTATGAATAATGTAATGTAAAGTGTATTTTTATGTTGATTTCGAACATCCTTTGAAGCTTAACTTTACTGAGGCGTGACTTGGACCTCCGCATGACTCGTTTTGCTCGACTTTGTCACCATTACTTGTTTGACGAGATTTATTTAACTTGAAAATGGCAGATGGGCAATGTATGCTAATGAAAGAAAAAACCTTTTTAAAAATTTCAAACCTAAATATTTCGAATTCGGTTGTCTTTTTTAGACATACAATTTTGCATTTTTCGTTATTTTTTTTGCAATTCTAACTTCTTAGGCTTGAAACTACGCGATATGTGTTTCATTTAAAATATTGTGTCATTTCATTTCAATAGTGTTTCATCAAGCCAGCTAAAATTATTTATAATTCAAAACATGATTGGTGACCACGCCTACAATACTAATCGGATGTCTATTATAAATTATTAAATCAGATTTATGCACAAACCGTTGAGGCATTAACAGAAATAGATACGTAAATGTTGATTCAAGCGTAACGGCTAAAACTAAATCTATACAAATTTAGACCCACTTTTAAAATACTTATAAACACTACTTGTGTTTGTATTACTCGAGAAAGATTTGGCATAATTTCAGAAACTTTACAATTCCTTTGTTTTTCCTTAAACCTATAACCTTAACAAAAAAAGGAGTTATAAACGCGTGTTCTGTGTGCATCGGAGAATGCAAAAATAAGAGATAGTAAAGCTGTTTTCCGTATTAATATACATGATCACGTAGCCTTCTAACGAAACTGGCGTTTCAAATTAAAATTATCAACGACTTTTCATGAATCAACATCTAAAATACTTATTTTTTTTATTTCATTCTCCCTATAAAATACAAGGCAAAGGTTCTCCACCATGCAGCC
The DNA here is from genome assembly GCA_905220505.1 of Laothoe populi. NCBI lineage: Eukaryota > Metazoa > Arthropoda > Insecta > Lepidoptera > Sphingidae > Laothoe > Laothoe populi. The sequence goes on from HG992152.1 coordinate 3,829,037, forward strand.
TTGTCTGTCGTTATCTAAAATACTTAGCATGACGCCAATCAAACCTGTGGCTGTATTAGACATCAGTATTCAGTGTAGGTATTCTAACTTTTTAATAGCCCAAGGCAACAACGCGTTCAGCCACGCCGTAGGGCGACCCGCGTCGTTTCGCTGGCCAACACTCGTACACCGGAACATAAAAACCGGTTTATTGCCCGCCCTTTCCCTACTCACCGAGACCACCAGATTGAAGAAGAACAGCACATATTTCACAAAGCTCGTTCCACAACCCATTTTGATCGCACTGTATTTATTTCACTAACACTTCACTCGCGTCTATTCGGCCGGTGACACGACAGCAACGTAGCCTACCTGCTTTGGAGTAGTAAATACGACTAAATAAAAACGAGCAAGAGATCGCGATGGCGGCGTGTCCCCCCCGCTCCCCGCAATCCATGAATCATTTGTATGGTGACCACAGCGGCCCCGCCAACGAGGATAATTTGCTTGTTTAACTTTATTTGAAAATATTTACTTAGTGATTGTATAATGGCGTCATCTTAACGTACGCAAGTAAACAAGTCACTGATTATTTTAATATCCTTACTAAGATATTGTGCGTTGGTACGATCAAAAATTAGAATATCAAATATTAGAATAGTATATTCATTTAATATTAGTAGTAACAAAATATGTCATTCAGCGCTGTTTAAGTCTAATAAAATAAAGACAAGGGCAAAATAAAATAAAAATCAGAATATGATTTTAAGACGCAAGGCTACACAAAACTTGCTCTTGCAATTGATTGCTTGATTTTTCAATTGGCCTAATATATAAGGTGACAAGAGCAAAAAAAAATTATTTTACGAATCTGGAATGTTGTTTCTGTACCAATCTGACAAAGAATATTAAATATAATTTCTTAAAAAATATTAATTACCTATTAAAGCATTAAATTTTTACAACCACAGATATCCTATTTAAGTTAAACGTGTAGCCATCAACTGCGTGACCCCTCATTCACCCGATGGCCGTCTCGCTCGCACTCCTGATTTGTTACGACCTAGAATCTTCTCTCCTTGTCTCACTTTTCATCTCGGCAGGATCTTGTAGTGCTTCAACATTGAAGATTCGTTTAAAGGAATTTGGGGTGTAGAAAAATTGTATTCGAAAGAAGAACGAATTGTATAGAAAATGTTTCTACATTTATAAAATCCCATTTAAAAAGTGTAGCGGATTTGGATGGAATGCACTACATATGAGCTTTTTTCTATGCATAATTGAAAAGGAATAAGTGTCAAATTTTCTAAACAGATATTTAATAATAATAATAATACTAGCCCTGTATTAAACATTATCCCACTGCTGGGCACGGGCTTCCTCTACTTATGAGGAAGGTTAGGCCTTAGTCCACCACGCTGGCCTAATGCGAGTTGATAAACTTCACATACCTTCGAAATTCTCAGGTATGCCGGTTTCCTCACGATGTTTACCTTAACCGTTACAACAAGCGATAATTAATATTTAATACACACGTAACATTTGTGTGTTTAATATAATGTATTCCAGTGTACAATAAAGAGTATAATTAAAATAACATTAGAAAAGTCAGTGGTGTGTGCCACTTGGGTTTTGAACATACGACTTTTGTCTTTATAGTCCGTACCGCAACCAATGAGGCTATCGCTGCTATCTGATCTTTATCTCCTTTTAATTAAGCTTAGTAAAGGGGAAAGAAAAAAGCCTCGTGCATCCTGAGCATGAATGTCCACAGTACTGAGGATCTACCAATCTTTGAAGGACTTTGTTCTCGTGTCTTTCGTCAAACAATTAATGAAGTCCAGTGTCACATCCACATCTAAGGAGATGATCAAAACAACGTCAGACGTAGAAGTGATCTATCCATAGACTAAATGTCATCTTAGACCTATAAATTTATACGGGTACACCCGAGAGCAGTATCAAGCCACTCTTAGAAATCACAGTATAGAGTTATTGAATATGAAATATTTCAAAGGTTTTCGAACACAGCTCAGTTTACTTGGTTTTCACAATTTAGTGTTTTATCAGGCTCAGCATTTTAATGGAATATCCTCTGTTGTTGGTCTCGATACCAATTTTCCCGTCTATATAAAATACAGAACCTAAAATAAAACTTATAAATTAGACTTAAGGACACTTTCCTATTAAATAATAATGGCCTAGTTATTTCCTGGTTGTATTTAACGCTGTTATCGTAAAACACGGAAAACCTAATCGTCAATGACTCCATATTTTTTACACTAACAACTGCTTCATTATTATAGAAATTCAAATTGATTACATCACAGGAATTGTTAAAGCAATGCCTTAAATATTGAATAGGCATTCAACTTATAACTCGCTTCGACACTTCATCCTACTACGATGAAATATAAACGATGTATAAGCATATATAAGCGAGAAATTCTAGGTTCGATATTATCGGAAACTAATAATGTGTTGATTTAAGTTTTTTTTTATTTTTTTTTATCGTGGCTCGGCAAAGTGACCACACTGCACCTGATGGTAAGTGCAGTGCCGTCCAGTTATAGTATCAAGTAGCGAGTGATAATCCATCCCTCGCTACTCAATACAATCATGCCGGCCTGCTGCGTAGCTTCTTCACACTACGCCTAAAGGACCCAGGATCATAGGAAGGAGGGAACACGGTAGCTGGCAAACTGTTCCTGTTAACGGGTAAATACAATTTTTATTATAAAATTCTCAACATTTGACACTAACAGACATTTATGGACATCCATTAATTACGAGAGGCAATTTTGGCGATTTTTCTACACCTCCTCCCCCCTTGGTGATATGTTGTGAGATTTGGCTCGAGATCATTATATGTTACACTAGGTGTTGCTCGCGGCTCCGCCCGCGTGGAGGTCATGTTTGGGAGAAAAATTATGCAATACAAAATACCAATATTCATGCGTTTAACTTAAAAATGACGGATTTTCATACAAACTTTCATTCCCTATTTTACCCCCTTAGGGGCGGAATTTCCAAAAATCCTGAAACATATATTTTTTATTTTTAACTAAAATGCCAAATACTAATTTTCATGAATTTATCTTCAAAAATGACGGATTTTCATACAAACTTTCATCCCCTATTTTACCCCCTTAGGGGTGGTATTTCCAAAAACCCTTCCTTAGTGGATGCCTACGTGATAAAAGGTACCTACTGTCAAAATTTCAAGTCTCTAACCCCAGCCGTTTAGGCTGTGCGTTGATCGATCAGTCAGTCAGTCAGTCAGTCAGTCAGTCAGTTTCTTCTTTTATATATACAGATACATAAATATACACTCACGCCTGAAATCCCCGAAGGGGTAGGCAGAGGTGTAACTAGTACAACCACTTTTCGACGAATTTATTACGTTCCCATAATGTGATAGGGGGCGAGCCTATCGCCATACCGGGCACAATTCCAGACTCCGGGCTGATACTGAGTATTTCTAAATAGAAAAACTCAATATCACTTTACCCGACCCGGGGATCAAAGCCGAGACCTCAGCACAGCAGCCGTAACGCATACGCAATTACAACTGGGTCCCGAAGCATTATTAAATGTTGTTTAGTAATATTTTAGTGGAGAAACATTTTTAACTTAATTTCACCCACTTTCTCACATGTTACACTTTTTCTCGCGGAAACAAAATTACGTGAGATTTGCCGATAGCACCCTTCCCCCTCCACGTAAGATTGGGTGCGGTTTGACTCGGCCCCCTAGAGCCCCACGTAATTAATGGGTGGACCCTTTGTCTGGCTTCTCCAGATGTATATCATTCTCCAGATGATGAAATGTCCTATGATATAGGTTTAATACCTCTTTAGTTCATCATTTGTCTCCCGTTTTGCTATGGAGGGAAGTGGACAATTAGTAGTTCCAACTCCTCCCTTTAATTATATTTGATTAGTTTCGTTGCGGGATAACAGACAGTTTAGTATTCCCAGAGACCCGTCAATTTTCAATACTCAGTGTCGAAAAATGCGTGCCATTGTCGATCCTGGCTAAACAGGAGTTAGAATGGCAGGCGTGTGGGCGGGATAGTCTCTAATAGACATTAAGTCGCTCTGACTCTTGAAGGTTTTAATTATTTACTATGTGGTGAGTTAATGGTTCGTTACTGACTGAGTGCTGCGGTTATTTACAATTCGTGCCAAATATGTACAGTAGATTCTAAAGTAGTGTCCTAATCAGCGTTTAAAATCTAACTGTTAGATAAGTCGTCGTCAGGACCTTTGCGTAGTATCTAACACTGTTAGATACGCAAAGGTCCTGACGACGGTAAGGCAATGGTTCGAGTCGACCGAGTAGTACTTATTACTGTCACACAAAAAAATTACGTGACGTGACAGATTGCTATTGCGTTCAGTACGGTGAGTGACGTAAGGAACATACAGGTTTCTTTTGTCATCAAACCAGTGGCCCAGATTACATGTATCAGCTATGTATTTTAAGCTACTATGATAAAATTATCTCATAATTCTATGAATGACCTACGGTTACTCTTAAGTTCAGAATTAAAAGATACAGAAAATATAATGGATGAATAACAATTATGATGTACTAAAATAATAGTGAAATATTGGGTAAGTTTTTTTACAACGCTTATAATTTCGATTGAAATGAATATAGAATTTATCTCATAAGTAATTCGTTCACATATAACTTTTATAGGTACCAAGACAGAATTAACATCTGGCATGCATATCACTTTCGACAGTGCGAAACGTGGCGACCGTGCCACGTACAAGCTACTATGAGAAGGGAGAAAGCGCGCAATTTCCGACACTTTCCAATATATCAGTTTGCCCTTTTTATTAACATGCTTATTTAGTAACTTGTCACGTCAATTGAAACTTGTATACGGGAAATGATCATAAAATGGCAACGTAAGTTCTTGTATTTTGAATCTAATTATAGGCAATACTAAAATGAAAACTGTAGTTACTATATATACTACTTTTTCTTATGCATATAACAGAATATTTAATTTAATGATTATAATAGGTTATTTAATTTTGTCTCAATTTAAGCTGAAGAGAACTTGCCCAATAATGTAAATAAATTTGTACTTAAGCGCAAAGTAATGTCTACTAAAAAAATCATCCCCATCTCAAACATAATAAAATAAATACAAATTGCTTATTTTATCATTTATTTTAGGTACAAAATATAAATTACATACATAACACAAATAAAATGAAGTCATAAAATAACAATCACACAACCACATCAACACTTGTCAAAAAAAATTAGTCTTTTTAGGAAGACTAAATAAAAGTTACTGTCATTATTATAATAATATTTCACTTTATACTATACTTCTAATTTAGCAGATTTTACCGATTGCAAATATAATTGTAAAAAATTATAATAAATTGGACACTGTACTTAACATCGTTTGAGGAATATGGTAGCTCATGCTAACCCATAAAACCTATCAAAGCACTTCTTTGAATAATTTAGTAATACAAGTAAATTCTTCTTTGATTAAATCTTTGTATCCATTTCTAACAATAACGCTTATACACTTCAGTGGATATCTTTGTGACAGTAAGTGTAACATAGTGATGATTTAAAAACAAAATTTCCATAACCTTAATAAAAAATATTTAAAATAAATTCGAGTTTTAAACTTGTAACATTTATATAATGGACCAAAATAACGCCAGTGCGAATTAAAGAAAATGCGCGTTAGCATAATTAATGAAGTACTTGCTTGGTAGCCTAATTAGTTTTCTAGAGTATTCTACGTTAGAGTAAATAGTACAATTAAACACCCACCTCTGTACAATTTACCCAAAGTCTTTTCCTGGTTATAAATTATTCAATTGTGCATGCAAAATAAATGTATATTTTTATCCGATTTCTAGAATACAGATAAAACAAATTCGAATTATTTTAAGTTTCGAGTATTATATCTTCTCGAGTATTATTTTTAAAATAAGTAAAGTTTATAACAAAATAATAGAATATGTAAAGACGAACACGTGACGTACTATCGAAACCATTCAACTAAATTCACTGGTGCCATGTGATTAAGGAAAATACCCAACAAAAGTACCGATTGGTTCCTGGTATCACAAGAAATCTGTAATCAGTTTCCGGTAGATCAAACTTTATCCAATTTTGATGATAATATATTGAATTTAAATATATTAAAGGCTATTAAACTTCATTAAATATTTATTGGGAAAGTGGTTAAAACTATTGAGTACATTCTTCGAGTCTTGAACTAAACATGTCCTTGTATGGCAAGACTCTGATAAGTTTTCAGAATATTGACAATTCTAGATCGTGCTACTGTTTATTTTTCTTCTATTTTTCATTCTCGTAACAGCTTGTTGCTGGTGGTAGGATATTCATATCCGCCCGGATAGCAACCACAGTGGCACATGCAAGTGTTTCGCATTCCGGGATCAGCCAGTGTACATCTGGTTTTGTCGGGGGTCTAGAGTTCGGTTACGATGTTTGGCTGTTTTGCGACCTTCTGAGTACTCTGACACTGAACCCCCGACCGCTTCTTCATCTTCTTGCCAAGTGTGAATAAGCTACACAGCAGGTCAGGATGCCGTGCCAGGATAAAAAAAACACTGCCTGAACCTGGAACTTGACTCGTCAGAACGGGCCATTATATATTATAAACAAGTAGGTACCTACACGATAGTCGCTATCAAGTTTGGAACAAATAAGTACATCGACCAACCAAAGTTATCGCACATTTAAAAAAACTCTCGCGTCATATATTATCTATACATATATGTATGCTCATAAATATAAAGTTGTTTTGATAATGAACAAACCAGTTACACCAGCTGATAAGAATTCTATTGGACATTTACCATCATTTACCTAACTATATAATAATGACGGGTATTAACAATATATTTTCAAGATAGAACGTTGTCAACAGACTGTCCGGAAGTATCTAGCCTATGTTACTCGGATTCTTGCCGAATCAGTTTGAAATCGGTTTAGGCATTTAGAAGTTAAAGTGGAATAAGGAGACACATGCATACATGAACCTTGAAAAAGTAACATTTCCTTGAATGCTGTCGTCAAAAAAGACGATAATAAGTCTTCATTCAAATGTAATATCACTTCTAAAAATATACTATAAATTCGGCAGTTCAGAATCAACGCATTATAAAATATATTTATCGTCCTAATATCTATTTAGTATATTAAATGTCTGGGCCGTTACAGAATTTCCCACACAATACCGCAAATCTGGCTCGAAGGACCAAAAATTGCAATATTTGGACGCAATCTTTAGGACTGTTTTAATATAATATAACCTACTAATATATGTTGGAACAAACTCCCTAGGAACTTCTGTATTTAATACTTCGGCAAGGTAGGCGCTGGAGCGGTTGGGGCCAGCAAGGAATCATCAGGAGCTGCAAACGTCGACTCCCTTACAGACGTCGAGTTCCTGATAGACGCCCGACGTTTCAGCCTTATAGCGTGCGCCAGGAAAAACGTACAGACTATACCGGTACTCTGTAACAAAGAAAATAAATAAATATTAGTCGCACATTTTAATAAAATAAATCGCAAAATCTAGAAAACGCTGTCGTTAGGTTGAACTTCCAAAAAATGACTGCTATTTTTATTATATTATGACATAAAAGTTATATTAAATTACAAAATATACACGCACGCAGGAAAGAGTAGGCAGTGGTGAAACCAGTACACCCACTTTAAGCCGAATTTATTACGGTCCCATAAAGTGATGGGGGCCTATCACCATACTGGGCACAATTCCAGACTCCAGGATGACACTGAGTATTTCTTAATTGAAAAATTCAATTTCAATTTACCTGACCCAGGGATCGAACCCGGGCCCTCAGCACAGCAGTCGTACCGCATGCGCAATTACAACTGCGCCACCGAGGCAGTCTATATTAAATTCACGGCATAATATAGAGTAAAGTAAGAAAAATAAAGGCGCTAGTACGTAAGATCTAATATTTTAGTATGCACTAAAAATATACTGCTCATTTTATTGGGTTTGGCCTTGTCATCACTATATTCTTTTATGTACAGTAATAAAAGTTTAATAAAAGAAAATATCCGAGCAAGACAATTGAATATATCCACAATGTAAGTACAAGTAGGTAGTGCCAACCCTGTCTTTCGCTCCCTATGTCGCCAAGTTGGCGCCAAGGAGTAACTCCATCAGTTAAAATCAGCTTTCCTTAACCTATATTTATAAGTTGTGCAAAATTTTAGTAACTATATAAAGCGGATGCTATTATAAAGCTGTTTCATGAGACCACTGGAATACTTCTTGTCTGATAGCAGCGGATCAACTATAATTCTTCATTCGATTTAATCTCGACCTAATGCCACGGTCTCATTTACTCTACGTCTGATCTAGTACGTATGTTACATGAGCTTTTTGGAGGAAAATAGCTAGCTATTTTCCTCCAAAAAGCTGCAAGACGGAAACCGAAGACGAAGACGGCAAGACAAACTAGTTCCACGTAGGAAAGGCAAGCCTACAAAATCACTTGATAGGGTTAAATGGAAATAAGTTATGCCTTTGCTCTGCAGTGGAACAAAAATAATAATGCATGTTTTTAATAGCTAAAAAGTAATAAAAGTAACAATACCAGTAGAGTCGTGGACTGGCTTATAAGAGAAAGAATTAGGATTAGAAAAAGGCTGGAGTATTGTTTTGGAAATCTTACTCATTGTATGACATGCAACAGCTGATACTTAACATCAGTTTTCTGAACACAACGGTCCACAGAACACAGATTGTACACAGAACTGTCTACAGCGTGATATTCCAGCTGTCCATGTGTTGGTATTCACAGCATGCGAGTATTTCATACAGTAAAACTTAATTTACGAGTACGATGGACGTAACTCGGTCACGTTATACCACCCACAGGGCAGTTAATTCAATAAGTACATTAATGGCGTGAATTAGAGAAACTCGTCTCAGTAATCAGACGAAATAATGGATTAAGCGAACTTGGTATACGTAGAAAGAAGTTGTTTTGACATTAATAACCTCTTTTGTCTTTATTGGCTGATATGTATTAACTTTCATTAGCTTTTATAACTGTAAGGAAGGGATTTCTAAAAAAAACCACTATGGGGGCGAAAAAATATGTACACAGTCAGGTCATAAGTATTGTCACACAGTAAAAACTTTTATTTTAGAATATTGGCCACAAAAAAGTTTATTGAATTCGAATTTCAAATTGTTCATGAAAATAAAAATATATACTTTTTAGAATTTTACTCATTTTTAAATATGGAGTGGACGCTTAAAGAAGACCGTGTTGCAGTAATTGCGTTGCATCGTTGCGGTTACGCGCCAATTCAAATTTTTGACATACTGAAAAATTTGAATATAACCAAAAGATTCGTTTATCGTACCATCAAACGATACAATGAAGACTCTAGTGTAGATGACAGGTCAAGAAGTGGTCGCCCTCGGTCTGTTAGGACTCCAGCAGTGATAAAAGCCGTGAAGGCGCGAATTCAAAGAAATCCCAAACGTAATCCCTTCAGATGGGGTTAAGCAGAACCACGGTGAAAAGGGTGTTAAATGAAGACTTAGGGCTTCGGGCATATCGAAGAAAAACAGAACATCGTTTGAATGCTCGTCTAATGGACCTGAGACTGAAGAGATGCCGCGCTTTGTTGAAGCGGTACCGCCGTGAAAAAAATATCGGGAAATTCTTTTTTCAGATGAAAAAATTTTTACCGTAGAAGAGAGCTACAACAAACAAAATGATAAGGTGTACGCACACAGTAGTGAAGAAGCGAGCAACCGTATTCCGCGTGTCCAACGAGGTCATTTTCCATCCTTGCTCATGGTATGGTTGGGAGTTTCTTATTGGGGCTTAACAGAGGTACATTTTTGTGAGAAAGGTGTAAAAACGAATGCAGTTGTGTATCAAAATACAGTCCTGACGAACCTTGTGGAACCTGTTTCTCATACCATGTTCAATAACAGGCACTGGGTATTCCAACAAGATTCGGCGCCAGCTCATAGAGCGAAGAGCACACAAGACTGGCTGACGGCGCGTGAAATCGACTTCATCCGGCACGAAGACTGGCCCTCCTCCAGTCCAGATTTGAATCCGTTAGATTACAAGATATGCCAACACTTGGAGGAAAAGGCGTGCTCAAAGCCTCATCCCAATTTGGAGTCACACAAGACATCCTTGATTAAGGCAGCCGCCGATATTGACATGGACCTCGTTCGTGCTGCGATAGACAACTGGCCGCGCAGATTGAAGGCCTGTATTCAAAATCACGGAGGTCATTTTGAATAAACTTTAGTGTCATAAGAATCTATGTTTTGTTAAGTTCATTTTGGTATATAAATGGTTACATAATGAATAAACTTGTTTCAATTATTTTATATTAAACATGTGACAGAATTTATGACCTGACTAGGTATTAACTTGGTATTAACTTTTCATGCTCCTCATGTGTCGGCGTTTTGCAACATTCGGAGAAAAAGGGTATTCCGACCGACTCCCAAGCAAAACGGACACCTGATTATATTATTATTACAAGGGTAATTTGGGCTCTCCATCTTTGGAAATGCGATGAAGTTGTGATAAGAGTATTAGTGATATTGTATGCCTCTAGCCATCTCACTGACTTCATAAGAAATGCAAAACGACGCGACGTGGCTATTTCACGCTGGTTTTTGGAATAATGACTATATTAATGGTTCCATATAATTCAAACCGAACAAATAACTGTCTAATGTTTACAAATATTTACCTCCGTCGCGCAGTAGGCGAGTAGCCGGCTGTGAAACGAGAGGGTGTGGGTTCGATTCCCACACCGGGACAAATGTTTGTGTGACAGTCAAATATTTGTGTCCGGGGTCTGGGTGTTGTGAGACCGAAAGTCTCTCGTAGTCACTTATACCCACGACACAAGACTCGTATCTTAGTATGGCATCAGGGGTATGTGTGACTGTTGGGTGTTATTTATTTATTACCGCAGGTAGTGCATAGGTACTTTTATTTGTAGATCAATATTAGATTTTTAATGTTACTGCATTTAGTTCTAAATATAATGGTCACACACATATCATCAATCGCAACCTTTGTCAACGTGATGATGTCAATGTTACGGAAAAACCGAAACACGCATTTTCCTGCAAGCAATCGTCATGAATTACTTCACAATAAAATACCCAAGATGGGATTTGTTTATTCCACCCACAATAATATAATAATGAGTCGTCTATTATTGACTATTGAGGCTATGGAGGATCCATGGCGCAGCGGGCGAGTAGCCGGTTGTGAAAGGACGTGGGTTCAATTCCCGCACCGAGACAAGTGTTTGTGTAACAGACAGATGTTTGTTTCGGGTCTGGGTGTTGTGGGACCGTATTCCTCGTAGTTCGTGATACCCACGATACAGGTTTGACCTAGTGTGGGGTCAGAACTATGTGTGTGGCTGTTGGGTGTATTTATTATTATTTATAAGCCAAAGTTGAAATAGTGAAGCTGAGAACTTCTGGAATCTCTGTAATGGAGCCTGTTCTTGGTTTCGCTAAGTTAGTATTCCCTTGCTGCAGTCATGTATTTACAATTTTTATCAATAAAATAAAATAAAAATATTTATGTATCTTTTACGTTTTATTTTTACACAAGACCATACGAGCTAATCTTTGGACTGGCGATAAGTAGGGCTGGCTCGATCAAAGTAGAACTTGAAATTATAATGTACAGGATTGTAGACCGTCCTTTCCATCATAAGACATACCTGAGATATAAAATCTGATAATATCCAAAAGATTTAATGTTCCTAAAAAATCCTTCCTTGGTATACTACTATATACTAACTTGCTGCTAGTTGTCGGCGGAAATAGGTAAAGTGGTGGTAAATACAGACGATCTCATATACGAATGTTAGCTTATTGAGAAATTTTACCAACATTGTTGAATCATGGCGGAATTCTTTTTATCATTACTAGTTAGTTTATCTAAAAATATGTGTGGTAGTGGTAGAGCCACGCTGTAGACATATTTGTCTACAGCATGAATGGGCCGGCTCGACCGGGGTAGTACCGCTGTCTCACAGAAAACCAACGTAAAGTGACAGTCTACTGTCGCGTTTCTTTTCTGTGCTATGGAGGGAAGTGGACAATTTATATTTCCAACTCCTCCCTATATTTCTATTTGATTAATTTCGTTGCGGGATAAAAGAAAGTTATGAAACATTCCCAAAGACTCGCCGAGTTTAAATACTCGGTGTCGAATAAATGCGTGCCATTGTTGATCCTGGCTAAACAGGAGTTACAATGGCGGGTGTGTGGGCGGGATAGTCTGTCGCGTTTCGTATGGTGAGATAACCGGAGGCCCAGATTCCCTCTTCCCTTCCCTAATCCCTATTCCTGTCCTTTAAGGCCGACAACGTATACATGATACTTTCGGTATTGTGGATGTTCATGGGCGGTGGAGATCACAACATCAGGTAACCCACTGGCTCGTTTGTCGGACTATACTATAAAAAAATGTATTTTTAAAGAAATAAGTGTAATTTTAATGGCCTTTGTAATTTTTTCGATACTTAGTAGTTAGTACCTCATCAACGTCTGACAAAGTTAGTTTGAAGATCAGTTCATTGAGTACTTTTACCATTTGTTTCGCAATCACAGTGAGAGTCAGTCATCCTTTAGCCATGAATAAGCAAGGCCAATAAGTAACTGATAAAGTGATTCCATAAAAACACCCTGATTTCAATAGTGAGGCTACCCAGTAAATTTTACAAGCATATGGATAAGCGTAATAAGCCAACAACAGATGCCGGCAACACGATCCATGCGGTTACATACCGAGAACAAAACATTCGTACCACAATGGGAGTCATAATGAAAACATTGCGCCGTTTGTACTGCACTATTTTTGTACGTGTTTAAATTTAGCTACAATCATATATTGACTGCTGTACGCGTTACTATAGTTCCAGTTTTACCATTAATTTAGGTGTTTTACAAGTTTGTGAGAAACTGGTTGACAAACTAGTCTGAGGTGTCATCATCATCATCATCAGCCGGTGTCAGTCCACTGTTGGACGTAGGCCTCTCCCAAGATGCGCCACTGAGCCCGATCTTCAGCTCTTCTTTTCCAGTCACTGCCCACCGCTTTGCGTATGTCGTCGCTCCACCTGGTCACAGGACGTCCTACGCTACGTTTGCCGATTCGTAGTCTCCACTCTAGGACAAGTCTACCCCAACGGTTATCAGTCCTGCGGCAGATATGACCGGCCCACTGCCACTTCAATTTGCCAATCCGTTGAGCTATGTCGATAACGTTAGTTCTCTGGCGAATTACTTCGTTCTGGATTCGATCCCGCAGAGAAACACCGAGCATAGCTCTCTCCATAGCTCGTTGAGTGACTTTGAATTGGTGGACCAGTCGAACTGTGAGTGTCCACGTCTCGGCTCCGTATGTCAACACGGGTAGAACGCACTGGTCAAAGACTTTCGTCTTTAGACACTGCGGTATAGGCGACGAGAAGACTCGACGGAGTTTTCCGAATGCTGCCCAGCCCAGCTGAATTCTTCTCTGGATTTCCTTCTCGAAGTTGTGTTTACCTAGTTGGAGCGTCTGCCCTAGGTAAACATACTGCGTAACAACTTCGAGTGGGATTCCATCTAAGGCAATCGGTTCCGGAACAACGTGCTCGTTGTACATGACTTTGGTTTAATCCAAATTCATCCGGAGACCGATGCGACGAGAAGAATCAGCTAGGCCATTCAACATCCTTTGCAGGTCCTGCAGCGTCTCTGCCATGATAACGATATCATCTGCGAATCGTAAGTGAGAGATGTACTTGCCGTTGATGTTGATGCCACAATCTTTCCAGTCCAGCGTCTTAAACATATCTTCCAAGGCGTTAGTGAACAGTTTCGGGGATATGACATCCCCCTGTCTCACTCCTCGACGCAGGTTGATATGTTTAGTACGCCGGTTCTGTACTTGTACAGTCATCGTTGCGGCATTGTAGTGACATCTCATCACTTCGATATATCGCCAGTCAACTTGGCAGCGCTGCAGGGACTCCAGAACAGACCAGGTTTCGATTGAGTCAAAGGCCTTCTCATAGTCCACAAATGCTAAGCACAGGGGCCGATTGTACTCTTCGGTCTTCTGTACAATCTGCCGCACTGTGTGGATGTGGTCTATGGTGCCGTAACCGCTTCGAAACCCGGCTTGTTCCGGTGGTTGGAACTCGTCAAGTCTTCGCGCAAGACGGTTCGTGATGACCCTTGAAAACAGCTTGTAGACATGACTCAGAAGCGAAATCGGGCGGTAGTTTTTCAAGAGGGTTTTGTCTCCTTTTTTGAAAAACAGAACCACCATGCTTCTGTTCCATGCCTGTGGAGTTCTCCCAGTGAGAAGAACGGAATTAAAGAGCTGTTGAAGATGTTGAACAGCTGGAGCTCCCCCGGCTGTTAAAAGCTCTGTTGTGATTCCGTCTTCTCCTGGGGCTTTTCCACTTTTGAGCTGTTTAAGGGCCATCACGATCTCGTCTCGGCTAATTTCGGGCAGATCTTCTGAGAAGTGGCGGGTTAAGGTGGCTCTAGGATCCTCAGTATCGGGTACGGGCCTTGAAGCATGCGATGCGTAGAGCTTGCCGTAGAAGTCTTCAACTTCCGACAAGATCTCCGACTTGGATGCGACGACTAGTCCAGTTGATGTTGTCAGCTTTGTGAGGTGGCTTCTACCCAGAGGCTGGAAGAACACCTTAGACCCCCGATTTTGCTCGATTGATTTTTTAATCAAGAGCGTGTTAGAGGATCGGAGGTCGCGTCGTACCAGCTTCCTTATGGTTTTATTGCGCACCTGGTTTGCTGACAAAGCTGACAAAGGGTCTGTTCGTCTCTCTTCCATTAGCCGAAGTGTTTCTGCCGAAAGTTTGGACTTTTTTCCCGTACGCTTGGCCTCGCAAAACTTCGTCCCTTCATCCCTGAGGATTTCCACCACTTCTTCGAGTTTCCGGTCTACGTCATCTGTGGTTTCCAAGGCAGCGAATCGATTTTCCAATTTTAATTGGAATGTTTCGGACCCAACGACGGTTTGGAGTAGGTTTGGTCTGAGCGTGGACTTCATCAATCGGAATCTCTCGGCTTTGAAGTCGATATCCAGAGAGCCTCGCACAAGTCGGTGATCACTTCCAGTATTAAACCTAGTGATCACTGAGACGTCTCTGAATATGCGCCGTTTGTCCGTAATGATGAAGTCAATCTCGTTTTTTGTCACAGTGTCGGGGCTTTGCCACGTCCACTTCCGTCTGAGGTGTACTTCTCTATTATTATGACTACTATGTTCTGCATAAATATGTGTATTGGTAAAGAATCACAAAGACACAATGCCCGCGTCCGCATCGCCCGCCCTTTTCCTATTATCCCGCTGCTTATCGGAAAGTTTCCTATGTCGACTCTGGTGTCCAATGTTGCCATGTTGCCAAAAGTATTAGAAACCATTGTATCAAAAATGCGAAGGTCATATTATCTTTATATATTAGGTTATTTCGAAGGTACGTGAAGTCTACCAACCCGCATTGGGCCAGCGTGGTGGACTAAGGCCTAACCCCTCTCATTAGTAGAGGAGGCCCGTGCCCAGCAGTGAGACAATGTTTAATACAGGGCTAGTATTATTTATTAGGTTATCTTAATTCAATGCATGTTGATCCCGTGCTTAAGAGTTATGCGTGAACTTAGTCGTCTAAGTTTAGTGCAGACGATAAGCGAAGCAATATACTTAATTGAGAACAAATATTTCTATAAAACGTATGAATAATTTTTCAATTCCATTTTTATTAAAACCTCACGCTTGAGCTTTGACGACACATTTAATCATGTCACTTAGATTTTCATAAAAATCTATCGGTTCCTCTGAAAAAAAGTATCTTCTATTATATAAGATTTAACCACAATGCCTCCTTAAACATACACTGTTAACTACTGGACACTGTGTTTTCATTTGATTGATTAATGACACTATTTCGAACAATTTTACTCAGCTGATTCACAAATCACAAGACAGATCGCTGGCTTGTTTGTAAACGCCTCATGTACTCGTAATTTTTAACATTGCTATGAAGGACAGCATTGTTCATCATCCAGGCTTACTGAATTTCGTGAAAGTGAACTTGTAAGTCCATATTTCAAAACAATAACGTCACATAATCTACCCAAAAAAATCACAACCACCAACCACAATACTCAGACCGCTCCTTTCAAGAAAGAAGCCATCAGACCTACAGAACATAAAAATGATACATAAGCTTTCTCCGCTTACAATCTTACAATACAGCGACCTAAATAATTACTGGCATCGTTGCACCATACATAAACGTATAATCAAGGCCTCTGATGACGTGGGACACTGTAAAAAGTAACCATTGATTGCAAATTACACTCTCACACACACAACTAGTTTAACTTGACATACACACACACAGTGTGCAATAAGGGATTCTGTCCACTCGATTGAAGTTTCAATTCATATCTTATGTACGTGACCAAGAAAGGAGACTGCGACACACGTTAGGCGACCGCGACGCGTCCGCTTTGTACTAGTATATCGGAAACAGCCTGGAGCCGCTACAGCTGCGTAGGGATATTTCCTCGCTTAGCGTGTTCTGCCGTCTGTATCATAGCGAATGCTCTGAAGAATTGTTTGATCTTATCTCATCCTCTCCCTTCCATACCAGAACCACGCGTACTGGATTGCGGAGCCACAGCTTCGTGGTATCTACTACCCCGGCCCGAACCAAGAGGTTCGCAAACTCGTATTTTTTCCGCACCATCAAGCTGTGGAACAATTTGCCAGCTACCATGTTCCCTCCTTCCTATGATCCTGGTTCCTTTAGGCGTAATGTGAAGAAGCTAAACAGCAGGCCTGCATGATTGTGTTGAGTAGCAGGGGATAGACTTTCTCTCGCTACTTGATACTCTATCTGGACGGCACTGCGCTTACCATCAGGCGCAGTGTGGTCACTTTGCCGCGCCAGAATAAAAAAAAAACAGTCTTGAATATCGGAATAAAAACACCAACAATACTCAGACTGGAACAAATACAATTGCAGATTACAACATTTACATATCTGAGCCAACGATGTGGGTATCGAAGAAGCGGCCCCTTGTTTCCTTTTCAAAAATTCGCTATAAATATCAACTGGCTTTATCTTATTTAAACTCGCTTTTACCCGCATCACCCCGTTATATTCGATTCTGGGATACAATGTAGTTTTAGCGAAATACTCAAGGATAATATAATTTGTGTTAGTGTTAGAATCAGATTAGTAGTTCCCGAGATTAAGCACCCACATGCAAGTAAATAAATACCTCTGTACGGTTTACGTACACTTAGTATTAGTTAGTATAACATTTTTAGCCGATTACGCAAATCGGTCGATCATATTCTGTCGCGATAATTAAAGCGACAGTGTGCATTTTAACTTACAATCGAACATACCCATGTGAGAGTCACTTTATATTATACTGTACTTAACCAATAAACTTTTCAACCATACGAGAAGAGTTTTCTCTCACCAGCACACTCACACTTACTTAACTTACAACTTATTAGTAATGTACAGTTCACTACACTGTACAACCTCTATATAATAAATAGTAGAAATATAATTAAAATAACAGTTCACAACAAACGTAACGGAAGCCAAATGCAATTAAGAATAAACAAATAGATTTAAATTCAATTTTCCGTGTCCAACGTTCCATCACAAAGCCTCATAAAAACAAAGGTCGCCACTAAAGTAGCTACGACTCATTTCTCATGAGTTAGCCACTTATCTGTTAATTACTCATCACTATATAAAAATGTGCGCATCACTAGAATTCCTAGTTATCATCATTTAATTAACAGATGACAAGTAGTAACTATAAAGAAAAAATAACTGTTTCACAAATATGTATAAGATTAAAATGGCGTAAAACTATGAATATTATGCCACTGACATTATTAAAATTGACTCATCATTCCTTGTAGCTCATTTACTATTCTATTTATAAGAAATACTAATTTTGTGATATGTCTCTGCTGTCATAGTTCATACTGCCTACGTAGCACAGTTGTAATTGCGCATGCGTTACGACTGCTATGCTGAGGTCTCGGGTTTGATCCCCGGGTCGGGTAAAGTGATATTGGGTTTTTCTATTTAGAAATACTCAGTATCAGCTCGCAGTCTGGAACTGGAGTTTGGAATAGCCATAGACTCGCTCACTGTCACATTATGGGACAGTAACGAATTCGGCGAAAAGTTTGTGTACTGTTTACACCTCTGCCTACCCCTTCGAGGATTACAGGCGTGAGTGTATGTGTGTGTGTCATACTTCATCGACAACATGTAATGTCTACCAACTCGCATACGGCTAGCATGGTGGACAATAATCAGACATCTAAATAGTACAGAACGGTAGGCAGTGGCTTTGCTGTGCCCTGGCATTGCAGAAGTCTATGGGCGGCGGTGACTACTTACCATCAAGTGGCCGTCTGCTCGTCTTCCTATCCAGGCACAAAAAATAATCGTACGTCTCCAACAGTAGGATAATTTAATACAGAGTGTCAATAGAAAAAGTTCATAATTTTAGCAATGTCTTGCAAAATACGTCAAGTTATACAATGGATTATTACTTAAGTGCCAACTACGAGCGCAGCCTTGAAGATCCTACACAGATTGTGGCACGTATATATTATAGGTACTAGTGCATGCGACCTTACGGTGTATACTCATACTAATATTATAAATGCGAAAGTAACTCTGTTTGTCTGTTTGTTACCTTTTTACGAATAAACGGCTGCACGGATCTTAGTGAAATTTGGCAACAATGTAGATCTTGGGAAGGACATAGGCTATCTTTTGTCACAAAAATAATCTTAAAGCGCTGAAATAGGGGTTAAAAGATTGTATGGGCAATCTGTAATTCCTCGAGTTAGGGATCTGAAAATTAATATTACGGCTTTTGATATGAAATAAAGAAATACGTGTTTAATTTTTTTTGCAAAATCAAACACCGTGGACGGTCCACGCGAGCGGACCTGCGGGCAACAGCTAGTTCATGCTATATGTATGAAGAAAGTTGATATTAGAGTCTGTCTGAACAATAAAAATATTATGAGAACGTGCACATTAAGCCAACGATGCACTAAAGTTTGTATTGGTAACCACACAACTGCTACATTTTCTGATGAAACAGCAAGTCGTTCATCACGCCAGGAATTCTTACAATACCAGTGAATCACATATACATTGCCAATCATAGAAGAAAAAATGTGATTTGTCATTATGGGCCACTTCAAAAAATTTACTGAACTAAAAAACAATCTGCCAAGTTACATCCCTATTCTAGCATCCATCATCCTGTTCTAGAAGACCAAATCATACCTATAAGTAAACTAGAAGCTACCTACATAACAGCTCTAACACTTAGTTTTAATGCCATATTCAGAAAACAATGAAAACACACCAACATATATTCCAATTTGTATATGAGTAGATCCACGAACAAAAACTAGTAAGAAGGAACCATTTATGAATAGCAATGAGTCGGTGGGATTTACAGCATACCATAAAGTTATATCATAAAGGTCAATCAATGACCACAGATCATCGTTCGGAATACAAGTGGCTAATTATCTTTTTTTATAGCAGTCTCGCGAGAGATCCAGTGGATCACCTGATGGTATTCTTCACTGTCCATAAACGCCTATAATATTAGGAGAAGCATGGGCGCGTCACCACTCTTTGAAAGAAAGGACTGAGTATTATGATTGGAGAGGTGTTTATGTCACAGGCAAACTAATACGAAGTGCTATAGTAAGAGCTGCTGCTTGCCCACAAATGTGCGGCCTTCATAAATATTTTCATGGTGCGACCCCGAGACGGGTGGCGGCGCGAAATCTCGTGCTGCCGTAGGATGTGGAGGGCATCCAGCCCTAGAAGAGACGGGCCGTAGAGGTACCGCGCAGGGATAGTTCCGGCAGCAATCCAGATATTCCCAGGATCCCCCGGAACCGTCCCGCATGCGCCGCAGATGGCCACCGCGAGGTTTTTAGTCGGTACACCGGCGTAGGAAAATTGGTTAGGGCCTCGATCTAGTAGTCCCTCGGGTAAACTGGCTCGGAAGGTCGGTGAGTCCGGCATAACCATCTCTCCTCCCCCGAGGTTGTGCGAAGGTATCCGTAAGGATTTACCCCGAGGGAAAAAATAAGTATTTCCCCAACGAAAAAAGGAATTCTTACAATATTCAATTTTATAAAATTAATATCATGATGTTGAAAACTTGGAATTTAATAGTTATGCATGCAAACAAGAAATTTAATTACCATAAATTAAATTATGTATATTGTAAACGAATTCGAGTTATTATGTTTTTAAATACATACAGTGCTTAATTAATATATATGTAGTTGAATT
The DNA here is from genome assembly GCA_905220505.1 of Laothoe populi. Classification (NCBI taxonomy): domain Eukaryota; kingdom Metazoa; phylum Arthropoda; class Insecta; order Lepidoptera; family Sphingidae; genus Laothoe; species Laothoe populi. The sequence goes on from HG992152.1 coordinate 3,849,491, forward strand.
TATATGGTTTTCCTCTAATATGAAAATATTGTTATTCTATATATTATTATACCTAAACCAAATGAATTATTCACTAACTATTGTGTAGCGGAGTCGCAAATATTTAATAACTAGATGTTTCCCGCGGCTCCGCCCGCGTGGAGGTTATTTTTGGAAGAAAAGGTTTACAATCCATGGAGGCATCTTAAACTATTACACCTTTCTATATTTTGCTATCCCATAGGAAGCGTGCATTTTTCCGGGATAAAAAGTAGCCTGTGTCATTTTCTGATCTCTAAACTGCCACTATGCAAAAAATCGTGTCGATCCCTTGCTCTGTGAAAAAGTAAACTATACCACTAGAACTGTAAATTTTTCCGGGTTAAAGTAGCTTATGTCATTTTCCAGACTATAATCTATCTCTGTGCCAAATTTTAACCAGATCCGTCCAGCCGTTGTAGCGTGATTGGGTAACAAACATCCATCCATCCATACATTCCCATTTATAATATTAGTACGATAATTGTATTTTGTAAGTTGTAATATGAAGCGTATTTACCCCTTTTTTTTTTTTGTTGTCGCGGGGAAAGCGTTTTATTACTGCCGCCCGCTCCGGAGGGAAGCGGATTAAGAATAAAACGGGTATGCTGGACTAGTCGGTCTTACGACCCAGCATCCCCTTCGCACGGTTGATGGCTATCCGCGTTGCCACTGGGCCGAGTCCCTAACCCCTATGTACACCCCACCCGACACTACCAGCTAAAACCCCGCGGTGGCTTTCTTCGGCGCTTGCGGAGCGATTCCGGGGTATTCTAAGGAGTGCTAGAATTGCAGCCGGAATCGCCCCTGCGCGGTGCTGCGTAGCAGCCCATCTCCATGGAGGGCTAAGGAGCCCCCGCGCACCGAACAACGACAGCGAACGAGGCCTTACCACATGCGCTGCCGTCCATCTCGGGGTCGCACGATGCCCCTCATTTGGGAGTGCATCGATGGAGACGCCAGTCAGTCGTCCACCCGGCGCCTCCTACGACTTCTCTGGCGGCGGGAGGGATCATTTCGTTCCCGATCCCTCTCGGCACTCTCCTTCTGCGAGATGACGCTCTCGCAGAAGTGGGCCACCGCACGCCAGGACCTCCGGCTGGTGACCATGGACGACACCACGGCCGGCAGCGAGAGGTCTCCTCCGACGACTGCTCTGAGAGCGCTGCGCTGTTCGTCCCAGGCTGGGCACTCCTCCAACGTATGTTGGGCCGTGTCCTCGCGGCAGTTGCCACAGTGGTGGCACACGGCGGACACCTCCCTTCCGATCCGACACAGGAACGACCCGAAACACCCATGGTCCGTTAATACCCGTGTCAGTCGGAACGTAGGCGCCCCGTGGCGCCTGTCTAACCATCTCTTTAGGACAGGACGCACTGCTGCGACAGTCCTCAAGCCCGCAGTCGGGCTCTCCAGCCTGGTTTGCCACTCCTCCACGGCGGTTCTGCGAAACCGGGCCGCAATCTCCCTCGGGGCCAGTCTCTCCTGACGGCGGCTGGACGCCTCCTCCCGCCAGAGGAACGCTGACGAGAGGAGTTTGGCGTCCAACTCCCAAGGTAGTGTGCCGGCCAATACGCAGGCCGCCTCGTGGGAGACCGTGCGGTAGCCCCTAACTATTCGCTGCGCCACCAAACGCTGAAGCGTATTTACCCTAGGACTCATTGTTTTGTATAAAACTGTTTGTCTTCCCTTTGTACTCATAAATAATAATAATACCAGAACTGTATGAAACATTGTCCCACCGATAAGCACGAGCCTCCTCTACCGAAGAGAAGTGTTAGGCCTTAGTCCTTACTTTCTTATACAGTTCATAGTTTTGTCAGTTGCGAGTGAACAAAAAGAATTACATCAAACGGGACCCTGGCCTTCATTATCTATGCAGGAAGAACGGTTATGGTGCGATGGCTAACACTTATGTCATCTGTGGATATAAAACGATTTCAATGTTGCCGTACAAAGAAGTGTCTATCATTGGTAGCATCAACCGTTTACAATGACTGTATCATTGTTATTTATACAAATACTAGCTGTTGCTCGCGGCTCCGCCCGCCTAGAGGTCATGTTTGGGAGAAAAAGTATACAATACAAAATACCAATTTTCATTCAAAAATGACGAATTTTCATACAATCTTTCATCCCCTATTTTACCCCCTCAGAGGTGGAATTACCAATAATCCTGAAACACATATTTTTTATTTCCGACTAAAACCCTAATTATAAATTTCCAGATTCCTAAGTCGAGGAATTATGGATTTTCCATACAAATTTTGAACTTCTATTTGACCCCTTTCAAGGTTGTTTTTTGAGAAAAAAGATAGCCTATGTCCTTCTCCAGGATATAATCTATTTCCTGCCAAATTTCATCACAATCTGATCAAATCTGTTTTTTTTTTCTGTCATAATATCTTAACAGCTTATTACGTTCGAGAATTTGGGTTACATTTAAATTTAAATGATGTTCTTATTACTTGTAGTATTATATAAAAACACGTTTTTTAATATAAAATATGGTAATAGATTAGGTGTTGCGGAATGTCACATGATTACCTTTAGTTAAAAAGTAATTAAGGCAAATATGTTATTTTTGTCTCCCCATATGCTTCGTAAACTTCCCACTCTTATTAAGCTCCCAGTCGGCATGATTTTCTCCGACATCTTCAATATCAAATCTTGAATCACTGCGTCTATTGGTGAAAACCGTAAGAAAAACCGTTAGTAGTTTTCGAGTGTATCGCGTTTAGACAGATATACACTCAGGCCTGCAATCTCCGAAGGGGTAGGCACAGGTGTAACTAGTACACCCACAAATTGACCCAGCTTGTCATCTTCCCATGATGTGATAAGGGGCGGGTCTATCGCCATAGCGGGCACAAATCCAGACTCCGGGCTGATACTCAACATTTCATGATAGAAAAACCCAATATCACCATATCCTGGGGATCGAACCCGAGACCTCAGCACAGCAGTCGTACCACGTACGCAATTACAACTGCTCCACCGAGGCAGTCAGCTCTCCACGAACATATCACGACACAGCAACAAGCGCAAGAATAAGTGGAATAATCTAATGTTAGCATCACCCGAGACGACATATGAAACTTCCTGCCGATAAGCAACGCGATAAAAGGAAGGAGTACATACGACGCGGAAATTAATTCTTTGTGATTAGCTATTAATAAACATCCTTTTGTAGAACACAGTATTCATTCATCGACAGCCTCCGTGGCGCAGTAGTCTAGTGTGAAAAGAAAGGTGGGTTCGATTCCCACACCGGGACAAATGTTTGTGTGACAGACAGATATTTGTGTCCGGGGTCTGGGTGTTGTGAGACCGTAAAGTCTCTCGTAGTCCCTGATACCCACAACACAAGACTCGTGTCTTAGTGTGTGATCGGGGCTATGTGTGTGAAATCTTCTTCCGAAAATTAGGCTTGCAGGTAGAAACTAGCCATCGAACATAGGGCTATGCTTTGACTGTTTTAGTAAATACTTAGTAATAATTCCTATATTCGAACTAGCCAAGTCGGTCTGACTTAGGCTTCAATATATTATTATCTCGGTGGCGGTGACTGCCTCGGTGGCGCAGTTGTAATTGCGCATGCGTTACAACTGCTGTGCTGAGGTCTCGGGTTCGATCCCCGGGTCGGGTAAAGTGATATTGGGTTTTTCTATCTAGAAATTCTTCAGTATTAGCCCGGAGTCTGGAAAATGTGCCCGGTATGGCGATAGGCTCGCCCCCTATCACATTATGGGACCGAAATTCGGCGAAAAGTGGGTGTACTAGTTACATCTCTGCCTACCCCTTCGGGCATTACAGGCGTGAGTGTATGTGTGTGTGTATATTATTATCCTAAGTTGTAAGAAAAAATAATATTTTAAGTTGTTATAAAAAAAATTATGTTGTTCTAAATAAATTTCAGGACTGACTATTGAACTTGGCACCCATTTAGATATCACTTTTGTCGTTGAAGTCAAAAACTCAGGCATATATCATAATATTGAACTTGGCTCTCATTTCCCATTTATGTTTTGATGGGATATCATTACTTTTTGTATATTTTGTATATTCACGTGAAGACCTTAAAATCCACATTAAGACCGGCTGTCATCAATTTTGATTGCTGATTCTTACATTACAGGCCATTGACTTATATTCTATAGACACGAACCGTCGAAGAAGAAATATGTTCCAAAAACTTTGTCCGCCCACTAATGCCATCTATCGTTTTACTAAGAACTATTTGGAAATAAAACTCCCGTCACTGTCTCTCGAACGGCACTTTGCGGGCGCTAAAACGGGACCAACTATATAATGTATTTTATTGTAAAAATGTCATCTATTCATTTTACTAAGAACCATCCCGCATGCAGAATTGAAATTAATTAATATTTATTGATATAACGTTCTAAACGTTATGAAATTATGTTATTTACCTTATATACTATTAACAGTTTCACTGTAAATCAATTTAAGGCAGATTTGTTCGGGAATGTCGCTACAAATAACTCAAATTAAACTGGTGTGCATTCGTTGGTTGGCATGAAGCATACTGACGTCGATGAGGAGTATACACCTCAACTCAGTGGAACATAATGTATGTTCTGGTCGCCGCATCTAGTACGTAGTACATATAGATCGCTGTTACAGGCACTATAAGTAAGTGTACCTAATAGAATCAATTAATTGAAAAATTCTAATTAATTGATAACAATTTACCTACTAGTTTCTGATTTATTTTTTTGTATTCATCCAACTATCTATCTGGATGCCAAATTTTAACTTCCTAAGTCATCTGGAACTGGGTTAGAGTTTTGATCTATAGGTCAGTCAGTGATAAAAATGACGATTTTTGGACGTTAATATCTCAAGAACTGTTTGAGGTGTGTTCATGAAATTTGGAGCACATGGGTATCTCGCAAGTCTCAATATATGAGCCAAATTTTACATGTTTATTTGGAATAGTTTTTGAGTTATGAGGGGGTCAAAAGTGGCTCCAAATGGTTCGTGTAATGTTACACACGGTACCGCTCGCCTTCTGTTAGCTTGAACTTGGCTTCACACGCTGCCGCGTGTCTAGATATAGTAGAACAGTGTACACCTCAGCCTAGTTCGCTATCAGTCATCACTAAATTGTGTTAGTTTTATTTATAAATATCTATATACCAGAACCACTAATCACTTCGATTTGTTAATCAAAATACAATTACCTACACTAATGAACGTATATCGTATCCCGTCACAAGAGGTAAAGTTATTCGGCTCGCATGACGTCATTTACGGTCATGAACATCAACCGGTTCTTTGTAAAATGATTCAGATTAAAACGCATTACGTGCTAACATCATGGCGCAATTTATATTTATGTGGACACGTATATTTCTCTTCGCTTCGAGTTCTAAATGGCCTCTTCAAATGTTAGGCCTCATTAGCCTTCTAACTTTTTAACATTCATGTTCTTATATTGGCCTAAACAGAACACGATCAATATGCAGTCTATAAAAATAATAACACGAGCCCTGTATGAAACATTATCCCACAGGTGGGCACGGTCTCCTCTAATAATGAGAGTAGTTAGGCCTTAGTCCACCACGCTGGCCTATAGCGGGTTGGTAGACTTCAGATACCATCGAAATTCTTATGAGATTTCGCAAGTATGCAGATTTCCTCACGATGTTTTCCTTCACCGTATGCAGTCTATTATATCAAATATATGCATAGAATAACAATTTATTTAAATAAAACAGACGTCGTCTTGCCGGGAAAAGCAGCGCCACATTACATATGATATTTTAAAGATCACAATCTTTGGCATTACTCCCACAAATCCCAGCAAATCAAATTTGTGTGACATACCGACAACAGCGCCACCTGCCGGGTCCAATTGTGTTTTAACAAAACCATCCAGGAACTTAGAAATATACACACAAAAATACAACAAAACTAGTATATTATTCACCTACCTTATTTCTGTAACATGATGTGGTGGCGAATATGTCGCCATATCGGACCCAAATTCCAATCTCATAATATATGATTTGTTCTGATCAAAAACTTCATACAAACTGTTATTGCCCGAGCTGGGTTTCGAACCCAGGACCACAAAGATTTGTCACTCTATATAGATGTTAGACTAGGGTTGCCATCCCCCCAACCCCGGAATTCAAATTCTAGGATTTATGGTTTTTGAAGATAAAAAACAGGACATTTCAATTTAAAAACAGGACGCATCTTTTGCAAGTCGAGACGCACCCCCTCTCCCCCCTTATCAGGGCGCTTAAAAAACCCAGGATGCTGCTTAAAAAACCAGGACATGGGAAAACAGGACGGTTGGCAACTCTATGTTAGACTAATGAAACAATTGGCTTTATAAATACAGCAAAGCTGTATATTGTACTAGCAACAAAATGACGCTCATTGAGGATAATTAAATAATGATGTGCCGTCCAAATGATTCACATCGCGTGCCATTCCACGCTCTTGTTAAAACTGCTCTTTAGTCGCTACCATTTATGAATACTTCATATGAAGTTGTTTATATAGTTATGGGTCGGGATGTTGCTCAACTATGAGTTTATGTTTTATTCGGAAGTTTTTATTAATATTCGGAAGCTTGTCACTGGCAACAGTTTTATGTTGTAATTATAACTACCTGCCGGTCTACTCTTTAACACAATTCCGATCGATCGGTATTGGATTTGTAAGATTTCGTATTCCGAGTGTGATCTTAGCGCCATATTATTTGAATATTCTATAACGATTCATATATATTTACGATATATATTTTAACGATTTTGGAAGTGGTAGAGCCACGCTGTAGACATATTTGTCTACAGCATGAATGGGCCGGCTCGACCGGGGTAGTACCACTGTCTTACAGAAAACCAACGTAAAGTGGCAGTTTACTGTCACGTTTTTTTTTTTTTTTTTTTTTACCTAAATAGGCTTGCGTTTGACCACTATCTCGCCTGATGGTAAGTGATGATGTGGTCTACGGTGGAGCACGCTTGCCTAGAAGATACCTATTCACTCTTGACTTAAAGATACCCAGATTATAATTTTCGGGAAATATAGAATCCGGCAAAGAGTTCCACTCTCTAGCGGTGCGCATGATAAATGTACTAGCAAAACGCTTCGTGCGCGCTGGTGGAATATCAACCATGTATCGATGACGCTTCGCCGAGTCTCTTGTCGTCCGATGATAGAAAGGGGTTTCGTATGGTAAGTGAGATAACCGGAGGCCCAGATTCCCCCTTCCCTTCCCTAATCCCTATTCCTGTCCTTTAAGGCCGACAACGCATACATGATACTTTCGGTATTGTGGATGTTCATGGGCGGTGGAGATCACTTAACATCAGGTGACCCACTGGCTCGTTTGTCGGACTACACTATAAAAAAAAAAAAAAAAAAAATATAATAATAATGATAGTCTTAATTTCAATTACTGCATATTAATAGCTACACAATATTGAAATAATATTACGCTCTAGAGTACGAAACTTCTCAAATACAATAGCGATCGATCGGAATTGTGTTCAAGAGTAGACCGGTTGATTGTATTAGTCCGTAAGCTTTCTACAAAACAAATAACATAAACGCTACGATAGGTAAACGAAGTCGCTGCAGCATTGTACTTTATGGAATGTTTCGTTCTAATACTAAATTTAATTCCTCAACTAGAAGCTCTGTATATTTCGTCTAGAATAGAATATTCGATTTATTCAAGAAGTTCAATAAATCTCCTTCACCCGTTGCAAATCCCTATTCTACTGAGGATCAGCAAGGTTGATGGGATAGGTACTTTTGACAGAATTGAATGTAAACTGCTTACGTCACATGTGGTGACGTTTTTATTTGAATAAAAGCAGAAGATCAGTAAAAGAACAAATGTCCTTTAACATTTGCCATAACAGATGAATTCTGGGTACCTTGACCTTGGAAAGGGTAGTTAGGTACCCAGTGGCAGTACGAATGCTTTGGCGAAGATGCCACTTCACGTCGATTTTTTTATTCTGGCACGGCAAAGTGACCACTGAGCAGCACCTGTTGGTGAGCGCAGTGCCGTCCAATTAGAGTATCAAATAGCGAGATACAACATATCCCTCGCTACTCAACACAATCATACCGGCCTGCTGCTTTTCTGTAGGATTGTGCTCCCATTCTGACCAAGGTTATTTATGCTGTAAACTAAATTGGTATACTGAGGATTTGCCAGTTACGTACACATGCATACATGAGTCACAAGCATTCCATTGTAACCCTTATTAAATTAATTGGATTATTATTATTATCTCAGCCTATTGCCCTCCACTATTAGACGTAGGCCTCCCCAAGTGAACGCCAACCATCCCGGTCATAGGTAGCTAGCATCTATCCGCTACCCATCACCTACAAGTCATCAGTCCATCGTGCAGCAGGGCGTCCCACACTACCTAAACACGGTCTCCAATCCAGCACATGTCTGCTCCAGCGACCATCTGTCCGTCTGCAGACGTCTATAGCCCACTTCCACGGATGAGTGCTAATTAATTCACTGGATGCTGTTACTGCATTTTTGAATGAACGAAGCATATCATCAGTATATTATATGTGAAATAACACTAAAGTTAAAATTTTATAAGATCCTCGTACAGCCGAACAACTCCGCATTGCTAAGTAACTTTAAGCCTTGATACGCATTGAGTAAGTTTGAAATGCCTCGTTAAGAAGCCTTCAGAGCCCATTGAGCTCCCCACGCAGTCGTGCTCCATTTAATGACGGGTTCATTACGCGACATCCTCTATTCCACACTAGGGAACAATTTTCTTATTAGTCTAACGAATTCCAATGTCACTGTTTATAGGTGATGGACTTTTAAATATGGATTGAGGACTTTTCTTCTTTTCGACTTCTGTATTTGGTATCCAACCTTTTTTCAGCTGAATTCAGCTGAATCAGCAGAATCCCTGATGATGTGATCAACCGCCACTTAAAGGATGGTGATGGTGATTTCCTCAGAATTATCTGGTTCAAGAAGGTTCCACATAGGGTTTCTGATGTAAAGTGATACCGGTCCAGCTTGTGTATGTTTTAAAGTCGGCTCAGATATATGCTAGCAGTGAGAATCACATAAAAAAGTAAAAGAATTTAAACCAGTTTTTAAAACCCTACTTTTACCTGGCCCGCCGATCGAACCCGAGATCTCAGCGCAAGCAATTACAACTGCGCTACCGAGGCAGTCATTTATTGCTATATTATTTTTAGTTTGTTTGTAGTTACAATCCATACATTTTCGTTTACTGATAGTTTGTTTTTATACCTTCAAAATCTGTATTCCATAGTTCCTCTGCCTGCATTTAGCATTTATTATTTCTTTATTACATCAATACTAGACGACTCGTATGTTTTTCGAAGCTAAATACGAATATAATTGGTACCGTAGTGCGTATAATTCAGAAACCTTGATGCTATTCAACATTTGTTACAAAATTAGTGAAAATTTAAATTGTGGGTTTTTACGATATTACACGACCCTGGATGAAATTGCTCAGTTAAACGCGAACCGCTGAGGTCGCGAACAAATCTCACTTGATTTAAATGAACTTACGTATTAATGTACATAAAAACATGAAATTATTACAGTTATTAAGGACATATTTGCAATATGTTTGTATAGAGCTGAAAATAACAATTTCAAATATACTTTGCTTATAAATTTTATATTTGTTAAAAGGGAAATCCTCGACACACTAAAGTCGCTACGAGAAGTCTGTGGAGACACCAAGTGGATCCTAGGCTTTTAGTTGGAGTTAGGCTAAACTTTAACTGGCATTTACAGCACAATGGCCCGATTTCTAGCGAGAGGTGCGAAGAAAGGAGATCAAGACCAAAAGTGGGGAATTCCTTCGAGATTTGTCCGAGCTTGCATTACTCTTTTATTTTTATCTTGACTACGCAAATTGACCACACCACACCTGATGGTAAGCGCAGTATCGTTCAATAATTATATTTATTTATACACAATGTTTAACTACCTCACTGGCGCACGAATGATAACTAAATATGGGTGCCTATAATGGTTTCTTATGTTTACGCGAATATTATACATTGAAATGAAACGTCAAGATAAAAAAGTTTAATAGACCGCGATAGAATCCGTGAAATTTGTTTCATTTCAATGGGTGCCTATGTCAGGATATGTGCAGGTGCGTTGAATTTATGAAATGATTGTGAGGTGTCAGCATATTTAGGATTGCAATTTAGTATAAGACCTTGTACTTATAGTGTAGTGTTTTGATTGATTTGTAATCTGTTTTGTTGACGAAATAAATAAATAATCAAGTAACCAGAGACAACAATACCTACTTGAGACAATCATTCCGTCCTGTATCTATTTATCAAATTATAAGTTAGTATTAATCTAGTTATTTCAATCTATCTTGGAGCTATCCTCGGTCTTCTGTAATTGGGAACACTCTTACTTATTGAAAACACATTAAGTGGCTTCAGAGTGCGTTCATATCGTTAAATATTACTTCGAGTTCCAAGAAATTCCTGTGAAGTCTAACTCAATCACAAAGGGCCGCAACATTTTAATATGCAAATAGCATTTAGAATGGTATACTATATGGATCTTGTGGAATCTAGGAGGAATATCCGTGTTTTGGCGTTTTTTTGACGTATTACTGGAGTCAAGGATAACAGCTCGCACGGTAGGACCTTTTGACATCCGTGGTGCTTTACATCTGGCTTATCCGAAAAATACACACTACTATAATTCAAGTAAGCTAGCATCGACAATTGCACGCGTTGAGAGCGAGCAGTGAGGCTCAGAGCCTCTGGGTGTACTTTTATATTTCTCCCGTTTAATTTCTTTATCCAAATATAGGGACGAATTGGTAATATAATTAGTCCAATTCACTCAATACTTTAAACCAAATAGGCTAAAACCACTTGGATACGGGATCTTTATCCGAGACCTCTTGAGCCACGCCCGATGACGTCATGCGCGCAACCGAACTAATCCAGAGCAAGGATGCCACTATACACGTATAATAAATACACCATTCACACATATATTATTGTACGACATAAGAACAGTAGACAGCGGCTCTGCTGTGCCCTGGCATTTCAGGAGTCTATGGGCGGCGGTGACTACTTACCATCGTTTGCCTGTCCAGGCACTAAAAAAACATCTTATTATACTAATATTATAATTGCGATTTTCACGTATATCTTTTACACGGTAATCACTCGAATGAGCTGCCCATGAAATACTTGCAACCCAACATCATTTTTACGATCGAATTCAGTGAACCTCTTAAGAATCTCAATAAAAGAACACATTTAATGGTCCACGCAAATATTACACAATGCTGACATCATATGTCTCATTTCACTTGTATCGCATCGACCCGGTTTCAGGACACGCTCAAAATAGAACTATGACTTGATATTCAGTATTTTCATGACGATTCCGCTGTAAAGCTGATTTTTACTGCAATCGACAATGAATGCTGTCGTGTAGTCATCTGTGAGACGAGGCCAAGGATAGAAAGAAAATATTTTTATTTGGCCATTATCTCTGGACAAGCTGGCAGTAAGGAGCAGATACAGTAGCACATTAAGTAAAGATAAACGGATACATACTACCTCATACCAAAAACTAAAAAACTTAGACTATACGCAAAGAAAAACGTCCCCCGGCATACTTAAACACCCTAGCCACCCGTGGCCTAAGAATGACCAAAAAAGCCACAGCATCCACCAGGTGAAAGGGGTTACAGAAACTGATTATATTATTATTATAGAGCCTACGATACAAATAATATAATACACCCAACAGACGTAGTATGGACCCCACACTTACTCAAACCTGTATCGTAAGCATCAAGATCTCCGAGTGATTATAGTCCCACAACACTCAAATCCGAAATAAATATTTGTGAATCACACTGACATTTATCTTTGTGTGGACATCAGACCAGGGATGTTATGGAGCTCCGTAACCGTAACCGAAACTATCGGATATCCGAAATAAAATTCTATCCGTAACCGTAACCGAATCTGATATAAAAGTTTCAAATAATTTCGGATTTTCTAATTGAGACACGTTAGGACTGGTTTTTGTTTTTGCCTGGCCGAACCGACACACGAACCGCGCGCGTATATCAATGCATTTACTATATTTAGTTCTATTGCTTAGACATAGCCTGTCAGTCATTTACTCTTGTGGGATTACATTTACTTACATAAAATAGTACCAAATGAAATACTAAAAATAAAGCTGTTTGTTTTTAACTTTTACAATTTCTTTAAAACCTAATATCCATAACCGAAACTATCCGAAACTGACGGATAATCCGAAATAATTTCATATCCGTAACCGTATCCGAAACCGATATAATATTATTCACATATCCGTATCCATATCCAGATCCGAAATTTCAAATCCATAACATCTCTACATCAGACCCGTAGCCTCTCCTTTCAGCGATCTTCTCGTGTGCTTTACCACGGTGCATATGCATACAAATTTTTGTGCCACCAACAAATATTAGTTTTGGATCTGGGTGTTGAGAGACCGAAAGATCTCATAGAATATACTCACGACATATTTTTTTTTACTGTTCCTGGCACGGCAAAGTGACTACACTGCACCTGATGGTAAGCGCAGTGCCGTCCAATTAGAGTATCGAGTAGCAAGAGATAAAATATCCCTCGCTACTCAACACAATCATGCCGGCCTACTTCTTCAAACTACGCCATGGGCAAGAAGGTGAAGAAGTGGTCGAGGGTCTAGTGTCAGAGAACTCTTACTTATTAACTTATTATCCTCGGTGGCGCAGTTGTAAATGCGCATGCGTTACGACTGCTTTGCTGAGGTCTCGTGTTCGATCCCGGGTCGGGTGAAGTGATATTGGGTTTTTCTATCTAGCAATTCTCAGTATTAGCCCGGAGTCTTGAACCTGTGCCCGGTATGGCGATAGGCTCGCCCTCTATCATACTATGGGACCGAAATTCGGCGAAAAGTGGGTGTACTGGTTACAACTCTGCCTACCCCTTCGTGGATTACAGGCGTGAGTGTATGTACTGCGATTCCGGCTATCTTAAGCAATCGAGATATCACGCGCGCAAATGACAAAACTAACGACGATAAACATGTCAAAGATCATTTTTAATTGCTTTAACATAGCTAGTGGAATCTTACGTGTTACTATGATAGACACATATAAAAAACATATTGCAAATACAGAGTTTTTTCAGATTCTTATCGACGACTATCGTAATATCGGTATGATAAATAAGGCCTAGAAATGCCTATATTAATAAAAATATTCCATAAAAAAGTGTACAAAATTATTATGTGCTCTCAAAAAGAACTGAAGTCTGGCTACCGTGGCAATCTAAATGTGAATGGTGATTGAGAATGTTGCGCCGAAAATAATTCGTTTTAATGTATCAATTTAATTGAAACGATAAAATATCCATCACCTTTTTATTGCAAGTTTACAGCTGGAATCGATTCCAAAATGGGTCGATCACAACGTTTGGATCACATTTTAGGAATTTCTGTCTGAAATGGAGATAAGCTTGTATTGTGATATATAATATAATAATGATACTAGCCCTGTATTAAACATTGTCCCACTGCTAGGCACGGGCCTCCTCTACTTATGAGAGGGGTTAGGCCTTAGTCCACCACGCTGGCCTAATGCGGGTTGGTAGACTGCACATACCTTCGAAATTCTTATAAGAATTCTCAGGTATGCAGGTTTCGAACATACGACTTTCGTCTTGGCAGTCCGTACCGCAACCAACTAGGCTATCTCTGCTATTATTGTGATACGATGATATTATTGTTGCTAGTTGAACTGTCTGTATGCCTGTTGTATCTCTAACCACAACTGCGGGATACTGACGATTAGTGTTGCAAGCCTACAATAACCTACGATCTACTACCTCTCTTCTATAAACAGAGAGCTCCAAGAGACCACTAAAGCTTGCATCTATAATCCAACTAATCTCCTAGAAAGTGTAAGCAAACTTCCAAATGGTTATGGTAGGCAGCGGCTTTGCTGTGCCCTGGCATTGCAGAAGTCTATGGGCGGCGGTGTCTACTTACCATCGGGTGGCCCGTCTGCTCGTCTGTCTATCCAGGCAGTAAAAAATTGAACTCACCAAGGGCAATTTTACAAAGGACAATAAAACTTGATTCACAAATTTCATTTTTTCAATAAAAACAATGTTTAGTATTAAACAATGTATTTTATTGTTATATTTAAATACTGACAATAATATCAGCTCTGTATTAAGTACTCCCACTTCTGGGCATGGGGCCCTCTATTAAGCCTTACCTTATTCATGCTGACATAATGGCGGTTGGTAGACCTCATATATCATTGAAATTTTTTCACGATGTTTCTTCCAGAGTTAAATCAAGCGATAATTAAGAACGAGTCCACGCGTAGCTTTAGAATAATCAGAGATGTAGATATACTATACTATTTGAGCTGGGTATTGAACCAACTGCTTTCGTCTCGGCATTCTAAAATTCTCAACTAGGCCATCTACTTGAAGTGAAAGTAGCGAAAACAAAAAAAAATCAATATAAATTCGAATTTCGAAATGACAAATCGAACTCTCGAAGCGGCCTAGTTTATTTTAATTCAGACTCAGCTCGGTCATTTCCGTTCAAAACGACGTAGACAAGTCCTGTTGTTTCAACCGTTATCAATTTGGACTATTCTTAGTTTATTTTCGTATTCAAATAGATATAAACTCATCGCATTGCTTCGGTATTATTTGCTGGGGGTATGATAGCCCGGTGGTCGCTATGCGGGCACCGTACACAGGGTATAAAATCCGCCATATTGGCAAACGCAAGTGTGTCGCGTTTCGGGATCAGCCAGTGTACATCCGGTTTTTGTCGGGGGTCTAGAGTTGGGGTACGATGACGAGCCGTTTAGCGGCCTTATGAGTTCCGAGACACTAGACCTTCGACCGCTTCTTTACCTTCTTGCCCATGGTGTAGTGTGAAGAAGCAGACCAGCATGATTGTATTGAGTAGCGGGGGATAAATTGTCTCTCGCTACTCGATACTCTAATTGGACGGCACTGCGCTTACCATCAGGTGCAGTGTGGTCACTTTGCCATACAAGGATATTTCGGTCCCATAATGTGATAGGGGGCGAGCCTATCGCCATACCAAACTAATACCTGGCTAATACTGAGGAATTTCTAGATTGAAAAACCCAATATCACTTTACCCGACCCGGGGATCGAACCCTCACCTCAGCACAGCAGTCGTAACGTATGCGCAATTACAACTGCGCCACCGAGGCAGTCGGTCATTTCAAATTAGCAAGAATCGGTAAAAAGAATCACTTAAAACTCTTTTTTATGTAATAAAAACTCATTGGGCAAGGTTCGTTGATTCGCTCCAACTCTCGTGTATAATATATCGACATAATTGTGTTCCCGTAGCGTGCTGCATTATCGCCATGTTTTTATACATACAGTGATAAGAACAATTTAATTGTTTTTTCGCATTGTGGTTAGGTACAATTATTATCCTGGCCATGTATTTCATTAGCATTTATTTTTAGCTTCATTAAGTTAGTAGTTAGCAAAGAACCGGTTTACGTAAATTATTCTTTTGCATTTAAATAAATATCACCGAACAACACCTCATCCTTCATCACAGCCTCCGTGGCGCATTAGGTGAGAAGCCAGCTGAAACAAGATGCCGTGGGTTCGATTCCCTCTACGAGACAAATGTGTGATAGACAGATATTTACTTCGGATCTGGGTGTTTCAACTACATGTCAATGATAATATATTCACAAAGGCCTTTATATATGATTGCCTCTGATTCGTTTACTCGCCTTATGTTAAAAAATATGATTACGAGGATATATTTATTTATTTACTCTTTATTGTACACTTAAAAATTATTAATAAAGAACTTGTACCATTTGTACTTTAATATATAAGTGTAATCACACTTATATATTAAAGTACAAATAGCGGTCTTATCGCTCTAGGCAATATCTTACAGACAACCATGGGATGGATATATCAAGAGGAGAAAGAGAGGGCAGTCTAAAGTTTAAAGCTCCAACAAATATAAATAAACAAAAGAATATATCAAAAAATATTATATGTCGGAGCATCAAGAATACGGACACTGAATTGAACTTCAAATAACTCGTTTTATTGTAAAATGTCTACCGCCACTTGTTTTGCTATTTTGAGGGTGGGTTTGCGTAGCTTATCGGATGATCTCGCACACAGAGTGGGGCACTATAGAAAATATCATAATAAAAGCGTGCACCTTGTCATTTGATCTCGAATAGCTAGTAACTTACAGGTCGTTATGCCAAAGTACTGTGTAAAAGTAATAAGTTAACGTGTTGTGAGACTGTAATTAGAATCAGTTATAGTAACTTAGTTTGTGCTGTGTTTAAAAGAGCAACCATGGGGTATTTGCTAGCTCTTCCCCATGGATGCATTCCGAACTGGTGGTAGCTTAAAATAGACTCTGAAGTGTTAATCTTGTGTTATTACCGAACTATTACACGCTATGCATCCTGACAATATCTGGAGATCAGAGAGGGACGTGTAAGCCCTTTCACAACCCCGGCCTGCGGTCATTGCCGACATATCCCTTTTTTTTCCACACTTACATTGCCAAGTGTATTAACCAAGCTCTCTGGTTGTCTAGTCCGGCGGTTGCCTTATTCAGATTAATTTAAATGATGTCATGCAATTTCTAGCGCAATCGAGACCGACAATTTGAGAGACATTACATCACCTAGTACTCAGACATAAATTACGCTCTCAAATTCGCACTTCCTTCAATTTGTCACAAAAGGGTCTTAAAATAAAGATACTTCAGGTCTCTGACCTCTTGACTATGATCAATGGCATAAAACGGACATATTATATTCTACATTAAAAAAGGATTGTTAACAATACAATATAGTTAAAATGGCGTAGTGTGATGAAGCAGGCCGGCATGATTGTGTCGAGTAGCGGGGGATAGATTGTCTCTCGCTACTCGATACTCTAATTGGACGGCACTGCGCTTACCATCAGGTGCAGTGTGGTAATTATGCCGTGCCAGGACAAAAAAAATGTTATAGTATATGTACATATTCTAACAAAGTCACGGTAATGACTAATGGCGAAGTCCCATCGCAACGTCTGTCTGTCTGTCTCGCGATAAACTCAAAAACTACTGAACTAATTTTCATTGGGTTTTCACCAATAGACGGAGTGATGAATGAAGAAGGTTTAGGTATATAATTAATTAAAGTTTTATGTTATTTGTGAAGTTTTGCAAGTCGCTGTTGCACTTTGCCCAAGTCTTTAGCAAAACCTGATAGCACACCGTTGCTCGAAAATGATGTCTTTAATTTTCAGAACGTACTACGAAAGCTGGGTTCACGGGAAAAATTACAGCGGACAAACAAATGAACGAGTTCATAGTTGTCCTGTACGCGTATCACCTCTCACGGGTCATACGGACACCGGTGTTCGATAAGGTAATAAGTAGTGGGTAAAAATACAAGCCAAAATCAACTTTATTTCCATAACATTAGTTACAAATATGCTTAATACGCACGTCAATTAATGCGAGTAGGTATTGCCAGTACTTGTCCGGTAGCCGGCTACCGAAAGATCCGTGACTGGATCACATGTCCATGTCTTCTCGCGTTGCCATATCAAAAACTACGTTATCAGTCTTTTTACATAATTTACCATCTAGTATATGCTCTGCTATCCTTGTGAAGCCGGGGCGTATCACTAGTTTCAGTTAAGAGACTATCCCGCACACACCCCCCTCTATGACTCCGTTTTAGCCAGGATCGGCTATGACATGCATTTTTTCGACACCGAGTAATAAAACTTGGCGAGTCTCTGGGAATTCTTAACTGTCTTTTATCCCGCAACGATATTAATCAAATAGAAATACAGGAAGGAGATGGAAATATAAAATACACTTTCCTCCATAGCAAAGCGGGAGGCAAATACTGAACGAAAGAGGTATCAACCTCCAATAAAGGGCATTTACGTCTGCAGAAGCCAGACGTAAAGCACCACGAAAATTACTTAATGGGTCCTATCATGCGTGCTGTTAAGCTTGATTCCAATAATGGGTATGGCGAAAACGCCGGAAAGCACGGAAATTCCTCCTAGTCTCCACAAGATCCATATAGTATACAACTCCAGATGTTATCTGCATACTGTCTAGCATAATGCTGCGCTCATTTTGCTAGTGACACGCCCAAAGAACATGATGCGCAGACTGTTCGTCCTCACATTTTTTTTGTTTGATCTTGTTTGTAGTTTTAGTTAAATAAAGTTGTGTAATCTAACAAGTGGGTGTAGTCGTAGGTATAAATAAAATTCGACCGAGGCGGCAAAGAATCTACAAGTCTGTTATTGTACATATAACGTAACCGTTTGGATTACGTCCCAATAATAGCCAAAACAGAATAAAACAAAATAAACAATAACAAGCTACCAATCATATCTAGAAACCGACCGAACCGGTCACCGCAACAAAACTGCGGTGTACGACGCTTATGCAATCTTGTGAAAGCAGGACAACCTCGCCCACTCGTCCACATGAAGACCTCCAAAACACCATGTAACTCCCCTTGCCGCTTGCTGATTCGAAAGAACCAAACGGGGCACGGAAGGTCTGCACAAGTGGTCTACATTTCTGTGATTATAAAATGTATTATTGATGTTTTGTATACAGTGAAAGTGAATATTTACATGTCTAATTCTATAGAATTATGTATATTTGACTGTTATATTGTGTGCGAAGGTTTAATTTTGTATATGGAGAACGTAGAGTTCCTATTTCGGATGTATTTTGGGTATTATGGTCGAAAGTGCTAGCAACATTGAACACCCTAGTCGACATTTGAGACTTCCTGACAGATAACCAACTGAATAAGAAAGGAACGTATGCGACACGGGAAGTGTTTCTTTGTGATTCTCTACCAATCATTTTCATATGAAATATCGTATTAAATGATTGAAGGAAAAGTATAGTTCCGCCTAATCTGCTATAAGAAACTTATTTTCTTAATTTCACTGAATTTCATCGTCTTCGTAAATCACCTTCGGATACCGGATTGTCTTTGGACACCGGTCCCACACACCCAGACCCTAAACAAATACTGTCACACATACATTTGTCTTATTTTGTTGCAAATACTAAATAGATTTCGTACTGGCCAAGTCTGAATGATCCACAAAACTATTTTTTATTTTGTTACGGTCTGGTGACCCTGGATAGTAAAACGCTCTTCCTGGCATGTGGGATTACATTTATCTCATAAAGTATGATTTCCGCTGGAGCTTTTATCACAATACATGTTGGGCAAAATGATTAATGCAGCTAACTAAATGTTTAATTGTTCGCTACTTTAAAGTTACATAAAACCAACACACACATAAATTTAATTTCACTCGAGGTTAAACGTGTATCGTAAGTGATACCTAATACCAGAACTACGAGTAAAGTCTCACGACACCCAGACTGGACATTTTACAGCCTCCGTGAAACGAAAGGCCGTGGGTTCGATTCCCACACCGGGACAAATATTTGTGTGACAGACAGATATTTGTGTCCGGGGTCTGGGTGTTGTGAGACCGAAAGTCTCTCGTAGTCCCTGATACCCACAACACAAGACTAGTATCTTAATGTGGGGTCAGGGCTATGTGTGTGACCGTTGGGTGTTATTTATTTATTATTTAATATTTGCCTCGGTTCGCCGATCGAACCCACGGCCTCTCGTTTTACAGCTGGCTCACCACTGCGCCACACAAGCTGCCAAATAATTTTAGATTCGAATTCTCAATTGTGGTATTGACAACAAATGAAATAGATGAGGCGCTTACCATCAGTAGAGCGAAATACCCTCCTCGTCATTAAACAAAATAGAACAATATAATTAGTTGAAAATATCCAAAAATTAATGGAGTTCAAACGAGGTGCTCAAACATTTAATATTTTTGTCACAGCTATTGGAGCTGACTACTAAGAGCCCTTTGTGGCCTTTACGAGTTGACCTTAATAAGTTTAAGTAATGCGCGCTCGGCTGGAATGAATAGTACCTTAATACGTGCTAGGGACAATTACCACTATATTATAACATAATATATAACTAGCATTATAAGTGGGGCGTTTTTACAATACAAACAGCTTTACAATACTCCTTTGATTATGTTCGTAATAATAAGAACAAGGCATCATAAATTTGTAATCCTACTAATATTATAAATGCGAATGTTTGGATAGATGGATGTTTGTTACTCAATCACTCTACAACGGATAGCAACCACCGTACACAGGGTGTAAAAGCCGCCATAGTGGCACACGCAAGTGTGTCGCGTT
Organism: Laothoe populi; assembly: GCA_905220505.1. Classification (NCBI taxonomy): domain Eukaryota; kingdom Metazoa; phylum Arthropoda; class Insecta; order Lepidoptera; family Sphingidae; genus Laothoe; species Laothoe populi. The sequence continues at coordinate 3,869,904 of HG992152.1, forward strand.
CCGGGATCAGCCAGTGTACATCCGGTTTTTGTCGGGGGTCTAGACTTGGGCTACGATGTTTGGCCGTTTTGGGGCCTACTGAGTACTCTGACACTAGACCCTCGACCGCTTCTTAACCTTCTTGCCCATGGTGTAGTGTGAAGAAGCAGGCCGGCATGATTGTGTTATGTAGCGGGGGATAGATTGTCTCTCGCTACTTTAATTGGACGGCACTGCGCTTACCACCAGGTGCAGTGTGGTCACTTTGCCGGGCCAGGATAAAAAAAGTTTTTGTCGGATATCAGTTTGCGCTTTAAAACCGCCAAGAAAAAAAGACACAAGTCTTAGTTTGACATATTATGCTACTTGGAAAAATCCAATAATTATAGACCATTCTACGTTGCATTATGTAATCTGAAAAAACATTGTGGTGTATTATCAATTATTTGTCATGCTTCACGCACACGCCATTTTAAAAGCCGCACTAACTAATGATGTCATGAATGACTCGGTGTATGCCAAAATGGTTTTCTGATACATGACGTGGCCTTATCATGTTGATGTGAGCAAATAAACTCAGATCATAAAGTAGGAAATAATTTCAATGTCATGGAACGTGATTAAACAGACAAAGTGTGGTAGAGACAGTACAATAGGCCAAACTTTGACTAAATTCTAAAAAGCTATTGAATTTTCGTGAAGACCTTTATTTCTACAATCTTTATAGCACAGCGCGTGCGTAGTCTGCCATGAAACGAGAGGCCGTGGGTTACATCCCCCAATTGACAAGTGTTTGTGTGATCTACAAATATTACAAGCTGTGGAACAGTTTGCCAGCTACCGTGTTCCCTCGTTCCTATGATCCTGGGTCCTTTAGGCGTAGTGTGATGTATGGCGTAATGTGCCAGTGGCCATTCTTGTGTCAGTCTGTCCGTCTGTCACGTAGAATGGTTCGGGATTGCGACCCCGGCCACTCGAGCCGTCAGCGCTGCGTTCCATCACTCCCCCCGTGGCTCTGATGTCCTCCTCCACCCTTTCCCGTCCCGTTACTGGTGGTAGGGCTCAACTGTAAGTGAATTTTATTTACTTATGGTTGGGCCCGAACGGATTGGTACCACCGTCTAGCCTATTTCTGCCGCGAAGTAGTAATGCGTTCCGGTGGAAGGGCTAGAAAGCCGTTCCCTCTGTCCTCTCCTTTCCCTGGTGGTACAGTTTGGACGGTACCCGTGATATGTGGAGCTGTGGTGTTGGTCGTCGCGTGGATCTCATCTGTGGGGGGCTGACGTGGGGTACAGGGAGACCCGATGGGAACGGCCACCGCCGGCCGCCTGCCGGTCAGTAGGGGACCTGAACCCGGGGATACACTTTTTAAAAATTCCCTCCCCGGGAAGCTGTCCCACCAATCGGCGAAAATCCCGTAGTCCAGTCGTCGTGCCAGTGTGGGAGACTGGAGTGGATCCCGGCGACTGTACACGGGGGGGCATCGGGGGCCCTTCCGTGCCTCGCGCCAGCTCCCCGCATTACCCACGTGACCACCCTGCACCTGGCTCTGCGACTATATGTTGCGAGTGCCGTCTAAATTTCACTGCCCCCTCACATCTCCTTTCCCCCACTACCAAATCTATATGAAGGCATATGGAAAAAATTAAAAAGAGTAAACGTACTTCGGCGGATACCATATCCACTTTAACAGTAGACTTCTGCAATGTCAGGGGTATGCACAGTAACCTAGACGCCGTACATTACCACCTAGAGTCGGCGCGGCCTGCCCTGCTCTTTTTAACTGAGACGCAGATATCTACCCCTGACGATATCTCGTACCTCAACTACCCCGGTTACGTGCTGGAACATTTGTTCCTGCGTAAGGCCGGGGTGTGCGTTTTCGTCAGGGATGATATATGTTGTCACCGCCTTCGGGGCCTCGAGCATCGGGACCTGTCAATCTTGTGGCTATGCGTACAGTACGGGGGTCGTACCCGAGTCTACGCTTGCCTTTACAGGTCCCATGCCGGTGAAGCGGGGTCTTCTCATTTGTTCGAGAACGTCCAAGTGGGGACTGACCGATCTCTAGAGCAGTACCCATCCGCGGAGGTGGTGGTCCTTGGAGACTTCAACGCTCACCATGCTGAGTGGTTGGGTTCTCGGACCACCAACGCTGCGGGTCGGTCTGCTTATGAGATGGCTTTGGCTTACGGTCTCACACAACTGGTAGCTCAGCCCACCCGAGTTCCGGATGTTGAGACCCATGAGCCCTCTCTGTTGGATCTTCTGCTGACCACCAATCCTGAGGGATATAGGGTAGTGGTCGACCCCCCTTTGGGGTCATCAGACCACTGCCTTATTCGAACCTCAGCCCCTGCGGTTTATCCCGATCGCTCTTCAGCGACTGGGTTCCGCAGGGTTTGGCGGTATGGGTCAGCTGATTGGGAAGGGATGCGTGAATTCTTCGCTTCCTTCCCATGGAAGCGTTTCTGCTTCTCCTCCGAAGATCCTGATGTTTGTGCGGACCGCGTCAAGGACCTGGTGGTCTTGGGGATGGATCTGTTCATCCCCAATTCCAGGGTACCTGTCAGGCGGCGCAGCCGGCCCTGGTACAATAGTACCTGTGCCGAAGCTGCACGCCTTAAGCGGTCCGCATACGGGGCGTGGAACGAAGCCCAAAAGCATCAGGGTCCAAACGCAAAGGAGGAGAGGCGGAAATTTAATGCCGCTTCTAGGTCCAACAAAAGGGCTATAGCCAAGGCCAAGGCAGGACATATTGGCAGAATTGGCGAGCGGCTAGAGAGTTATCCGTCTGGCAGTCGGGCTTTCTGGTCGCTTGCCAAGGCTGTCCAGGGTAACTTCTGCCTGTCCAGTCTCCCACCACTGCGTAAAACCGATGACAGTTTGGCCCATAGTGCAAAGGAAAAGGCCGATATCTTGGCCCAATCCTTTGCCTCGAACTCGACTTTGGATGACGGGGGAGCTACTCCACCAAAACTTCCCCGGTGCGAGTACTCCCTGCCTGAAATCCGCATCCATCAGCGTGCGGTCAGGCGGGAGCTTAGGCTCCTTAACATCCGAAAGTCGAGTGGGCCGGACTGCATCCCCGCAGTGGTTCTTAAGACGTGCGCCCCTGAGTTGACCCCCATTCTCACGCGCCTTTATCGTCTTTCGTACAACTCCAAAAGGGTTCCTGCTTCGTGGAAGGTTGCCCATGTCCATCCGATCCCTAAAAAAGGTGACCGGTCGGACCCTTCGTGTTATAGACCGATAGCCATCACATCCTTGCTCTCTAAAGTCATGGAAAGAATAATTAACGCCCAGCTTATGGGGTATCTGGAGGAGCACCAGCTGATTAGCGATCGTCAGTACGGTTTCCGTCACGGTCGCTCAGCTGGTGATCTTCTTGTTTACCTCACACATCGCTGGGCGGAGGCTATAGAGAGCAAGGGTGAGGCTATGGCCGTCGGTCTAGACATCGCGAAGGCGTTCGATCGGGTATGACATGGGGGCCTTCTATCGAAGCTACCATCATATGGAATCCCCGAGGGACTCTGCAACTGGATCGCTAGCTTTTTGGATGGTCGGAGCATTAAAGTCGTCGTAGACGGCTACTGCTCCGACGCTTTGTCCATTAATGCTGGCGTTCCACAAGGCTCGGTGTTGTCGCCGACACTATTCATTCTGCATATCAATGACATGCTGTCTATCGATAGCATGCATTGTTATGCAGATGATAGTACTATCGACGTGCGATACACCGGCCAGCAGGGTATCCCTCGGAGCACTTTGGAAGAAAGACGGTTAGAACTTGTGTCGGAAATCGAGAGCTCTCTAGGGCGGGCCTCTGAATGGGGTGAAAGGAACCTAGTTCACTTCAACCCCACGAAGACACAAGTTTGCGCGTTCACCGCAAAGAAGGACCCATTTGTCATGGCGCCACAGTTCCAAGGAGTCACTCTCCGGATTTCCGAGGGTATTGGGATCCTCGGCGTCAATATATCGAGCTTGGTCCAGTTTAGGAGTCAAGTGGAGGACAAAGCCAAATTGGCTAGCAAAAAATTGGGGATTCTGAACAGAGCGAGGCGGTATTTCACGTCGGGCCATAGATTGGCGCTTTATAAAGCGCAAGTCCGGCCCCACGTGGAATACTGTTCTCATCTCTGGGCAGGAGCCCCGAAATACTTGCTAGACCCACTTGACTCCTTACAGAGGCGGGCCGTTCGAATTGTCGGGGATCCTGATATCACGGATAGCCTTTTTTTTTTTTTTTTTTGTTGTCGCGGGGAAAGCGTTTTATTACTACCGCCCGCTCCGGGGGGAAGCGGAATAAGAATAAAACGGTTATGCTGGACTAGCCGGTCTTACGACCCAGCATCCCCCTCGCCCGGATGATGGCTATCCGGGCAGCCGCTGGGCCGAGTCCCTACCCCCTATGTACACCCCACCCGACACTACCAGCTAAAACCCCGCGGTGGCCTTCTTCGGCGCTTACGGAGCGATCCCGGGGTATTCTAAGGAGTGCTAGAATTGCTGCCGGAACCGCCCCTGCGCGGTGCTGCGTAGCAGCCCATCTCCATGGGAGGGCTTAGGAGCCCCCGCGCACCGAACAACGACAGCGAACGAGGCCTTACCACACGCGCTGCCGTCCATCTCGGGGTCGCACAATGCTCCGAAACTGGGAGTGCATCGATTCGGGCTGACAGCCCCCCGCTGCGAGCCCGCGACCCCCGATGGCCCCAATTAGTCGCCTCGTACGACAGGCAGGGGTTACCGTGGTGGAATTCAAACGCCCTCGTTCCACAGGGCGGATCACGGATAGCCTGGAACCGTTGGGGCTGCGGAGAGACTTCGGGTCTCTCTGCTTGTTCTATCGTTTGTTCCACGGGGAGTGCTCCGAGGAACTGTTTAAAATGGTGCCTACATCACCATTTTATCATCGCACCACCCGACACCGCAACAGAGTTCATCCATACCACCTGGAAACGATTCCGTCTAGCACGGTTCGTTTCCAGCGTTCATTTTTACCACGTACGTGCAAGCTCTGGAATGAACTCCCTGCTGCGGTGTTCCCTGAGCGCTATGACATGTCCTTCTTTAAACGAGGCTTAAAGAGAGTAGTCCTTCAACGGTAGGCAGCGGCTTTGCTGTGCCCTGGCATTGCAGAAGTCTATGGGCGGCGGTGACTACTTACCATCAGGTGGCCCGTCTGCTCGTGTGCATATCAAGGCACTAAAAAAAAAAAAAAAAAAGCTGCACATAAGGCCGGCATGATTGTGTCGAGTAGCGAGGGATAGATTGTCTCTAATTACTTGATACTCTAATTGGACGGCATTGCGCTTACCATCCGGTGCAGTGTGGTCACTTTGCCGTGCCAGGATAAAAAAAAATGATTCTGGTCTGGTTTTGGCACCAAAGTCCCTCCTAGTTCCTGATACCAGCGATACCTAGGCTAGATCTAGTGTGTGCTCAAAATGCATGTGACTGTTGGGTGTAAGTACAGTAAAACCTGATGATAACCCAGGGGACAGTGGAAGAGATTTCTGAGATAAAGCTCGTCAAACTCATCTCGCGCTTCTGACTTTTCGGAAGTCACATGTATATTCATTGTTAATTATAACTCGATATAACGATGAAGAATATTAGCGTAAGGAAACCAGCATGCCTGAGAGGTTTTCATAATATCGAAAGTATATGACTACAATCCTGTATTAACCTAAAATTGACTCTGGCCAAATCCCTCTAATTAGTAGAAGGTATATAAAATAGAGCTGCTTATATTATTATAGTAAATAACTATTGGGAAAACAGAAATGCGTCACCCATTATTAAGCTTAATGAGTTCTTTTACCTCCTAATCAAAAAAAACATATTCCTGGTTTACAGTTTTGTTACCAATTTTTATATTTTATAATATTTATTGAATATATGTTTATAAGCACCATCCATTCGGGTTAACGATCGTCATATTTTTTAATTACCATTTACCGCTAATGCAAAATTCTAAGTTTGTTTTTTTAAAAGACAATTCAATTTTATTCAATTATTTTATTATATGCCATACACTATTCATTTACGCCTGGACAAATTTTCGGAACCCAGAGTTGACATTCTGACAGCGTATTCCTATGACAGATTACCATAAAAAATATTTTTGTATTCTCCATCCCTAAAGGGTATTTTTGTATGTGATATAGTGTTTTTCTAGTAAAATTTACTCGAAACTTGTGTTAATACTCTTCAATTAATGAAACACACATTTGAAGCGTTTTATCAGGTAACCACTAAGGATAGAAAGCGGATGTTACACTAGTCACTGTATTGATGATGCTATGTATGTTATGTATACATAAGCTGATATGCTTTTCTTTAAATTTCTTTAATTTTTTTATATCCTGACTTGTCATAAGAGCCATATAATTGCTTACTTGATGAATAAACGATTTCATTTCATTACATATGTAAGTTTATAGATGTAACTAGTGGTCCCGGGCAGACATTGCCCTACCATAACCCGCCTTCTCTGTGAACCCAAATTTCGTTGAAAGAATAAGAAATTCAGATCGCGAACAGCGCCACCTATCGGATCTACAACTGTTCTATCTTTTAAGTTGGACCCAACCATACACATCAAAATTTCATTGAAATCGGCATAGGACAAAATTAGAAAAAAAATGTGTTTTATAATAATAAAGATTCAGCCGAGGCCGCGTGACGATAGCTAATTTGTCCATGCGGTATCGCAATATCCATAGACTAACGACTTGGCATTGTTACCGGTTAGATGCTAACGAGCTGCGATATTATTTTAAAATAAAAATTACGTTCGTGAGCGGTGTGATAGACAATTAACTTTATCGCGTTAATGGGTGTTATGTGCCAAACGCGTATTTAGAGGAAAAAAAAACAAAAATAAATATAATTTGTAGTTTATTTTGCTCAAGGCTCAATGTGAGTCATTTCCAGATCTAAATCAGCATATCCCACCGAATAATTCCGTACTGAACTTCTTCAAGACGGATTTAGTAATTAGAAATTAAACAGAGTATCTTCTAGAGGGGAAGATACTGGCTCCTGGGATACAGCTAGTGCTAGTCCAGGAGCCAGGGAATGAACCTTGTAGAAAACTGTTAATTTGTGCAAATAAACATTTTATTTATATTATCTTTTTTTTTAGTGCCTCGATAGGCAGACGAGCAGACGGGCCACCTGATGGTAAGTAGTCACCGCCGCCCATAGACTTCTGCAATACCAGGGCACAGCAAAGCCGCTGCCTACCGTTATCTTCAGTGTTTATATAATAATAGACTTATGGTCGAGGTCCCGCTGTCCCCGCTGGTCTCGTGTGAATATAGATTTAATTTTTAACACAATAGAAAATAGGCTAGCACTTAAGGACAATAAACCAAAACCTTTACCTACTTGTAAAGAATTTTCAGAAACAGATCTCTAATTGACAACAGTTCAAAATCTAAACCAGCGTAAAATAAAAATACCGTTTCTCATGTTTTTCTATTCTTAGTTCAAGTATATATTTTTTAATACTTTAGTCCTTTAGTACAATGTCACAATACGTCAATAATTCGCCAATCAAAAGACAGAAGTTTGAGTTGTGACCACTCACATCTGTCACTTGTCAGTTTTTTTTTGCAAAGCAAAGGTCTGGAGCGTAAGCGCGTACGCGTAAGCGTAACTTAACGTACTTGAGCCGTATATATGACGTCATTTGGTGCTTACGACAATTTAGAATAAAACAAAATTCAAAGTAAAAATCATGAATTTAAATATCTGAATATTGAAAACAGAAAAAATATGGGTCTGATAATGTTAGTTCAAGTTTCATATAGTATACAAATTGGAGTATGTTAGAAAAATGAAATGTTGTCAATTCCGGAAAATACTTTCGTATATTTCAATTCTAAAGTTTTACTTCTTCATATACTAAATTCTATATTCGTATGGTATGAATACGATATGAGAAGTCGCCGAGTGGTCTTTTCTTTATTCCTGCATGACGTTCTCCCGGAAAATCACCTGACCATCCTGAGACCAAAGGTATTGGTGCCAGGATACGCACATAACTATTTCGATAAAAATATGGTTTGGTATGTATTAGGGATGCATCGATATGCATTTCTCTAATATAAGTTAAATCACATTTATTCTGATTATCTGAATCTTAAGCCGGATATAATTTACTCAAATTCTAGAATAACCAATTGAATTCTTAATCTGTATCTGGCATGTTGCCAATGAATCTAAATGCGGAATATTAACATTTTGATAACAACAATGATGCGTAAAATACTTTAAACAATCAGGGTTTTCTGATGAGATAATGAGCAGGAAAAAATACGTTTAAATTTACTGTAAGCAATTTTCCCTGTATCATATTATCTATTGTTCGCTTGTATGAGTCATCAAATGTCATCTGTAAAGTGATTTATTATTGCTAGCACTATTTATCACAATCGATACTTGAATGTATAAAAAGTACACCGACTTCAATAAAAAACAAATTATGAGTCCCTATAAAATTTGAGGGTTGCCCTCGATTTTTATGAGATCCCAACATCAGATCCTGACTTGGTACCAATGGGACCACCTGGGAACTATACCCTTTTAAACAAAAAAATAATTTCCCGAATCGGTCCAGGCGTCTTTGAGTAATCGGGTAACATACATAAAAAAAAAGATTCCGACGAATTGTTAACCTCCTCCTTTTTTGAAGTCGGTTAAAAAAGTGTGACAAGAACAAAAACGTATTTAAAATAAAAAAATAGTCACACATACCTACATATATACTAACGCCTGCATCCCAAGGATAGGTAGAGACTATTGAGTAGAGTGCCTCAAGCTACGATCCTGACACTTCTTTCGCCTCTTGCACATTCATTTTCGACGGTAAAAGGTACGCGTGATTTGCCCTTTTAGGAAAAGATTATTTATCGACATAAGTTCTCCTCAGGAGTCCTCTACTAACCCATTCATTAAAAGTGATAATAGATTAAATATTTAAATTCACACAAACTTTATTTAATGAACAATAAAGAAGCTTAACATTAAGTGAATAATGCTGAAGCTTAACATTAAGTGATTAAAGTTAAGCTTATTAGCTAATATAGCTAATCTCATTGATTGACTACTATTGATTGACTACTCGAAACCCGAACTATAATCTAAATAGCACGGGCTAATTAATGACGCAATCACAAACACTTTACTCCTTATTATTTAATTGATGGACTTATCAATTTAAAACTTGACAGTCCAATTATGTTTTCAAAGAAAGTGGCTTTAAACCCATAGACAGAGAAAATACTGAGCACTCTCCATCCAGCTATTAAGTGAATAGGGGCAGAAAAATGAGTGAGATAAAGAGAAGGTGCGGCCAGCAGTTGTCTTTTCCTAGAATTTTGATTGGTCAACATCAAAGACTTGCTGGAGCGAAAAGATATAGGTAGTGGCCGCACAGTCGCTGTGTCTCTTTCTACAAAGTGGTTAATTTTGTGAGGATATTGCTTAGTTCAGTTTTCTATGTCTATGTTTGAGCCCCACCCCCAGGATATACTTCTGACTTTTCACAGGTATGTTCATTGTTAATTATATCTTACTTTACTTACTTTGTAGAAACATCATCAGAAAACCAACCTAAGATTTATAAATAAAAATTAAATATGTGAAGTACCAGTAACCAGACACCTTTGAAATTCGTATGAGAACTCTCAGGTACGCCGGTTTTCCTTCATCGTTACAGCAAGCGATAATTAACAATGAACACACACGTAACTTTAGAAAAGTCAGAGTTGTATGCCATTTGTGCTGGTTTCGAACATACGACTTTCGTCATGACAGTCCGTACCGCAACCAACTAGGCTATCAGGCTGCTGCTTCTACTGCATACGCAGAGCTAATATTATAATTCATAGAGAATGTTAGAGCTTCGCCCTTCCCCAGGGACAATTGATAAGCTAAGTAACGTACCGAGCGCGCGGGAAAGTCAAAATTTAATAAATTAATTGTGAGTCATGGGAATTAAAATTGTCTAAACTTAATATTCTATTTAATATCAGCGTTACATTGAACTATCCTCTGCTGTAGACAGGTCACCTTTAAAAGAGAATTTTAGTCCACAATGCTGGACAAATAAATATTCGTGCGAATACCAACAAAATGATAGTGGAAATTCTCATATGTAGATAACCTCACGATGTTTTCTGCTAAATCGGGCGATGATATTGTAAACCGTTACTGACCTTGACGATTTAAGCACTCCATACAATAAGCTGCCGAAAGAGAGGTTTCGTGCGTCCGAGATGCATACTGCACTATAATAGGCATACATTTTTTTAGAATCATTCAAAATATAGTGAGCTGCAAGCTGTTATTAGTAATTTTAAATATAAAATTCATGATAAATCGGAACAATCTTGAATTAAAGTTAAAGTTGTTCTTATTTAGAATTGTTTAAAATAAAATCACATGTCTACGTCGATAGTTTGAGTCTAGACTCGGTCCTGGGATCCTTGAAAATATCAATATTTCAAAATGGCGACGTAATGTCGCGCGCATGATCGACCTTTGCCTAAAACGACACCGCAGGGCCGCGACCTCCAGCCGACAATGCCACATTATTCCCACTGAATTATAATTATTGTCCTCGTTAACAATAATCTACTGAGTATAATTAAAATTAGTGATATCATAGACCAGGGGGGGCCAACATGCGTCTCGCGAGTCACATACGGCTCTTTGATGGATTATTTGTGGCTTTCGATAAATGTCCTTTTTTAATTTTATGCCATTAAAAAAATATTATCGTTCCATGTGTTTCAAAATATCTTTTAAATTACTCTCAACAATTATGAAAGATTGAAAACTAATTTCTGTAATAAAAAAATATACCTTTTTTGCATACCTCTTATATACGTATTTAACTGCGGCTCGCGAAAAATTACAATATTTTAAAATGGCTCTACTATCAAGCAGCTTGGCCACCCCTGTCATAGACTGTGTTACACTTTTTTTTGCGGTTATTTAAAATTAGTGATATCATAGACAATGTTAGAATATTTATTAGCTTTATAGATCGATTATATGAATTATTATAAACTAGACTAAGCCGACTGTTATTGGCCAGTTTTAATAATTCTAACAATATTTAATATTATATTTCAATACAAAATTTTGCCCGCAACTTTGTATGCGTTAACATAAGTTTATCGGTACCGCACAAAAAGGCGCTTCTATTTTTCCAGAATATTCCAGTAAATTTTTCCAATTTAAATAATAGACAATTAAATAATTGTCATTTTGTTGCGCCATAGATAATGTAGAGCGCATTGTCTAATAAATTCAAGACAGCTCATGGAGTATGCAGAGTACATTCGGCGTCCAACTAAATGACTTCAATCGATGATTAAATATTCGTATGAAATAAATTCAAAATTAAGTGGTAAAGCGTGCCATGTTAGTAAGCTTATCAGTTATCACTTTTGTAGCGCTGTGGTCGATGATTGGTTATTTTCAAACGCGTGATAGACCCAGCATTTTGGTACACATACGTACATATACACTCACGCCTGTAATCCCCAAAGGGGTAGGCAGAGGTAACCAGTACAACCACTTTTCGCCGAATTTATTACGGTCCCATAATGTGATAGGGGGCGAGCCTATCGCCATACCGGGGACAATTCCAGACTCCGACCAGTTTTTTCACACACTGCACCTTATGGTAAGAGTAGTGCCATCCAATCCAATTTTAGTATCCAGTAGCGAGAGACAATCTATCCCCCGCTACTCAACACAATCATGTCGGCCTGCTCCTTCACACTACGCCATGGGCAAGAGGGTGTAGAAGCGGTCGAGGGTCTAGTGTCAGAGTACTCAGACGACCGCGAAACGGCCAAACATCGTACCCCAACTCTAAACCCCCGACAAAAACCGGATGTACACTGGCTGATCCCGGAACGCGACATACTCGCGTGTGCCGCTATGGCGGGTTGTACACCCTGTGTACGGTGATCGTTAGCCCGGCCGGATATGAATATCCTGCCACCAGCAAATTTATTTCTCAACTAACGTTTAAAACTGAAGCTATGCCGTTCCAATCAGTTAACTTCGTATATTAAAAAGTATATGCATAGATGCGTGTATGAAAAATATTCTCTTACCTGTAGGATAGATGCGCTGAGAGCTGTCATAGACACCAAGAGTAACTGCTCTTTGGTGTACTGGAGAAGAGGCTTCCCACAACCACGCTCGAACACTTTGGAGCAATCCGCTGCGTAAGGCTTCTGGATGTCGTCCAGGGGACCCTGACCGCAGCACGACAGGGGAATGTGGCCTAACGAGTTATAGTCATGCTGCCCAGTCACTCCGCAGCATTTAAACTGTGGATAAATAGCAAGAGTCATTAAATAATTTTTTTTTTATTATTTATATCTATGTATTTACGCACGCTGTGTTTACCTGTAATTGTTTCCTTACATTTATCGTATTTTGTTTTTCTTGGAAATGTATTAATGTAAATAACGTTGGTGAATCAAATAAACAAATAAAAATATGACAGACAGCCTCCGTGGCGTAGCGGCTGAGTTACCAGATGCCGTCGGTTCGATTCCCCTACCAAGACAAATATTTGAGTGACAGATACTTGTTTCAGGTCTGGGTGCTGACTGCTGTGGATAGTCCCTCGTAGTTCTTGACACCCACGATACAGATTTCACCTAGTTTGGATCAGAACGGTATGCAGCGGCTTTGCTGTGCCTTGGCATTGCAGAAGTCTATGGGCGGCAGTGACTACTTACCCGAGGCACTAAAAAAAGAACTACGTGTGTGACTGTTGGGTGTATTCATTTATTATATGGAAGAATAAATGTTATATTTTTACTGGAATTACTGGACAAATTGAGAGTTACTTAGGTATATCTCGTAGTGAAGAAGACTGTAGCTAAACAATCAGTACTTCGTAATTCAATTTCCTGGTTGGTAATGTTACTATTTATGGGGTAGAGGCGCGATTACCATGAACCAAGCTACCTTATCACATTATACTAAAAAAACGTATAGCTGGTGGTAGGATATACGTATCCACCCAGATAGCGACCACCGTACACAGGGTGTAAAACCCGCCATAGTGGCACACGCAAGTTTGTCGCGTTCCGGGATCAGCCAGTGTACATCCGGTTTTTGTCGGGGGTCCAGAGTTGGGGTACGATGTCTGGCCGTATTGCGGCCTTCTGAGACGAACAACTAGATCCTCGACCGCTTCTCCACCTTCTTGATCATGGCGTAGTGTGAAGAAGCGGGCCGGCATGATTGTGTTGAGTAGCGGGGGATAGATTGTCTCTCGCTACTCGATACTCTAAATGGACGGCAGTGCGCTTACCGTCAAAATAAATAAATGAAGAGCAACTTACATTGGCTTGCAACCTGTCCCAGCGTATGGTCTCCGGGGAGTTAGTCTCAGATCCCTTGGACTCCTCGAAGAACTGGGTCATGGTAGTCTTCACGTCGATTTCGACGTTGTCCCACACCACCATGGCCCAGACGAAGCAGGAGAACTCTATCACCACCACTAAAATTATCAAGATGCCAGTCTGAAAAGTAAAATGGTATTATTAAAACATGACTTAGAAACATACTTACACACTTACCACCATCTCTTAGAGCAGTCCTGTTATAATATTACATATGCGATTTTGTAACGTAGATTCACATTACAATAATACCGCTGTAAGAGGAGGTGGTAGGCCGCGTGGACGGGACTGCGGTTACCATCAGGTGCAGTGTGAACACTTTTCGGTGCCAGAAAAAAAAATATGTAAAAAATAAATTAGAATATTTATTCTATATTTGAATACTTTTTTACGACTTAGATAGCAAAAATAACAAATCGCAAAATAGTAAAATAAAATGGTCGCTAACTTTGAAAGTGGTATCTGGGCGGTAGGGATATGCACTGTATAGTGGATTCGGGTATTTCCGAAAATTTTGTATACATATACACTCACGCCTGTAATCCCCAAAGGGGTAGACAGAGGTGTAACCGGTACACCCACATTTCGCCAAGTTTATAACCGTCCCATAATCTGGTAGGGGGCGATCCTATAGCCATACCGGGCACAATTCCAGACTCTGGGCTGATACTCAGAATTTTGTGATATAAAAACCGAATATCACTTTAGCTGACCCAGGGATCGAGCCCGAGACCTCAGCACAGCAGTCGTAACCGCGTACGCAATTACAACTGCGCCACCGAGGCAGTTAAAAAGGCTTCAATATTTTCTTTTTGCTCTGACAACATTCACATAGCAGCCGGCTCGGCGGATGATGATTAGATGTTATCACAGCAATAATATTGCAGCATTCGGTAGTAATTGGTAATTAACAGAATTACACGATTTTCGGAAATACCCGAATGCACCTTAGATCATTTTCTACGGCATGAATAAAATAAAAAAATGATATTATTAAATTCTCATGCCATAATCTTCGAAAATAGCAACACCAAACTTCGTAGGACTTCTAAAACAACTTTTAATTTTTTAATTTAAAGACCATTATTAGCCAAACCCAAAAATTACTAACAGTCATTATTTAGAGTGTAACAATATAATATAATAAAATTAGCGGTCTATTAACTTGTTAATAGATAGATTGTTCTATTGACAGCCTCCGTGGCGCAGCGCGCGAGTAGCTGGCTGTGAAACGAGAGGACGTTGGTTCGATTCCCGCACCGAGATTTATTTATTTGCTAAAATAAAACAAACTATTCGCATAAACTTTGAAACCATTATATCTATTATCTTGCGAAGAGAAATTTATCTTGCATTCTGATTTGTGAGATGAGATATCAATTTTTTTATTTTTTGCCTTTAAGCTTAAATACGTTGCCCAAATCATAAAAAATACTCCGAGTTCAAAAAAATCATGAATAATCTCAACAATTGGTACAGTAAAAAAATATTTACTGACATAAAAACCATCAAAACCGTCATAAGCCTCCGCTTCACCGTTTTGGTGTGGTTAACGCTAAAATAGATATGCGAAGCACACTTCGCGCACACGCGGTCCCCAGTTTAAACTATTAAAGGCACACCTTTAATAGTTTAAACTGGGGACCGCGTTAATGAATAAAAGATTTTGTTATAGACGTTTCGTGAGCGAATTTTTAATTTAAAGTTTATGGCATTGTTTAATATGCTCTCTGTTCCACTTTACTTAGCTTCATTACTATAAAAAAAAACAACACTCGTGACTGCAAAAACAACAATGTTGCAAATTCTTATTTCAAACAAGTTAGTGTCCTGCGTTGAAACTACGTACTCTACCACTCTGCTGAAATTGAATTTGCCAAAGTCGCTTTGAATTCTACATGAACTCTTACAAAAACGAGCTTTAGAAAACTTGTTCTTCGATTTAAAGGCTAAAAATACATCGCTCGTTTCAAGTTTTTGTCTGCATTTAAATTGAATACCTATTGTTGTTTTGTACCGCACTTTTCTCATATTTTTTTGTTAAAGTTAACTGGATATGTAGCGCCATCTATATGTCATTGTCCAAACTATTACAGCAGTTTTTTAGTTTGTAAATTGTACCTACTATTATAACGTGTATTTGATGCATCGACATAGCTGTCCTCCATCCGATCCACGCTATTGAACACGTAATGATTGCCATCATGAGGAGAAGTATTGCAGGGTATTCGACATTCACCCCTATGAAGTGGCGGTAAACGAAAAGTCTGTACAACAGGAAGCCGCTAGCTCCAAACAGCACAACTGCTGACATCTGTGAACAACGTTCGGAAAGTGTGTTATAATCCGATCAAAGATAAAAGTTACGTAAATTTATCTCATGTCTCTCTTACACCCGTATTTCTGATATGTTAACGTCTCAACTCAACGTTTTCTATTGTGAACAATCTAATTTTCAATTCACATAATTGGGTGCACAATACACTCATCTGTTTCTTGTAATTAAAACTATTCGTGTCATGCTTTAATTGTTAAATTAATCCTAATTATCAAATAGCCTTCATTCAATTACGTGTTTTCTCTGTTATGAAAAATAATACAAATATCCGTGTTTTTTGTTATGCACAACTACCAAGCTAGAGTTCGGTGATTCCTCAAGCGTTTGGCCACTACTATGAAATTATAAAACACGATATAAATAAAAATTACTCACCGCGAATAAAATATTGAATGTCAACACAAGATATTTCCAGCAATTAGTCGAGAGGCCCATCTTGTTAACTTGTTCACATGTCACGGATCTTGTTTGAAACACTACTCAAAACAAAGAGCCCGGTCGTTCCACTTCGGGGATTGTTTGTGTTTTGTGAGGAGCAATGTTGTTGCCGTGGTTTTGTGGTCCCGCGCGGTAGTGATGCAACCGACCGTGCACAGTACCAAATTAAATATAAGTAGACATTTATCTAATTGAACGGCTTTATCGGTTTATCTGTACGAAAATGTATAAAACATTGAGGTGTGTCAGCAGAACTAAATATCATAAAGAGATAGTTCCATGAATATGACACAGTGATATGTTTCGATGTTGATTACTCATATCAGTTTATCACGTAGATAACGAGGAGTTATTGTAACTGTTGTAATGTAACCTACTTTCTCAGGTAGCAGAGGAGACTAGATCCGCACTGTAAATAGATCAGTGACACTTCTATTTTTGTAGCACTGTGCGTTCCTCTCCGCCGACTTCGTAACTGTACTTTCTGGCCACATTGTTTAATGCATTTTCCCACCTACTATACGTACTTACTCGGTACTACATTGAAAAGAAAATTACTTCGAAGAAATCGTATAATTCATTAACAACATTAGTATAATATTGGATTTATATAGAATGTGTTGTAAACTAAACTCAATAATAATCACAGAAGCAGATATTCTTAACCAAAGAGTCAGGTAATGTTTCCAACTGGACTATGCCCATGACTTTCCTTAATTCCTCTTCTATGTCCTGACTGACGGGACCCACTTGTCTCGCTGTTCGCAACATTACCCTAGCTTTATCAATACTTTTCTCATACATTGCCAATAGCGCTAACACTGCCCAGCCGTCAGCTAACCGAGGCTCAAACTTCACCGCAGCTGCTGCCCAACGTTCCGCCAATACTTCTTCAGCCAATTTTGCATATATTCGGGCGATAATGAGTGCCGAATGTCCGCTCGGAGCCGCCTTATGTGCGCGAGCAGCTCGTTGCAAAGCTGCAGTCGGGTTCTTTTTATAACCATGTAAAGCCGCTTGTAACAATATTGCAGGACTAATCTGTGCTCCAGATCTTTCAGCTTGTCTCAGTGCGAATGTACATTCACCATCCCAGCCCCGAGCGCACATCAAACAACTTGTACGGATTTGAGACATTATAGGAGAAGGGCCGAATTTTTTGATTCCTTGTAAAGTAGTATCCATAGCCTCGTCGTACTGACGCTTTAAAAGAAAAGAGGCGGCCTTTAAATAATGAATATCTGTGGTCAATTTTAATTGGGTACTATTTCGACAACCCCGAGTAGCACAACCTCGTTCCACACACTGGAAAATTCTGTCAACGAATTTATAACATCGAAGACAAAGAAAAAATGCTGCTGCTATCAACATGGGGTTATCAGAAGCAATTACAGATGGAATCCAGAAAATTTCTTCCTCGCCACTTATATCAGTCCATCGTTGCAGAAACTTTTGCCACTCTCTCGGAAGTTTGAACGATTTTCTCATTTTCTTTGCTGATACAAAAGCTGCATGAAAGTTGCCCCAATGATGGTACAAGGCGTGCAATGCCGCCCAACCAATTGCGTTAGCAGTTCCATCTGAATAATCACCCTTTACAGCAATACGAAATGCTGCTGATGTCACTTCTGCACCTTCAGGGCCTGCATCAAATTCTTGGCCTCCATAAGCCCACAATATAAATCTATTTTTAGCTTGAATATTTAAAGCATCGAGCAAGTAGTTTTTACCGTCTATGTCATTTCTTTCTTCAAAGCATCGCAAAGCCTTTGACAACAACGCCCGAGGCTTTCTTATGGATTCTTCTAGATTTTCTTCTATATGAATGTCTGCGAGTCTCTCGTCTCCTGCGATACGACATCTTACTGCAGCTGATGGAGGCGGTGGACGCACTGGCGGAGGTTGAGGAGCAAAGGAAGACGTCACTGCTCGTCTGCTTGCGGCATGTTGGGCCGTTACTGTATCCTGCCATTCAATTATTGAACACTCGCCGGGAGAAAATTGTTTTAACAT
Source organism: Laothoe populi (assembly GCA_905220505.1). Classification (NCBI taxonomy): domain Eukaryota; kingdom Metazoa; phylum Arthropoda; class Insecta; order Lepidoptera; family Sphingidae; genus Laothoe; species Laothoe populi. The sequence continues at coordinate 3,888,135 of HG992152.1, forward strand.
AGATCTTACTCTCATCAATAAACGATTAGCGGCTGTACGTTTGATTCCTTGATTCATAGGTACTGCTCCTCTACAAGCTAGTCTACTTAATTCCTTATGTATTGCCAAAGCTCCCCCCTCTTTTCTGATGCGTCTCACATCAATGGCAGCGTCCTCTGGTAATGCTGCAGCTTCTAAATCGTCAACATGGTCTGTAATTTCATCAGGGGTAGAGAAACCTAATGTATCAAAAAGAGATGCCATTTTCGGTTTCGGTACGAGAGGTTCCGTCAAATCAAATTTCATGACAATGTAGGCATTGTGACCATATTCGTCTAATATTATATCACTTTCTCTTGCGCTTGCTTTGGCACTTGTGGGCGGAAGTTCCAATAAAGGGTTGACGTTTTCAGGCAGATCAGATTCATTATAAAATAATAATTTTGCGCAAGTTATAACACTATATTGGCCCGCCTCTAGTAGTACACCTGCGTCAATCCACCCCATATAACGTCCTCGTACGTCTATTTTACCAATTCTAGGCACCCCAGCTATTTCTATTAAAAGCGGAGTGGACAATCTTTTTCGTAAAAGTATAGGATCGACCAAAACTCTTCTTAGGGCATTCCAGTAAAATGAACGACACACTTCATTGTCCTTGACTTCAAAATCTTCTGGAGTGTATATGTCATCATCGGGAACATTGAAATGTGAATTTGCTGCTTGTCCTGCGTTACTCGCGGACGCCCAAACTATTTTTTCAGCTTGGGGAAAACTTACAGAAGTGCCAAAGTCAATAGCCGCCCGGTCAAGAATTTTATCTAAACCCACGGCTGCAAGGTACACAGTTCCATCTTTAGCGTAAGGTAGGCAATGTGCAGATATAATTGTCATCGTTAACGGAACTTTCGTTATTTCAGTAATTCCACAAGACTCGGCACGAACTTCCACACTACATCCAGCTTTTTCTCCTGTATTAATTAATAAAATTGGAACAGTAAGAAATATTTCTTCTTCTCCGAGCACGAAAGGAAACAGATCTACAGTGGCACCTGCTCGATTATCTAAGTTGAGTAATGGATCAGCATCTTTTGCGCCTTTTCCTCCAATAGTACGTAAAATGAATATCAACGGCGTATCTGCTAACAGTACTTGAAAATAAACTTCTTTAAGATTCATTGGTAGTGCCTCTGAATTTATTTGTGATCCATTTTGCCATTTTCCGTCAAGTATGACTTGACCGTTAAATATCACTAAAAACACCCATTCTCCAGGTCCTGGAGGTTCTCCTTGTAACAGTAAAGATAAACTCACACTACGCGGTGTACTGTAATACAAATCAGATTCTTCGCAAACACTGGATTTATTAGTCATTTTAGATTTTTTAGAATCCAACGGCATTTCTATTTATTATTGTCTATCATAAATCTTCAAAAATAAATATACTTAAATTTTGTTTGTCAAAGTCTGACACCCTTGGAGCTGACAATTGAAAAATATTATCATTCTATACTGCTCTTTGCTATACAATTCTGATTAAAATTCATTAAAATGGAACGTATCTAAGTTTGACAGCTGATGTTGACAGAAAAGCGTAACGTCAATAAATAATTTTCACTTCTAGTAAAATTGATATATGTACAGCATCTGATGTTAGTGCTACCACTGTTTTTGATATAAAACAAAAAGAGACAACTATCTCTTGACAAATGCATTATTGGTTTGACATTGACAATGCAAATAACTGTCATCCAGTATCATTGTTCAATATTCATTCAGCTGCTTATTTTTGTTTTATAAAATTTTACCTTTAAATTCATAAAATGCAATAAAATGTACACCTTAGTGCATGGTTTCTACAAATATATAATACAAAAAGACGAATATTGTGTCTTAATATTAGGACTGGACAATGCAGGCAAAACGGTAAACATTAATTTTTATTTGTTTATAATCAATAAGTTCTGCTGACTTCCTAAAACTAAATGAATCGTATATGACTATAATTGCTATGAATAATAACAATTTCGTTTTCAGACATATTTGGAGGCAACAAAAACGAAATATACAAAAAAATATAAAGCAATGAACCCTAGTAGAATAACTACTACAGTAGGATTAAATATAGGTAAAATAGATGTAGACGGAGTTAGACTTAACTTTTGGGACCTTGGGGGGCAGCAGGAATTGCAGTCTCTATGGGATAAGGTAAATATTGTAATTTTTGTAGAAATTCTAGTATTTACTAGATTATGTCAGTGATAACTTCATCACTTATTACACATTACAGATATTATTGCTCTATAACATTTGTCTTGATAATACACACAAGCAATAATTATTTTAAATATACTTCTAAAGTGTTTTACCTTAATTTTTTGGAAAGGGTCTGATTAGCAAACATTTGTCAAAAAATTAGTAATAATGACAAAATGATTTAAGTAAATATTAAAACATATATAATGGACTATGGCCTAACCCACCACATTAGTAAAAGAGAACTTTACCTTGTAGAGGGACAGTAACACTGAAAATTGCATCATTTTATCCTAATTATTTAAATTAATGAGGTGCCTAGTTGTGAGACAGAATTGTAATAATTTATGTCAAGAAAAATCAAAAGGATCTTTATTTCAATTAAATGCTACAATAGACGTGTGTGAAAAAATAAATGTGCTGAACTATTCATAATGAAAATCATGTTTTTTTCAGTACTATGCAGAATGTCATGCAGTTATCTACATAGTAGACTCATCTGATAGGGAAAGAGTATCTGAATCTAAAGAAACTTTTGGTGGGTATTACAAGGACTTACTTATATACATTTTTATTAGCACCATTCATAATAATTTGGATTAGGATCATGATTGAGCCCATCTGCCCTAGCAACAATGTACAATATTTTTGTTTGTCAGACTCTCCGTTCAAAACAGATTTAACTCAATGTTACCCTTTTTTTACTCAGTTTAGCAATTTATCTACAACAAATAATACAGCATGCTTTACGACTAGATAAACAAAATATTTTCCAATATTCTGAAATTAACGGGCCGGCATGATTTGTTGAGTAGTGAGGGAGAGATTGTTTCTCGCTACTTGATACTCTAACTGGAAGGCACTGTGCTTACCATCAGACGCAGTGTGGTCCCTTTGCCGTACAAGATAAAAAAATAACAGATTCCATCATCATCGGAGCAACCTGCACAAAAAACAGATTCTTTTTTGGAAATTCCTAACAAAGATTTTCTAAGGAAGGTCAGGTTACAATTTAGATGAATATTTAATTATTATTATAAACAAGTATTGTGACACAATGCATTTTCACAGTTGACAAAACATATTTTATTTTCCAGATAAAATGATAGCGTCAGAACACCTTTCTGGTGTGCCGTTGCTTGTGCTAGCGAACAAACAAGACATTCCAGACTGCATGGGAGTTCATACGGTGAAGCCTATATTCAACCAAAATGCGCATCTTATCGGTGCTAGAGACATTATGCTCATGGCCACCTCAGCTTTAACAGGGTAATAATCACATGTTACATTTCATAGCTGACAACACACCCTGTGCTACAGATGTTATCAAAAGCAACTTCAAATACTGTAGAAAATATCTTAAACCACAAATGATACTGGTTCATAATATAAATGAAATATAAAACTACAAGATGTTGCAGCTCCGCCCGTGTGGAGGTTATTTTTGAAAGAAAAGGTATAAAATCCATGTAGGCAGCTTAAGCTATTACACCGATGTATATTTTGCTATTTTTCCGGGATAAAATGGGGCCTATGTCATTTTCTGATTCCCAACTGCCTCTACGCAAAAAATCATGTCAATCCCTTGCTCTGTGAAAAACTAACTATCCCACGGAAACTGTAAATTGTCCAGGATACAAAGTAGGCTATTCGCTATTCCAGATTATAATCCATCTCTGTACCAAATTTCAACCAGATCTGTCCAGCCATTGTAGCATGACTGAGTAACAAATATCCATCGATCCATCCAAACATGCGCATTTAGGATTTTAGTAGGATAAATCCAATCATATGTGTTCTATAGTAAAACAATACCAATACATACTAAACCTCCGCTTCAGCTACTTTTAGGAGCTCTCAGCTTATAAGTCGGCAAGGTTACAACAATAAAAATCTAACAAAAAGTTTGAAACATATTTATTGAAAAATAATTGAGCCGCGACAATTATAAACTAGTTGCCAATGATTAGTATCTTAATAATAAATAACACAAAGAAAACGAAAACATTTTTTTTCTAGGTACCTAACTGTTTTTTAGTTATCAGTTACTGCAGGACCTAACTTATCAATAAATTATTTTAAGTCTCGCCCACTATTTGTTAAAATTATATTATATAAATAAAAATTATACAGTGTAAACTCCATGTAACGTCACTCTATTTAACGACAAACTCTCTTAAGCGTCGAAATCAATTGGCTTTGGTTGGTTTAGCTTGTTTTTCATACAATGTTTCACTCTATATAGCATTACACCCACTCTCAATAACGACAACAATTAAGTTGCTAAAATTAGTAAAAACTGCGCAGCTGTGTACGATCTATTGTCGCTTTATTATCCTAGCCCGCAATAAACTCGACTGTCGGCATCATGCATACCGAACTTTCTAAGAAATTCATTCTTTTGTTTACAAATTGGGATTGCTTGCACGTGTAGACTGTTATTGACCATGATTCATAACTAGGAGTCATGGATTATCTATACCTTATCATATTCTTAGTTGCTCACAAACTTGCAAACTGTAAACATGGCTACTAAAAGAAAATCACTGTGTATTGACGAAAAAGTTTTACTGATACGCGCAATAGAAACGGGAGAGAAGATAAGTGATGTTGGCAAACGCTTTGGATTTAGTCGCTCTACCGTGTCCACAATATGGAAAAATAAAGAAAAAATCCTCCACGCTGCGGGCGAGGGAAAATCTTCCAAAAAATTAAAGAAACCTATATACGAAGATTTGGATAAAGCTGTACTATCATGGTTTCATCGACAGCGCCAGAATAATATGCCTATCTCGGGGCCGCTCGTGAAAGCTAAGGCGGAGAATTTTGCTGCTGAACTTGGTTTAACTTCTTTCAAAGCATCAGAAGGATGGCTCGGAAAATTCAAGCAGCGTCATCATATCAACTATGGTAAAATAAGTGGGGAAGCACGAAGTGTTGATACAAATGTGACTCATGATTGGATTAACAGAGTGTGGTCAAAATTCATAGAAAAATACGCCCCAAGTGACATTTTCAATGCTGATGAAGCAGGAATTTTCTATAAGTTGACTCCAGATAAAACTCTGAAATTTAAAGGGGAAAAGTGTGTGGGAGGAAAGCTTTCCAAGGAACGTATTACGGTGCTTGTGGCTGCTAATATGGATGGCACAGAGAAAAAAAAGCTACTAATAATAGGCAAATCGAAAAATCCGCGCTGTTTTAAGAACATCAAAAAATTGCCAGTGACGTATAAAGCTAATAAATCAGCTTGGATGACCAGTCAACTTTTTGAAGAAGAAGTGCGAAAGTGGGATGCAGAATTAAAGGGACGAAAAATTTTACTTCTTGTTGACAACTGCCCTGCCCACCCTTTTATATCAAACCTTCAAAACATAGAGTTGGCATTTCTTCCTCCAAATACGACTAGTGTCTTACAGCCAATGGACCAGAGTGTGATTAAAAGCCTCAAGGGTCACTACAGAAGGAAATTATTGATGGAGCTAGTCGAATCTGAGGGTAAAACTTCTGTTAATATGCTGCATGCAGTAAATTTTTTATCTAAAGCCTGGGAAGAAGTGACACCCACAACTATACAGCACTCTCTTCGACATGCTGGACTTTGTACCAATTCTACGAGTGATGAGGTGGAAACAGAATCTGAGTTTGAAAGCGACGACGACCTTCCATTAACTGAGTGGATTCAACAATTCAACATGGCAGGAAATACGGTAAATCTTCAAACCTACATTGAAGTGGACGACCGCCTGCTTACAACGGCTTCACTCACAGACGAAGAAATTTTGGATTCAGTGAGAAAAACTGAGGATCAAGAACAAGGTGATGAAGAAGATGAGACGGATGAGCCTGAGCTTCCGCCGAGCATTAAAGAAGCTCTGGAAGCAGCAAAATTATTGGAAAAATATTTCCTATATAACCAAGATGCCTCAGTATTGCTAGATATTAATAAAATAACTAAAAAAATACAACAAAATTACTGGTGCAGCAAAAGACGTCAGACAAAAATAACAGACTATACTCAATAGCGTTCAAATAACATTCTTTTTTATGCACATAACTACTAACAATAGTCAGAAATAAACTTTTTATTTTTCTAATTCTGATGTTTCTTCTCTCCATTTAACGACAACTCTCTATAACGCCATAAAATGCACAGTCCCTTCAGTGTCGCTATATAGAGTTTACACTGTATTTTTATATTTGGGACCATATTGGGTCGACGGAGTGTAGTCACGGCTTTTCGGTAAAAATTAATTATAAAGATGTTTATTCCTTAAGTTACATCTTTAAATAATTATAAATACAGAAAATAAACAATGTTTCAGCCTTCGTGGCGCAGTTGGCGAATAGCCGGCTGTGAAACGAGAGGCCGTGGGTTCGATTCCCGCACCGAGACAAATGATTATGTGTGAGACATATATTTGTTTCGGGTCTGGGTGTTGTGGGACTGTAGTCCCTTGTAGTTCTTGATACCTACGATACAGGCTTGACCTAGTGTGGGGTCAGAATAATGTGTGTGACTGGTGATAAAAAAAACAAAATATGTGAAAATGACGTGGCTCAGCTAATCCTGCCCAAAGCAGAACCACAGGCAGATTTTGATATAATTTCGTCCGTCATTTGCCGATATTCATAAACCTTTGTTCAATATTATCAGCATAATGATTTCACAAGGCACACTCTCATACAAAAGATTAAGCACTATTGATAATATCAAAATAGATTAGTTGTTAGTTATCTTGAAATGTAAGTAATATTATATGTACTTCATTATTTATGGATGAGTTAATAATTAGCACTTAACGACTTATCATGATGGTGAGGGTACATCAAAATATCTCGTATTTTGCATCTCAAACCTCATTTATATAATGGATCGAAAGTATAAAAGCTAAAAAAATTACCAAGGAACAAAAAAATTTTACAGATTATTTCTAAAAAAATCATCCATCCAGTTTTCTTTTGTTTTTAATTTCCGTTTTTGTGTAATGTATAACTTGTACCTAAGGTTCCTTTTAAAATTCACTTTCGAGTGTAGGTACACCTATCCATACATCAATCTCGTATGTATAAGTATATGATCATGATCGAACCTCTTACGGAAGACTACAAATCTCGTATTTGTTCAAGAAACCTCGGCGTTAAGCAACCCTGAACAGAGAGCCGCAGTTGTGATTACATTAGCACACAAGTTTATAATTATAACTCGAAAAATTATATCAACCTATTGTGCCCCACTACTGGGCAAAGGACTCCCATTCCACTATTCGTATATTATATTCGTATACTTTATCCGTATTATTTGCCTTATCTGGCCACGTAGTTTCAAATACGCTAGCCGCTAGGTCGTCTCGCCATCTCTACCACGCCGCCGGCCAGAAGGTACCCACTTGGTGGCAGTTTTTGCCTATCTCTCTCTCCCGTTACAGTAGGCAGGGGCTTTACTGTGCTCTGGCATTGCAGAAGTCTATGGGCGGCGGTGACTACTTACCATCAGGTGGCCCGTTTGCTCGTCTGCCTATCGAGGATTTAAAAAAATACATTCGAACGACAAGTCCTGCCCAATGCCACTTAAGTTTGACTGTCGCTGGAAAACGACAGTCAAACTAAAGTGGCAAAAGTCCACAATACCTGTTTTGGCAAATTTAATATAAATCGAAAATAATTTGAAAATCTGTAGTATGGCTCCACTGCAAGCTGTTACACAGAATTACCAACAGCTTTATTTCACTTAACTGAAATTAGATCGTACTTGTTGCTTTATTAAATCTCTCATTTCTCTATTATCTCCCACATGTGGTAGCTTGTAATTGGCATAAATCTACTTTATTTAACCTAATTTGTAAATATAGCCGTAACCTTCCCAAACAAATAAAATAAAAACTATAAAAGAATAATTTTAAAACTAACAAAGTTGTATACGGCTCCAGATATGGGGCTGGCATGGTTTTACAACGACCGAAATACCCTAAAAAGGTATAGAATAAAAAAAGACTCCAGATATCAATCGCGATTTGTTTACACCATACAAATATGAGATAAGAATTATCTGTCAAATCGTTATGGTTGTAGTCCGACCTGAAAGTTCATAAAGTGTATATCCAACCGATACCAAAGGGTATGCAGCTACAAATTATTAAGTTATCACCTCGGATACCACTTTGTTTCCATAGTTTAAATGGCCTCTATGTTTTAAAATGTTGAAATACTAATGTCTTAATTTGAAACATAGTCTTACGATGTACATTAGGTATCTTAAATGTATTTTGTACAATAAAATGTGTGTGTTGAGTATATGTGTATGAATAGGTACTTCAAACAATATGTATGAGGTTTTTCGCTACTACAAACTGTCCCTGTTGAAAAAAAATTAAATTTATGCACCCGCATGCTTTGCATTTAAATGACAAACAGAATTACACAGTATAAAGCGTGGCATATTATTTTCAATATACTTTTATACACGAAATAATTAAAATGCATTTGTATGAATGACACGCATTCTTTCAAATCTATATATAATATAATAATACTAGCCCTGTATTAGACATTGTCCCACTTCTGGGCACGGGCCTCTTCTACTAATGAGAGGGGTCAGGCCTTAGTCCACCACGCTGGTAGACTTCACATACCTTCGAAATTCTTATGAAAATTCTCAGGTGCATACCTCACATTCATTATCATTCTCAGGTTTCCTCACGATGTTTTTCTTCACCGTTCTATCTATATAAATCATCCGATAATAAAATAATAACTTTTTTATTTGCAGTGATGGTGTCGACGAAGGCATCCGATGGCTTGTGGACTGCATAAAACGTAATAGTGTCGACCGACCGCCGCGGAACCAAGACGACAATTTATAAAGACCCACATCACAATACGCGACCGAAGTCATACAAATACAATGAATAATAATTAGTTTTCCTATTAAGATAATGGATATGGTTAGCCCATTGTTGTGTACAGTATTGACATTTGAGAATAAAACATTACTAGAAGTGCTATTGCTATCCTTTTTTAGTGATAAATTGTACCTTTGATAAGAGATACGTTGTGACTGAATATTTGAGAAGTACCTGCACCTGATAAAACACATCTGATAACAGTTCAGTTCGCACTGTCGTGAAATACTGTGGCATATTTTGTGAAATGTTTTTATTAAAAAGTTTTTAAACATATTTTGTGTTTTTTCACACCGTTATTATGGCGTATCCGATGTATGAAGTTGATTGGAGTGTCCTGCCGCCAGAACAAAATAGAAGGTAGGTGGACAATATTTAGTCCTGAAGTAATCTATCAAGATGTCGAAATGTATTTTTTTTTTATAAATTCGCATCATTTGACATTTATGCAAATTATGTATTATCAATTGGAGAGATAACAGAACGGAAATAGTTTTCCCATTTCCAAAAAGATTTCCACGTAGCATTCGTTCAAGATTTGCGAGTTGTCTCTTAAAGGATAATAACAAGTGTTCATATAATTTAAGAAAAGTATCTTAAAGCCACCATTTATATTTATTATTTTTGTCGAATATTTAAAAACATGTTGCACTTTCATTTGAATAAAAACATGTCTAAATTATAAATTAAAAAGGATGTTAATTGATCAGAATGAATGGAAACGTCATGTGCCAGTCACGGTAGCCATATTGAATTACTTGCAACGCACCACGGAAATGTCAGTTGGCGATTGTGTTATTTCAATATAATTTTTGTGATAAAACGTTAAATTCTCTTAAGAGTTGGATTCCTGTGATATAATTTTAACATAATAATCAAAAAATGATAAAATTCATTTGTAATTAGAAGTAAAAAATATGACCGAAGTTAGTCAACGGTGGCACGAGATTTCTCTTGCATTTCTATGGTTTGTGACGAAATAAAATGCTTGTCGAGTTGACTAGATGCGTGTAAAATATCCTTAAGTTCCTTATAGTTATGTTTCTAAGAGCAATCCAGTGTTACAGTGTTTATTAAAGTGTGTTTATTGTATTCAATATTTGACCCGTTGTTCTCTGCACCTGTCTAAATCAAGAGCGGTTACCTGCGTTCGTGAGCAAGAAGGAACATCTGTTTTACATAAAAAGGATATTGTAACAGCACAACATGAACGGCTCAGAATCCGGGTAAAAAACTTATTTTTTACAAGAGGTTATATTGTATGAGGTGTCTTAATTTCATCGTTAAAGTAAAGATTAATATGATGATACTATGTAAACAATTAATCACTGATATGTGCTGTAGCTATCTTCTTAATTTGTGTTTGTTTTTGCCTGAAAGAAGTGTTTGAATGATCATTTTCCTTATGGTTTTAATATGACATATAGTTTCTTTCTATATTTTCCTACTATTTCGCCAGAACCAACAATACTATATAAATGGTTTTGCTTGTATACTCTGCCCAGGAAGGGGTAACATATAATTAATTAAAGTAATTAATATATTATTGTACTTTTACTGCATATTTATTGTCTGTCTCAATTAAATGTCCAACAATAAACTGGTTATTCTACCCCATTAAAAATAAACTTCAGTTATCATATACTTTTTACTTCATACATTTTTAGACACCGTTGGTAATGAAATTTAATACTAACACAAACAAGTTTATCATATTGTCACTGGGAATGAATTATATGATATATCTGCTCTGTAAGGTTATTTACAACAACCTATACATAATTCCCCTGTGCTTATAAACATTTTACAAAGTGTAATTGTAAAATAAGCATAGACTTGGTTGACTAATAATCATGTTATATTACTTCTTGATGAATTTGTTAAAACTCTTTCCTGCACAGTGAATAATATTTTTATGAAGGTTGATTGACATGAAATATCAAGATCTCATATTTCTATTTTCTTATAATCATAATAATTTATTCACTTGTGATACATAGGTGGTTACTAAGTGCTCTATGATCAGCCTTATATTGTCATACAAGTGTGACTCAAAATAGCTCAACATTAAAATGAAATACGGCAAATAAATTACAAAATTAATGCAAAATAATAATTTAAAATTATAATAAGTTGATGTAATATTATTAATATAAATTCACATTAGTAGCTTATAATTAATTTGGAAAATATATCGACACATAATTAAATTACAAATACAAAGAAAAAATATTTAGAATATAATATATGTATATATTTAGAATCATGTGATCCAAATGAAGCTAACTCTATTAACCTATTTCACACTTCCCTAAGTTTACCTTTTGTTTGATATTTATAGTTTATAAGTTTCAATGAAGTAAATAATAAATTACCTTGATTAAATAAATTTAAATAACACCCAACAGTCACACACATAGCCCCAACCCCACACTAAGATACAAGTCTTGTGTTGTGGGTATCATGGTCTCTCTTTTGACTAACCGCTGCTCGTCTACTATGTCACAGAGGCTGTTAATATGAAGTATTGTTCAATAGAACTTGACTAAACTACCATTTTAATTACCTTAGTTGTATATTTTACAATACACTGTAACGGCAATTAAAATGACATATTATAACTTAAAACTATTACTAAAGACTCGGTCTAATCCTACTAATATTATAAATGCAAATGTTTGGATGGATGGATGTTTGTTACTCAATCACGCTGCAACGGCTGGACGGATCTGGGTGAAATTTAGTACAGAGATAGATTATAGTCTGGAATAGCACATAGGCTACTTTTTATCCCCGAAAAATGTATAGTTCCCGTGGGATAGTTTAGTTTTTTCCAGAGCAAGGGATCGACATGATTTTTTGCATAGTGGTAGTTTAGGGATCAGAAAATGACATATGCCACTTTTTATCCCGCAACAATGCACGCATCCTTGGGATAGCAAAATATTGAAAGGTGTAATAGCTTAAGATGCCTCCATGGATTGTATACCTTTCCTTCCAAAAATAATCTCCTACATATAGTAGTTCATAATATAGTCAGTAAAATATTTGTTTTGTACAAAAACACAATATTTAACAAGTTACCGTCTTACATATTGTACCGGCAAATGTCTGTCATTGAAGTCATCCAGCATGACCAAAGACTGTCCGGTACGAAGTCCTTTTGTGTGCATCAAGTTTGTAGTGACCTAAAAAGCAGTTTTATACTCAATATAACACATCTATTGTTATGTTGAACAAAAGCTCAACAGTTTAATGGAAAGTTGAAATGTTGGAGTTTTTAAGGAGTTACTATGGACATACACTTTTATAACCACAATTTTTTGTGTAAACCTAAATAGATGTTAGCCAATCATATTTGAATGTTGGGTTGATGTGTTTAAACACTGAGAATTATAATATTGTACATTGGTAGTAGAAGCCCATGCCTGCCAGTGGAATGATTAAAATACAGGGTTCATGTTATATGTTAGATCTAAATATTCTAGACATGAATTGGAAATCTGCAGTACTCAAAATGTTTCTTCCATCCATATCTCATACTAATGATCCCGGGCAGATGTTGTCCTGCCATAAAATGCCATCTCTGTAGACCAATACTTTGTTGAAAAAATTAGAAATTCAGATCTCGACAACAGCGCCACCTACCTGATCTAAAACTATCCCATCTTTTAAGTCAACCAGACATACACAAAATTTCATTGAAAATGGTTGTGTTGTTTCAAACTGTATAACAGACATAGACAGATTCAATTTTTGTGTTTTATAATTGATATAGGTGTCCATTATGATATTGGAATTGATCCTAATTGACTGCAATTATCTTCATAGGCTGTCAATAGGCAACTGAAGGATTCAATAATTGATTCTTTAACAAGTATAAACATCTATGTTGATAGAACAGTAGAGTTTGGTCTGTTGTTTTAATTTCTACTAGTTTTATCAAATAACAATTAGTCATTTCAAATAATTTCTGTGCAGGTTTAACTACAATATTCAATGAATCACTAAGAAATATATAAACTACAAAAAAAATATTTATATCAATAAAATACCATTACAGAGGCAAAGATGTGTGCAAAAACTATTCTGAAATAAATATATTGAAACTGTTTTTAAACATTTTAATATTACAATTAATTGACAGAATTTAATTAAAAAAAGGACATTTTAACCATTACTAAATTCACAATATGTAACACTTTTTTTTCTGTTCCAGGTTCAACCCGGCTTTTAATATTGCCACCATAAAGCAAGTGGTAAATGAGGCCATAGAAAGAGGTGAGTACCCAGAATTAAGCCATTGTCTAATCTAAAATGACCGGCACTGCCACGCCATTTTGAACCTTAGTACTCACAAAATTCGATCGTACGAAGATTTACTTAGCGCGTCATTTAAGATAAGAAGGACATTATTTAGTTAATCATTAATAGGTAAACAAACACAGGCAGTTTGGTGTTTTTTAATGTTGTATCTTGGCATTACTACTGCCGATCAAATGTAGCGATTCCGTTGACACAAAATTTACTATACCAGACTAATATCACATTATCAGTTTTTCCTGCATAAAGCCGTTTCGTATTCTATAATCTAATAACTCCAGTTTCACCAAGCGATTATGACGCTTGATTGATGACCGATTATGAAGCTTCGGTAACCATGGAGATGGTTGTTTTTATGATTATATTGGTCAAATTTGTATAAAACATTATGACGTCATCAACTTAATAATGCTAATTCTCTAGGACTCATTTAGCCATAAAAATGCGTTACTATAAGCGACTTTCTTAAATACTTAAGATATGATATAATCTTAGCATTAAAAATATGTTGTTTACGAATTCCTTGGTTCAGGTCTGACTTGGCAGCTTTAGTCCAAAATGACATTAATATAGATAATATCAATTACCATCCTATAAATAGCTAACCGCAGTAATTTGTAACTTGATTGTTTTGCCTCATTTGAAATTACGACGATTAAAAAACCGCCTATTAATAGACCTATATAACTGGATAAACCAGTTTAGCGAATCATTTTTACTGTAATAGATGACTACAACTAAAAACATACATGTCTTGTTTAAATAAATACACCCAACAGTCACACCTATAGTTATGCCCCCACACTAGGTCAAAACTGTATTGGGTATCAAGAACTACGAGGGACTATGGTCCCACAACACCCATACCCGAAACAAATATCTGTCTGTTACACAAACATTTGTCTCTTTGTATACAAAGCATACAAATACAGCTTATATATATATAATACAGCTTTATAAAGCATTCAATCAAGACGGAGAGAGAGAGAGATAGAATCGAGAGGCCGTGGGTTCGATTCCCGCACCGAGACCAATGTTAGTTGTGACAGTCAGATGGTTGTTTCGGGTCTGGGTGTTGTAGAACCGTAGTCCCTCGTAGTTCTTGATACCCAATACAGTTTTGACCTAGTGTGGGGTCAGCTACGATGCCGATGATTTGTTCATTGCAATAACTTTTAAACACAACCTTTCCAATATTCAAAGTTTTACGCGTATTTTTGCTTTTCCTCTGTAACATATGTGTTTTGACGTTTGATGTTACATATCTCTAAGGCACAACGGTTCTTCACAATGTCAAAAAGTTTAATATGTATATATCTACTGCTCACCTCATGAGTTAATGTATTCATACTATATTTTAATATACACGACGCAATGTAGGATAGTTGTCTGAATACAAACTGTTTGTTTTTGGAATATGATGTCATTTTTATACATCGTCATTTTTATGGTTATTGGTGATGGTTATGAAATAGTTCGTAATTTTCGGACCTATTGGAACCATATTTTTAATTAAGTTTCTAGCTAAAAGGGGCATTGGCTTAATCAAATGGATACGCATTAATGTGCCGAGAAGGTCGTGTTAGACTAAATTAATATTAGATCTGTCACAGGTGACGGGAGATCTAGCTTTATACGTCCAATATAATTTGTAAAGTCCTTATTTTGTGTCAAACCTTTAATTAATTAATAGCAAAGAATTAACAAAAACTAATAAACTTATTATAGTATAATACCATAAAATTGTATATGCTTTAGCTTCGCTTAATTAGTTTCACTAACACGGGATGACGTTATTGCCTAAAGTATGTTTTCTTTTTAAAAAAATCGGTCAATAAATGACGGAGTTCAGAGGTAACAAACATAAAAAAATACACGTCGAATTGAGAACCTCCTCCTTTATTTTGAAGTCGGTTAAAAATTACAAAGCACAAACAATCCGATGCCACTGTTGTCTCTTTTCATACAAATCTTAACTTGTCATGCAGTATAATATTTCAGTCGTGGCTTACTCCAATTTTAAAAACGTTTGTATACACAACTCTCTCCTTGCGCTTACAACAAACTGAATTATTTTCGTATTCATTGGCTTTCATGCCGTTTTTATGTTACGACCGTATATTATGCGAATCTTCATAAAATATATCATCCCAAACCCTCTTGGAGTTTCGGAGATCACCGGCAGCGTTGCAGCAACGATCCGCATTTCCCATTCAGTTTTTCTTCCGTTCTATAGTCGTATATGCGGCAATTTTATTATTAGTTTATCTATATATTATCCTGAGAAAATCAATTGTCCGAACTTTATACTCAAAACTATTTTTTGTTTGAATTACAGTTTTTTCTACAATGTATGAGGATAGGCGATATGTACGGTGTTCGGTATTCAATCATACAAATGTAAATCAACCTCTGACTACTAACATTTTCGTCACTAACCCATCCCTTTAGTATTAACGCACTCTAAACCATGCACTGATCAATGCTTTCTATGTGTGTGTGTCGTCCGTAACAGTCGCGCCGGTTTCAGTGCGGATGCCCACGCCGACCCGTCTCAGGGACCTTATCAGGCAGATCAGGGCCGCGAGGACAGCAGCGGAGGAGCGCAGTGTCGTCAACAAGGAATGCGCGTACATACGGTCCACGTTCAGAGAAGAGGATAGCGTTTGGAGGTAAGTCCTAATCAAAGTTAATTAGTACATTTGTAATTATCATTGTCTATATACATATATAGAAATTAATCCCTATTTCCCTTGGTCACGGCATCACGCGTGATCGACTGGAATGATTTCGCAATTTTTTTGTTGTATGTAGCAGCGATAGCCTAGTTGGTTGTGGTACGGACTGTCAAGACGAAAGTCGTATGTTCGAAACCCAAATAGCATACACCTCTGACTTTTCTAAAGTAACGTCTATTACAAACGTAATATTAATTATCGCTTGCTTTAACGATGAAGGTAAACATCGTGAGGAAATCTGGATACCTGAGTATTTCGAAGGTATGTGAAGTCTACCAACCCGCATTAGACCAGCGTGGTAGACTAAGGCCTAACCCCTCACATTATTAGAGGAGGCCCGTGCCAAGGTTCTTATGAAAGAAAAAATTAAGTGAGTGGCGCGGATAATTAGAAAATTTAAGAAAACTTAACGACCATATTAATATTAACTTTTCTAATGTAACCTTAGCGCGTTTGACACAGTTCGAAAAATATAGAAACATGTAATAGCTTAAGATGACTCCATGGATTTTATTACCTTTTCTTTCAAAATAACTACCACGCGGGCGAAGCCGTGGGCAAAAGCTAGTTTAATTATAAAAGTCCGGGTTTAAGTGACCGTTGATAATCCTCATCGTTTGAACATCGAGTTAGGCATTCGTTTCCATCAGACTGATTAACTTTAGTTGACATAACACTGATTTGATTTGTGTAAGCTAAGTTAACGAAAAACTATAAGACAAGCTTAGCCTTATGAACTATATGTTTAATCTTGACTTAATTATGTAATTCTAAAGGACCTTTAACCTTCAGCAAAGTTATTAGTCATGTTTAGTGTTAATTTCGATTTATTGGAATTTGTTTTAGTTTTTACCTATATAACGAGTTTTTAAGGCATGTAACAAGTCAAATATTTCTTTCTTTCTTACTTTCTTTCAAAGGATGTAACACTGTAAATTCGACGTCAATGACGCTTGACGTGACCTTTCAGGAGTTCCATCTTTAAATCTTTTCTGTAACACTAGCGTCGTTGCTTTTCCAAAATTGAGTCAATAGATGCCTTTCCCACTAATTTTCCACCACATTGTTCCCTAAACTTTACGATGTCAAACCACTTTGTTAAAGATTTTGTATTTTTTAAGGTTATCTGTGAATTTAATCCCAAAAGTCCAACATATACATACATATACACTCACGCCTGTAATCCCCGAAGGGGTAGGCAGAGGTGTAACCACCCACTTTTTGGTCCCATAATGTGATAGAGGGCGAGCCTATCGCCATGCCGGGCGCAGATTCCAGACTCCGGGCTAATACTTGAGAATTTCTAGATAGAAAAACCGATATCACTTTACCCGACCCGGGGACCGAACCCGAGACCTCAGTATTAACGCATGCACAATTACAACTGTGCCACCGAGGCAGTCCAAAGTAATAAAAATCCGCATTGTTTATCTCAATGTCATATATACCTATGTGTTAAAGTGATCGGTTCAATGCCTTATCTAACATTTTTTTCCTTTTTATATTCTAAATAAGATTGTGTGAGTC
This sequence comes from Laothoe populi, assembly GCA_905220505.1. Classification (NCBI taxonomy): domain Eukaryota; kingdom Metazoa; phylum Arthropoda; class Insecta; order Lepidoptera; family Sphingidae; genus Laothoe; species Laothoe populi. The sequence goes on from HG992152.1 coordinate 3,905,860, forward strand.
ATCTATATTACGTATGTTTCTCGGACGAATCTATATTAGAAAAATCTTTTGCAAAAATAATACTCAAGCATATGAAACGACGTACAAATCCATTTTTGATGTTAAAAATAATATCCGTATAATATTCAACAATCAATCTAGAACACTGGCTTTTTAAAGACATGTAAATTTTAAACACAAACGGTTATCAAATAACGATAGTGCAAATGTTTGTTCAACTAATGCAAATACATGTTTGGCATTGGACCCAATACATATGGCGAATCGATAGTATTAACTTGTCAATTTTGGATAAGTGGTTGGCGATGAGAGCGCAAAATGTTTCGGTTTGTTTTAACTTTATTGTATTTGAAGCGACTGTTTATTAACAGGTTTAGACGTAAAGGCTCATTTACACTGGAGATTTTGTATTTTCGCATGCCATAGAACCCGTATGCGGGGAACTTTGCTCGTTAGTTGATGGGCCCTGCATAGGGGGTGCGGAAGATATTCTGTTTGCGCATGCAATAGAGCCATTGATGAATTGCATTGATTCTTGTTGCTTGCGGTGAATACCCGCATGATATATATTGGCCGACTCTTCACATCGGCGGTGAAGTACCAATACCCTGGCATTTTTCATTTTTCTAATTCACTTTTATATTGTATTAAACCTCCAGCAGTTAGCGAGTATCCGGCTGTAAAACAAGAGGGTGGGTTCGATTCCCACACCGGGACAAATGTTTGTGTGACAGACAGATATTTGTGTCCGGGGTCTGCGTGTTGTGAGACCGTAAGTCTCCCCATAGTCCCTGATACCTACAACACAAGACTCGTATCTTAGTGTGGGGTCGGGGCTATGTGTGTGACTTTTGGGTATTATTTATTTATTATTACAGTAGGCGAGTTTCCCATATAGTAAAATCTTATATGCGTGTTTTAGTTGCATCAACATTAAAGATTATTCTAAATAAATAAAAATGTCGTGGTAAAATGGTGTGGCTGGTGGTAGGATATTCATATCCGCCCGGATAGCGACCACCGTACACAGGGTGAAAAACCCGCCATAGTGGCACACGCAAGTGTGTCGCGTTCCGGGATCAGCCAGTGTACATCCGGTTTTTTGGGGGTCTAGAGTTGGGGTACAATGTTGGCCATTTTGCGGCCTTCTGAGTACTCTGACAATAGACCCTCGACCGATTCTTCACCTTCTTGCCCATGGCGTAGTGTGAAGGAGCAGGCCGGCATGATTGTGTTGAGTAGCGGGGGATAGTTCGTCTCTCGCTACTCGATACTCTAATTGGACCGTACGGCGCTTACCATCAGGTGAAGTGCGGTCACTTTGCCGTGATAGAATAAAAAAAAATGTTAACTAATTTTATACTTGCCTAGAAAATAAACGCTTGCCAGTTTGTGTAATTCTTGACTTCGATAGTTAGGAGCTATTGGTACTTCGCCGTCGACATGCGGATTAACGACTGATGAAAGTACGTCATTGACACTATTATCAGGATAAAGCAGAACAGTTTTACTGGTGCTCTTTCAAGTCATTTATTAACAATGAAAAATGTAGATTAGGTTATACAAATGGTTTAATAATTATCAGGCAGAAATTGACGCTGATAACAATAATCGCAAGTGTTTTGCTAGTACATTTATCATGCGCACCGATAGAGAGTGGAACTCTTTGCCGGAGTCTATATTTCCCGAAAATTATAACCTGGGTATCTTCAAGTCAAGAGTGAATAGGTATCTTCTAGGCAAGCGTGCTCCACCGTAGACCACATCATCACTTACCATCAGGCGAGATAGTGGTCAAACGCAAGCATAAATCGGTAAAAAAACTCCACATTGCTGTTTTTGACAGTATAGTATAATGATGAGACTGCCAATTTACGTATCTAATTGCGACTACGACTGAATGAAATGAAATTATGTTTTAACTTCATAAATTGGTAGTCACGGTGTGTTTCATTTAAAGAAGCATTTTGTCAACTTTTTATCTATTTATATATCATTTCAATACAATCTATCCAATTGATATTTTAGACGTGAAAATTATAAAGGAATTATATTTAGAACATTTTTCATTACGAAAATTTGCTTCCTTGTCTCCTCCATATTCTTGACTCGCGACAATTGAAAAGTCCTTGTTAATGGATGTTATTGTGATTTGCGTATACACGTGTTATTCCAGTTTTAATATGTAAACACTAAATGCATGTGAAATTCAAACCAGTCTTCTAAATATAAAAGATGGTAGTTTCCGCATAATAAATTAGTATTATGCGGAAACTACCAAATTGTTGTTTATTTATTTTTATTTCAAATACATTATTCTAATTCTTGCTAATATCTTAAATTTCTATGGGTTTGGTTATAAATAACTTTGCATAAATTATCCACGCTTGAACCTCTTGCATCCAGTGATGGACATATTGTATCAAATAAGTTGACGTCTAAGCTCGCTGCTCGACGCTGTTATGCGAAGGTCGGCAGAAACCGCAGCAAAAACCGCAAACTTTGAACACTTCTACTTAGGTATAAAATAATTAACGATACTAGTAAGGTAATCTACTAGGACAGGTAAACGCTGATTGTATTGATTGTAAAATATATGGTCTTAATATATAAAATTCTCGTGTCACAGTTTTCGTTGCCATACTCCTCCGAAACGGCTTGACCGATTTTGATGAAATTTTTTGTGCTTATCCGGTATCTATGAGAATCGGCCAACATCTATTTTTCATCCCTCTAAATGTTAGGGGTAGTCCACCCCTAATTTTTTTTTATTTTTTAGACAAAATTTTTAATTTCTATTTTGATACAACATACAAAAATACATACAATCCTCAATTTTCACCCTTCTACGATCAACCCTTATTTTTTTAATAGCCATTTTAGTAATTTAATCATTTTTCCTCTCCGGTCGAAAACTGATCAATCGTCATTTAATTAGTTATCCCCGATTATTTATATGGCAAAACAACGTTTGCCGGGTCAGCTAGTGGTCTTATAAAGTTCTTATTCGCTGTAGTTCATGTCGTTCATGATATTCAATTCGATTATTTGACTATATTAAAAAAGAGAGTATAAAAGATAAGTAGACATCACCACGATTTTGACCAGCGAATGATCAAGGTCCAAATCTGCCATTAAACTGACGGAATACATTTGCTCAATGAATCAGAGATAATTAAGATAAGAAGAAATTGCACGGGTTCAAGGTTTTTATAAAACATTATGTCATTACAATGCATTAAAGAAAGACCACAAAACTGACGCATCACCCATAAGTCTTGCTTATTATAAACAAATATGCCCAGTAGTTGATAGAAATGTCTTACATATACAAAACAAGCGCATAAATCTACCTTCGAACAACGCAAATAAATCACAAATAACCACTAGTTGTAGATAAACGAAGAGATTCTAAGCTAAACACGAATATATCCAACCTGTTAATTAAGCGAAGGCACTATATAATTAAAATAAACCAAATACAGAGCTAAATATACTGTATGTTCAATTTATTGCCTCTAAATTTATGGACTCGTCAAAGACCATCTAGTCTTACGCAAGAATCATACTGGTCTCAGAAGTCTGATTTGTAAGAAGTATTTTGAAGCCTATGGCAAGGAAAACTCATTGCTTCGTTCTTGAGCATTTTATACTAACAGATATAGCACCCTTGAGTAGAGCACACGAGGAGTTCTGGTAGGAATCGGCGCACTTTTCGCCTCAGAAACCTGGAATCGACCCTAATATGCCGAAGATGGATTTTGTTTGGTATTGTTGATAAAGAATTCTATTAGGAGCCATGACCGGGTGTCTCTCCCAGGCGGTTTAATGATTAGGTCTTAATACCAGTGCATACATGCCCGTCCCTTCTTCCCCCAGATTGGTGGGTAATGACAAATCGTCTCCGTAAAAACAAAAAAGTGCCTCTACAACGAAATCTTGTACAGAAATGTTATACAAATTTGTACGTGACTGAACAATTCAGTCGCTAATTGGTATTTATATGGTTTCAAGCTACGCAAATATTAATTTACACGCTCTCGTGTCGAAGGTCTCGAATGTCATTTTCATCTACTCGATCGAACTACAGTTAAAGGTCACCTGCCGGCCTACCACCACCTCTTAGAGTAGTCTTTTTGTAATATTACAGTGCAGTGTACCAAGAATTGTAATATTACAACAAGACTGCTCTAAGAGCTGGTGGTAGACTGCCTGATAATAAATGATGACAGCTGCCCGTGAATAACAAAATTATGCCGTTTTAGAAAAGGAAATCGAGGCATGGTTTACCCACAACCAGTAAGCTGCCAGGACTACGTTAGCCGGGTTTGACTGGTAAAATAAATAAAACAGTAGATCATAATGCAAAAAATATTAAAATAGTCCATTCAATTATTTAGCTATCGTGGATCGAAGTTTTATAGATCGAAAAGACTTTGCCGTGTCGACTTGCTGTCCTACCTTCTATTGTATCGGATTTATGGGCCAGAACAAGGCCATCCACTGTCCCGTATATAACGTTCTACGTCTACACCTAGTTGTATGATAATGGACTTATTTTGTTATTCGACATGAGGTGAATGAGTTTTTGAGTTGGTATTATTACAAAATGTTAATAGATTATTTTAGATAGTAAATATTTTAGATGGTAAATTAAGGCCTTATCCCATTCCAAACTTAATAACAGCAGTCGAACACGTCTATCACTATCCATGGTTTTTTTTATCAATAGCCGAAAGCAAATTAAGTAAGCCCAGAATCTGAACTACTTTGTTAGTTGAAACGGCAGGACAAACTGAAATCTTTCAGTGTTGTATCATAGTTATTGTAGATTGGAGAAGCATTAAACCCAAATTAGAGACTGACTAACTGTGACATAATTAAGAAACAACTTATCTGGTGGTAAATCCAGGATGAATTCATAATACTAAAAGAATCGTGGTCAGTTATGACCTAGAAGAAAATGTATGGAAGTTGGGAGGTATGGTCTTTTGGAAGTCTTCTTACCGTAAAAAACGCAACAGTTGTCTCTTTACGTCTATTTGTTGTGATACAGCAGTACATCCCAATCGACTTGAATACATTCTGTAGAAAAAATTGTCTACACCATTTTTTTTCCACTTTAACAACTCAAATGAGTCAGACTTTAATATTCAATACTAATATGATTAAATGTCAGAAGTGTTCGCTGTCGAAAATCCAAGAGTATTCGAGTATACGTAACATTCAAAATTGTTTTGTGTCGAGGTCACGCGATCGATTTCCAGTTGACACAATTTTACTCATTTTAACGATATTTATTAGTGTCATGACAATCGTTTTCGAACATGTGCAGTTTGCGAACGCACATTGTCTCCTTCACAACTAAGGTCTAATGGCCAGCTCGGACTAAAAACTAGAGCAATCGAGCTGATCGTTTGATAGGGCTCTTAAAACATGATAAACTAACATATTTTCGATCACAATACCATCGGATTGCTTAACCCATCACGACTTAACGATGAACGGTGAACATTAATTTTACACCGATAACATTTGTTGGAAAATAACATCATAGTGCTACAGTACATCATAAAATAACGTAGTACTAGCACCAACATTATGCGAAGTGCATCGTCAACGTCCATCCTCGAGGCTATGCAAAATCAATTGAGTATGAGTAATAAAGAGTCACAATAGTCTGTTTGCATATATCAATTGCTTTGTGTGATCGACCATAACAAGGGTTGTATTAGCATTTACAAACGTCAAAGGAATATTGCATTCCATTTGCTTTGACTCGCAATATCGGAAAACTGGAGCCTTAGAGCAAGAGTCTGTTGTATACATGACTAGATGTTGCCCGCGACTCCGCCGGGTGGAGGTTATTTTTGGAAGAAAAGGTATGCAATCCATGGTCACATCTTAAGCTATTACGCCTTTCTATATTTTGCTATCCCATAGGAAGCGTGAATTTTTCGGGATAATAAGTAGCCTATGTCATTTTCTGATCCCTAAACTGCCACTATGCAAAAAAATCATGTCGAGCCCTTGCTCTGTGAAAAACTAAACTATCCCATGGGAACTGTACATTTTTCGAGGATAAAAAGTAGCCTATGTGCTATTTCAGACTATAATCTATCTCTGTGCCAAATTTCAACCTGACCGGTCCAGCCGTTGTAGCGTGATTGAGTAACAAACATCCATCCAAACATTCGCAATTAGTAGAATTGCTTTTTACAAACTATTATCTTCTAAAGTTCATTAGAACAAATCTAGTGGTTAGTTTCGCTGTGATTTACGATTAGTACTCGTTTGATATTTATGTTGCTGTAGCGATATAACAAGTATAAAGATTTTACATTACCTTGAAATGCAATGACTGTAGCTTAACGGTGTTTGACGCGTACTGCTGAAACTAATTATATAAATAAATTAAATAATACTAGCCCTGTATTAAACATTGTCCCACTGCTGGGCACGGGCCTCCTCTACTAATGAGAGGGGTTAGGCCTTAGTCCACCACGCTGGCCTAATGTGGGTTGGTAGACTTCACATACCTTCGAAATTCGTGTGAGAATTCTCAGGTACGCAGGTTTCATCACGATGTTTTCCTTCACGGTTAAAGCAAGTGATAATTAACAATTAATACACACGTAACTTTTTAGAAAAGTCAGAGGTGTATGCCATTTGGGTTTCGAACCTACGACTTGCGTCCTGACAGTCCATACCGCAATCAACTAATCTATCGCTGCTAACGAATTATAACCTAATCTAAATGTCTGGTGTCTCCAAACCAGTTTGTGTCCACTTATCTGTATTGAAGAAGACTGAAATCCCTTAAAAAATAATTTCAGTTTATCCAGAATTTTCCAATTTTTTGGAATTCTTATTCTGGCTTTTTTATTTTTGGCTAAACATTGGAATAATTTGGCCAAATTAGTTCAGCCGTTCAAGTCATGCGCGTATCAACGAACAACATTTATTTTGATCTAAATATAAGTAAAACCACCTAAAAAACACCTCTCAATTTATCAGATTTCGGCATACAGACAGACAAATTTTTAAACAATAACAACCACATTTTTTTTAAATTCTGGAAAAAATATGACCAAACTGTACCTGATAATAAGTGCCGTCCAGTAAGAGTATCAAATAGCGAGAGGTAACTATCCCTCGCTACTCGACACAATCCTGCCGAGTAGCTTCTACACACTTAAAGGGCCCATGATAATAGGAACGAACTGTTCCACAAGTCGATGTTGCGGCAAAGTCATAACTCCTAAACGAAAGGATTTACTTATTTATATTAGGATCCCCAACATGATATACATTGTTACAAAATATACATTCATAAGCTGAATGCTGTCATAATTACAGGCGACCTCGACATGCTTAATAAATTACATTACTAGAAATTACAAAAAACAGTATTTTCATGATTATGTTTTGCATACACTTTGTTGTAGTTCCTTTTGCTTTTAAATTACTACTTTTACTAAGAGCCAAATCATCCACAGATGTCGGAACATCGCCAAGCTCCTGTACATCCACATGCTGGGCTACCCGGCGCACTTTGGTCAGTTGGAATGCCTAAAGCTGATCGCGAGTCCAAGGTTCACCGACAAGAGGGTCGGATACCTCGGAGCCATGCTGCTGTTAGATGAGCGCCAAGATGTGCATTTACTCATCACCAACTGTTTGAAAAAGTAAGTGATGATTTTTTTTATGTATTTATTTATAGGTTTGTACGTAGACTATGCCAGTCGTCTGTGCTGTCCAGTCTGCTGGTGGTAGTATATTCATGTCCGCTCGGTTGCTACCACCGCCGCGGTGTAAACCCAGCCATGTGTCGCGTATCGGGATCAGCCAGTGTACATCCGGTTTTCGTGGGGGGATTGTAGTTGGGGTACGATGTTTGGCCGTTTTGCGGACTTCTGAGTACTCAGACACTAGACCCTCGACCGCTTCTCACCTTCTTGCCCATATCGTAGTGTAAAAAAAGCAGGCCGGCATAATTGTTTTGAATAGAGGGGGATAGATTGTCTCTCGCTACTCGATACTCTAATTGAACGGCACTGCGTTTACCATCAGGTTCAGTGTGGTCACTTTGCCGTGTCAGGAAAAAAGTCGACATTAAGGTGTTGCAGAGATAAGGAGGGGTAGGTGCACACACACTTTAATTCCATGATGTGATATCGCCGCACAAAGCATAAATTTCAATCCTGTGTTGATACTAATCCAAAATAGTGATTGTGTACGCTAGACTAGCCCAATATACTCAGCCTGTTGCCGTCCACTGTTGGACGTAGGCCTCCCCAAGTGAACGCCAACCATCCCGGTCTTGGGTAGCCCGCATCCACCCGCTACCCGCCACCTTCTTCAAGTCGTCGGTCCATCGTGCAGCAGGGCGTCCCACACTACGTTTGCCTAAACGCGGTCTCCACTCCAACACATGTCTGCTCCATCGGCCATCTGTCCGTCTGCAGACGTGACCAGCCCACTTCCACTTTAGCGTGCTAATTTTGCGAGCAATATCTATGACTTTGGTTCTCTCTTTGACTAGCCCAATAAGGCGATAATTAAAGTTTAGTCACCATTCACGTCGTTTGTTTGCACCTCTAACAGATCGCTGTCCCAACTGGTCAGAGAGTAATTGCTTTCTTTTATCGGTGTATCTAATGTTCACTTTATCGTGCAGTTTTTTTTACTTAGACTATGTTACACAAACATCATATATGAAGGTAGGATCCTTATTACTTTTCTTAAGGAACTAAATGCACGAAAATATAATAAATTCACGCAACGGTCAAACAGCTATCGTGAATATCAAGGACTACGAGAGACTTTCGATCTCAAACATCCAGACCCGAAACAAATGTATGGTTTATTTTTAATGGATTTGTGCTGTTTTATTATAGTCACTTGTACAGCTTCACCTAACATTGTGGCTGGTGTTTATAGCGCTCTAGCCAGAAAATAATAATATAACACTTTATTGTTACACCACAACATACAAAAACAGGTTGTATCAACTTATTTAGTAAACATAATATTTGACAACAGCCAAGCTCAACGCCTTTTAAGAGACCTTCTTTGTGCCGTCGTGTCGCTTGGAATATGTGATTGCTGTTGGACAGAGACAGTGTCTCTATAGCGATTTTTGTCGGGGGTCTAGGGTTAAAGTAAGAAGTTTGGCCGTGTTGTGGCCTTCTGAGTACTCTGAAACTAGACCCTCGACTGCTTCTTCACCTTCTTGCCCCATGGCGTAGTGTGAAGAAAGCCGGCATGATTGCGTTGAGTAGCGAGGGATACATGGTTTGTCGCTACTTGATACTCTAAATCGACGGTACTGCCCTTACCATCTAGTGCAGTGTGGTCAGTTTGCCGTGCCAGGATAAAAAAAAACTTAATGGGATTACTTGGATCTCCCAAAACATGTTTAGGGTGACGACGGAGGCAGATAACAAATAAATACACACATAAACATTTGACTCGGTGCCACTCGCGTACTACCACGGACATTGACAATTTATTGCACTCGTATTAACGTTTTGGTCTCACCTCAATGTGCGTTGGCTTTAACATTGTGCCTGATTGATCTAATTCCCGTGGCAACTCCATTTAACAACAATGTACATAATTGAGCAGTTCAAACAACCCACTCTGATTTACGACACAGGATCATATTAGTTTTGTGTATTGGTTCATTAAAATTAAATTAATTGTAGTAACTAATGTTGCAGTATCTTTCGTGACGATATACAAGTACGTCTGCCGTGTGACCATAAAGGCTGTAAAGTTTTCGAAAGGTCGTAATTTAAAAAAAATATTCTAAAAAAAACCGTAAGATTAATTTTATTTCAAACTGTTATATTCGCTTAAACAGAAATCATTAGTGGTTAGGAGTAATGGAAGTTAGATTTCGAGTTTCTATTTCTATAATAAAATCATGAACTACGAAGAAAACGCGCAAGCGGGTCGACTGATAAGTGAATTATCGTCTATGAATATCGAAGATACCAGAAAAGTCATGGGTACGTTGTCGTACTTTAGATATTTTACTATTAAGATATTTTACTATTAACTCCTATTAAGACGGAAAGTTTTGTAATAAAATCTATTTATATATAGCGATTGGTTCAGCAGACGTCTTAGGAATTTCTTGGACCTGGACGCAATTATGTGGTTTAAGCCACGGCCTTAAAAAAGCAATGGCTATTGGATAGGGGTCATGAAAAGACTTGGACCACCAGAACTCTCAGTACCGAACTATAATTAACAGCAAAATGTTTCTCCATGTCAGTTTTCTGTGAGACAGTGGCAACCCAGTCGAGCTGGCCATTTTATCCTGTAGACAAAACTATCGACAGCGTGACTCTCTCTATCTCTATCTCTCTCTCTCTCTCTCTATCTCTCTCTCTCTCTCTCTCTCTCTCTCTCTCTCTCTCTCTCTCTCTCTCTCACTCTCCTGGCTGTTCGTTCCACTTGGTGATAGTATCAGCCTTCCTACTATTCCTCGTTCACTTTGCTGTCTTCGACGTCGTTTGCGGATAACATGCATTCTCTTATATCGCTCTGCGCTACCTTCCACCTTGTCTTGATAATTTATATTTATAAATTAAAATGTGAAAATAAAAGGCAACAATTGCGCGGGAAACTGGTTTAATAATAATAACTTTTTAAATTCGTAGACAAAGGTAGACCAAGGTCGTGATACCTTTTCTTAATAAACACTGCACTCCTCCATCATTACTCCATAGCCCTTATAATACATAGAAATAAATATAATTTAACTAAAATATAAAGGTATAATAAAACGGGTATAACAAATGAATATAATAAAATTTCTTATAATCTATATTTCGTCTTGGCCTAAGAGTTCGCCCAAGAGTCCTATCAACTTCGATTGGACCTTCGAGATCAGGATCATTATTATCCTCAGGCGGACCCTTTTGTTCTATATTATCCGGTTCTACAACATGTTCCCTAGCCTCCTGCCATTCCTCAACTTCTTCTCCCTCTTCCTTCTCAGAAGGAACATTCCCAACATCCGCTGACATAGGCTGAGAATCAACCTCTGAATTAATGCTTAAAGGAGAGGTAGAATTCTCTGGTGAACTAACTATTGGTGGTTGTGCCTGAGAAGATGTTATATACGACTCAGAACAAGCCGAGATCGAAATGTTATCTCTCAGATCGTCATTGTTTTCTAGGTAATTAACATATTTTCTGATTTGGTCTACATGCCTTATGCATGAAATGTTAAAGTTTTTAAAATAAATTTTGAACATTCTATTGCCAATCTTTTTAGTTATCTTCCCTATCACCCATTTAGCTTTACGAGCAGAAAACCATTTAGCCCAAACACCAGTTTTAAAACATCTGGCTTGGTTAAGACTCTGTTCATTTATTACTGGTTCTGGCAAAGTTTCCTTTGCTTGGGGTAATACAATGTCTAACCTAGATCTTAGGTTACGGCCAAACATTAATTTTGCTAGGGTTTCTCCGGTGGCACAATGAACTGTATTACGGTAATCAAATAAAAATCCATTTAATTCATCATGTATTTGACGTTCTGAAAGAGCTCCTTTGCTCAAAATACATTTCAACATTTTTTTACATGTTTAAACTGAGTTTTCTGCTTGGCCATTGCTAGATGGGTGATATATAGGTGAGTTTAAATATAAAATACCGTTATTTTTACAGAAAACACGAAACTCTAACGAAGATATTTTAACGTCATTGTCTGACACAATTACACTAGGAATCCCAAAAGTTGAAAATATATTTTTCAATTTAGTTATCAATGCACAGGTTGACGTGCAGCAGTTCATATTAATACATTCTAGCCATTTGGTGTCTATAACAATAAGATACACCGTTTGCCCTATGGTCATATAGTCTATATGTAGACGGTGCCAGGGTGCGGGCGGGCGCGGCCAGGGCGCGGGTGGCGCGCGCGGCGGTGAGCTACGTACGGCACAGCAAGCGCTGCAACCACCTACTAGCTGCTCTATGTCACGGTCTATACCTGGCCACCACATCCTACTCCGCGCTGCACTTTTAGTTTTTACTATCCCAAAGTCAAGATCAACAAATCAGCGGTGGCTGAGCATTTGCTGGAGGCTGGATCTAATCATTGGATAGAACTACACCAACCACAGGTTCTATCAACCGATCGCCATTATTACTCCAGAATAGTACGTGAAGCGGTAGAAATCAAAAAACATCAGAATTTCAACCGAGAGGATGGATACCGTTTGTCAACAACATGGAATCCTGTCATAAGTATATGTAAACCGCGTCGACAGAATGTCAACTCTTCAGCGCGGGGATACTGTCAGTGTGGTTTGTCGAAGTACCGACAGTATTTTTTAATAAAAATAAAAACGAAGGGCAGGTAGTTATCAAAACCCCCACTAAACTGGTTACCGATACTCCCACCACACGAAAGCCCACCTTACGAAGACGGCACTAAATCTACTCAGTCAGCCCGTGACCACGGCCGATGCAACTCGGTCGAAACGTCGGGAAATAATTGTGGTATTTATACCATTAAAATATTGCGCGATTAAGACCCGTTCCTAATTTTATAATATGTATCCCAAAGTGTGCTGAGTGTAGTTCTTTAAGCATTATTCTGCGGTATATGAGAGGAATTACGATTTTATGGCCACGAAATAGGCAACCATCGATGACTTCTAAATCCGATTTATGCATAAAGTAGGGTTTAATACTAGCACATGTTATTTTGCGCGGCCAACCGCGATTCATGTATTTAATAACAGTTTGTAAAACTTTGTCATCTGCCCTAGCCCGCCTTATTTTACCAAATGAAATCGGCTCTGTAGTCGCATTCATAAATAACAGAGGTAATGGAATTTCTTGATAATTATTATTGTGTTGTTGGTTTAAGCTAAGCGGCAATGGGGCTCGAGAGAAATAGTCGGCTACAAAATTATTTTTATTACTTATATATTCAATAGTATAATTATAAGCTGAAAGAATTATTGCATAACGTTGCAGACGAAGTGCCGCGGTTATTGCTATACCGCTTTTCCCATCAAAAATCGACAAAAGCGGCCTATGATCTGCCCTCAAAATGAAAGGCTCTTGGCGGCCATATAAATACTGATGAAAATGTTTAACACCGAAAATGATCGCGGTTGCCTCTTTCTGAATTTGGCTATAATTCTTTTCACTCGAATTTAATGAACGCGAGCCGAATGCAATCGGTCTTTCGACGCCTTCGGCAGATTTATGAGACAATACTGCGCCTAATCCGGATGGTCCTGCATCCACAGTGAGCAGGAGTGGTGCTTCAGGGTCAAAGTGGGCTAACACGTGGTCCGACGCAAGTTCACGACGTACAGTTTCGAGCGCGTGACTGTGCCGACTCTCCCATTGCCATGGTTCACCTTCCTTCAATAACTCATGTAGAGGACTAAGTAATGAGGACGCATTCCGAATAAAATTTCTGTAATAATTTATTACTCCCAGAAATCGTTTTAATTCGATTTTATTCGTCGTAGTAGGGGCTTTTAAAATAGCTTCTACTTTTTTAGGGCAAGTTTTGAGCCCATTTTTATCTATAACATATCCTAAATAAGTGACACTCTCTTGAAAGAAGGCACACTTTTCTTTCTGAAGTCTTAATCCTGCATCGCTCAACCGGCTTAATAACTCTCGAAGCATAGCCAAGTGAAGACTGCGACTAGGGGCTGTAAGACATATGTCATCATACCAACAAGAAACCCCCTCTATGCCCGCTACTAAAGTTTCTATATTTTATTATCAGCCATGGTCGTCCCACTGCAGGGCAAAGGCCTCCCTACCCTCTTTCCACTCGTCTCGACTTTGAGCTGCAGCATGCCAATCCCTTAAGTGGGAGTCAAGCTCATCTCGCCATCGCCTTCTGGGCCGTCCTCGTCGCCGCTTTATTAATGGAACCCATTGTGTGGTGATCTTTGCCCACATGTCATTACGCATACGGCAGACGTGTCCAGCCCAGTTCCATTTCCGACTAGCGGCTTCGTAGCCAACATCCGTTATTTTGGTTTTTGAGCGTAGTATACTGTTTCTTATTTTATCCGAGATTTTGACTTTCAGCATACTACGCTCCATAGCTCGCTGGCAAACCATAAGCGCGGACTTCTGACGTTCTGTCAAGGACCAAGTCTGCGCACCGTACGTAAGGATTGGAAGAATGCGCACATCCACGAGTTTCCGTTTAAGGGCTAGTGGAAGCTTGCCTTTCATCAGGTCCTTCATAGACCAGTAGCTCTTCCAGGCGTTCTCGATTCGTCTCGTGACTTCGGCTTCTTGTCGCGCCTGAAAGGAGACTATTTGACCCAAATAAACATACTCGTGGACGTACTCAATCGTCATATCATTCACCTCTATTGTGTGCCGCATGCTATTTGTCATTAGCTTGGTCTTTGTCATATTCATCTTTAGTCCCACAGCAAAGCTTGCACAGCTAAGTTCGTTAATCATAGAACCCAATTCCGAGGCTGAGGATGAAAAAAGGACGATGTCGTCGGCGAATCGAAGATTTGTTAATCTTCTATCACCGACGACAACACCTCTCTCTCTCCAAAAAGGCATTACTTCTTTAAACACTTCTTCTAGTATGGCGGTGAAAAGTTTTGGCGAGAGAGGGTCACCTTGTTTGACTCCCTTTTCAATTTTGAAAGTAGGTCCAGTGCTATGTAATTTGATGGAAGCTGTACTGTTGTGGTAAATGTGTTGAAGTAATTGGATGTAGGTGGGTTCTATGTTTTGTTTTCGGAGAGCATTGAAGATGGAACTGTGTTTTACACTGTCAAAAGCTTTCGAGTAATCGATGAATGCAATATAAAGAGGCATGTGATATTCTATGTGTTTCTCTATAACTTGGTTAAGAGCGTGCAAGTGATCTGTAGTGGAGAGCCCACGCCTGTACCCTGCTTGTTCGGGTGGTTGATGGCCGTCTAGTTTTACTGAGATTCGGCTCTCGATGACCTTTATAAAAATTTTATATAATTGTGGCACCAGGCTAATAGGTCGATAATTGCCTATATCTGATTTGCTGCCCTTTTTGTGTAATAAAATAATATCACAGTGGCAAAATTTTAGCGGGAATATTCCTGTTTTTAAGATTGTATTAAACATGTTAGTTATGTGAGGAAGGAGGATGGGTTCGCCGACTTTTAATGTTTCTGCTGTGATACCATCGTGACCTGGGCTTTTACTGTATTTCGTACCAGCGATGGCATGGTGTACTTCTAGTGGCGTGATCATGGGAATATCGTCTGAACAAAAATAAGAAACTAGCGTCTGTTCGTCTGAGTCAAAGCTGTAAAGGTTTTTATAGAATTCTGTGCAAATTCGAAGAATTTGAGATCTGTCGTTGTGTTTAATGCCCTTACTATCTGTTATGCTGTTTATTGACGTTTTTCCTGCTGTTGTGCCCATGAACGCTGCCTTCAAGGATGTATTCTTTTCTAGTGCCGTTTTAACCAGAGTCGTATTATAATTTCGAATATCTTTTCGGATGCTTTTCTTAGTCAGTTTGTCTTTTGCCCTGTAGTCCGCTGTGTACATAGTTAATTTCTGTCTTTCCTCTATGAGTCTCTTAAGTTAAAAGTTAAAGTCTTAAGTTAAAGTTTCTATAGCCCGTTGAAATATAGCCGGAGCGTTAGCAAGTCCGTACACTAGACGCGTATATTTAAAAAGGCCTTTAGGCGTATTTATAGTTGTAAGTTCTTGTGAGGATTTAGAAAGACAAAATTGATTATAAGCATTGCTCAAGTCAAGCTTAGAGTAATGTTGCCCACCTCCAATTTTTGCAAACACTTCCTGAATATGAGGTAGAGGATATTTGTCAATTTTCAAGACCTTATTTAATGTGCACGAAAAATCTCCCGCTATTTAAATTTTTCCATCATCCTTTAATACGGGTACAATAGGGGTTGCGTAGTCAGAAAACTGTACTGGAACTAAAATTCCTAATTTAACAAGCCTATCTAGCTCCTCCTCAACTTTGTCTTTAAGGGCAAAAGGTATAGAACGTGCTTTGAAAAATTTTGGCAGAGCATTCTCTTTTAAATGTAAATTCACTTCAAATTTATTGAAACACCCGAGCTCATCCTTCCAGATTTCTGGGAATTCATCGAGAATCTGCTGCACGTCACTATTTGTTGATTGTAACTTTAAAGTATTAATATCCGATAAACAAACTAAACTCATATTAAATTGCACCATAAAATCACGCCCTAATAATGGAGGACCGTCCTTAATGACGTAAAATTTGATATGCCGTTTCATATTATTATATTCAATCTCACACAAGAAATGTCCTAAGGGTGTGACTTTATGCTTTGTATAAAGGCAAAAAACAATATCAGATTTTAATAACTTAAAATGTTTAAAATGTTGCAAATAAAATTTTTCCGACATTACACTACGACCGGCACCACAATCAAGTTCCATTGAAAGGGTTACACTGCCTATATTTACATCAATTTTTAATGGCTCATAGTTCACGTACCTCAAGTTAAATAAACCGCATTCTTTACATGCAGTATTGTCATCGTCTACGGCTACATTATTTAAAGACGATCTGTTGACCTTATTGACATAGCACATTTTCTTAAGGTGGCCTTTTTTACCACAACTAATGCACCGATACTCTCTAAAACGGCACTTGTCCGCGAGATGATTCTTCAGCCCGCACACAAAACAACGAATTTCTGCCATCGTGGTCGCCTGCGCCGCGGCCGGCCCCTTGTATGCTCTGCGGTCGCTGGTTCTAAACACAGGTTCTTGCTTGATAGGCTGCTCCCCGGCCGCGGTGCCGACAGAGGAACGCGCGGCGTAGGCGCATGCAACTTTTTGAGCTATCTCTAACGCTTTAGACAACGTTAGCGACTTGAGATCTTGTTCAAATAAACGATTTCTTTCTGGTCCTACCTTTAGGCCCAAAATAAATTTGTCCCGCAAAAGCATGACCAACTCGGAACCAAAATCGCAATATATAGCGAGCCCTCGTAAACGCGCCGCCCAATCTTCAAGACTCTCACCGTCAGTTCTAGTTGCGTCGTAAAATTTTGCCCTATCAGCAAACGTTTACCTCTTAGGCTGGAAATGGCTGTCCAATAATTCTACCAGTTTATCCCACGTTACTTCTTCGACTTTATGAGGATGTACAAGATTTTGAACTAAACGGTATGACTCGTCTGTGAGATGAGTCAAGAGAACAGCACACCAATGTTCAGTTTTTATACCATTCAATTTTATATAGTTCTTAAGTTTATTTATTTATTTATTTATTTATTTCTATGGGAAACATACAATATTTAAAATTCTTATAAACTAGGTAACATAATTGAAAATACATATATCAACAAAGTTTCCACTAAAATATAGCTATTATAAAGTTACAGTAAGACAGAGTAAATAAATATATGTAAATTAATATACTACGTTAATTTCGTGTTCATAAGTTTCCTAAGTTTTGCTTTATATGAATTCAGTTTTTCGTTGAAAATATCTATTGTACAATATTCTTTATTATATATATGACAAACACGATACAAAAATGTGTTGCTGCAATAATTTGACTTACAAGCAGGTACATGAAATAGTGATTTATTACGTAAATTTAACCGAGGACATTTTAACTGTATATGATTTAACAAAAATATATTGTCTACTCTGTTATTCAAAATCTTATAAAGAAACATCTGATCTCTCTCACGCCGACGGTCAACCAAAGAAGACACATTTAATCTTGCTATTTCCGAGTCACCAAACCTATAACGAAGATGCTTTAAAAACCTATTTTGTATACTTTCAATGCTGTTGATGTATATTTTGTACTGTGGGTTCCAAACTATTGATGCATATTCCAGAACAGACCGCACAAATGAGTTGAAAAGAAGAACAAGACTAGAACACTGCCTAAATTCTTTTCCCATTCTCAAAATAAAGCCAAGCATCCTGTACGCCTTGGAAGTCATTTGTTGAAAATGATGATAAAAGGTTAACTTTTGGTCCAAAAATACACCTAAGTCTCTAACTATGGACACTCTTTTTAAAACTTTATTTTTCAAAGTGTATTCAAAGTACAATGGCTTTCTTTTCCTTGTTAACGTGATGATGTTACACTTATCGATATTTAATACGAGGCGATATTTTTCGCAATACTGACAAAAATTATTGAGATCTGTTTGAAGTAAGCTACAATCCTGAGGTGAATTTATCGATCTGAAAATTTTTAAATCGTCTGCGTAAAGTAATATATTACTATTCCTAAAGTAAGTTGTCACATCGTTAATATAGACGTTGAATAGTAAAGGCCCTAAGTGAGAGCCCTGTGGAACACCGGAAGTAACGGGAACAAAAGTAGAACAGAATCCTTTGATGGAAACTGCCTGACTTCTATCTCTCAAGTATGATTCAAGCCATCGTAAAAGGTCGCCATGTATGCCGATCATTTTCAATTTAGAAATTAATAAACCATGACAAATCTTATCGAAGGCTTTAGAGAAGTCGGTATACACGACGTCTACCTGTCCTCCATTATCCATTGCCAGTGATGAATGCTGAATGAATTCACAGAGATTCGTTTCAGTCGATTTACCCCTAATGAAACCATGTTGTTGATCGATTAGAATAGGTTTCAAGACTGGATATATTACGTCAAAAATTATCTTTTCAAACAATTTTGGAATGGTATTCAATTTGGAAATTGGTCTATAATTTTGAATAATTTGCTTATCACCTGATTTATGAATTGGAACAACAAAGGATTGTTTCCATACAGCAGGTAATGACCCGGTATTAATAGATAACTTAAATAATATAAATAAAGGAAAAGCTACAGTCCTGTGGCACAATTTTAACAATAAGGGAGGAATCCCGTCAGGCCCGCCGCCTTTAGTTATGTCTAAATTACTTAAATACTTTTCGATAGTATCAACAGTCAAATCGACAGAACCTATCGAGACTCCTTCCTGATAACAACTTCCATCACTTCTAGTATCGTTCAAATTTTTATGAAATGTCGGTTCAAAAGCAGAACGGAAGTAATTATTAAAAAGGTTACAGATCTCTGGGCCGTCGGAAGAACTATAGTCATCAAAGTACATAGTGCCAGGAAGATCAGCTGAAGCTTTTTTGCTTTTTATGAAGTTCCAAAAGTATTTACTATGAACTTTTAATTGTTCTTCAGCACTACGTATGAATTTATCATAGCACTCCCTCTGCACGCGCTTTTGACGCTCACGCAATAGAATAAATGTGTCTAAATCACTTTGCCTTCTGTATATCTTCCACTTCTTGTGATATTTTAGCTTTTCATTCACTATTTTAATTAATGCACCCGAAAACCACGGTGGATATCTGGAACCATAAATCTTTTTAATAGGAACAAATTTAGAAATGATATTATTGATTAAAACATAAAATTTCTCCGTGGCAGATTCAATATTGGTCATGTTATTCAGTTCACTGGCCCAATCAATCAAAGCAATTTCTCTATTTACGATATCATAGTCAGCTGCGCGAAAGTTGCGGACTGTACGTACAAGGGAGTGAAATTTGTGCTGAAGGACTACACGCATTTCGATACACAGAGCTGGATGGTGAGAATCCTCTTCAACTAATGGTTCCAAACACTTCCGAACTAAGCAATTATTACCACTGATGATTAGGTCAAGCTGCCTATCGTTTAAATTAGGAATTAAGTTGAACTGAATAAAATTTGTGAAATTCAAAAAGTGATACATTGAGCCACTAAGTCCGTCGCTTTCGTTAAATTCAATAATATTGCTGGAATGTGAATTGGAGTCTGACCACTTCATGAAAGTCAAATTAAAATCACCAACAATTAAAAAAGTGTCATCAGGGTTCTTCATGTAGTCATTTGAGATGAAATCAAGAAAATATTTTAAGTTTTCAGAGTGACTTCGACAATGTGGAAAATAGCAACAAAATAAATGTAATTTTTTTTCGTCAGGCATTGTATTTAGGTTAATAATGACCTCCAGAACATCAGCCGATGCACCTGTAAAAATAACCGGCGTTGATGATAAGACCGAGAACTCGCGACGTAAAGCTATGAGAACTCCACCCCCCATAGTAACCCCTCTCACGCTATAATCACGGTCATTCCTGAAAATGATGTAGCGATTATCGAATAGTTCCGCGTCGTATATTCCAGGAAGTAACCAGGTTTCAGATAAACAAATGATGTCATAGTCAACAGTCATTAAATTCCTAAAGAATGTGCTCGTTTTTGTACGCAGTCCGCGAACATTTTGGTAATAGATCGAGAGATTAGTCATGGTTTAATATTGTGTTAAAATGTATATAATTTAATAAAGATCGTACTGACATACTTAACTGTCGGAATATGCATAAAGTAAAGAAACCCAGGTAATTGTCGACACGGCAGGGAGAGAACAGACAAAATACGATTTCATAAATTGATGTCATCGGCAAGTACAAAAAAATAGTGAATGTAAATTTACCTAAAATAATTATTAATTTCATAATTAAAAGTACAATAGCAGCAACATCTAAAAATAAACAATAAAATTTGTATAAGAGACATGTATTACAAAAGAACTTAACACTTACTTTATTTTGTTTAAATCATTGAAATTAGCAATGTGTACTATAGGACTCGTATCAGAACGACGGACCATAACAGAACAATTCTTAACCCAGACATACAAGTAATTATTTTCTTTCGCTTTAACTTTGGCATGCTGCAAAAGTAATTTGTTGGTCCTTGTTAAGTGATCATTAAAATATATGATAGATTTATTGTTAAGGTAACCAAGATCAGTAGCGTTAATTCTTATTTTTCTAGCCTTACTTAAAAAGTCGTCCTTTTTGTAGCGTGCCAAAAATCGCACGACTATGGGTTTTGTCATATTTTTAACTTTATCGCTTTTTGGGGCTACGCGAGTAATAAAATCTAAGTCATTATTTATGTTTAGAGGAAAATCAATCCTCTCGGCAATTGATTTTAGAAGTAACAAAAGGTTTTCGCCCTTCTTCTCTGGAATACCATAAATCTCTATATTTGAACGCCTTGACCATTGCTCCTGAATGTTATTTTGATCTTCAAACTTATTTAGTGTCGTTTTCAGTTCACCAATATCCTTTTTAATTGCTGTTACGCTCTTTATGTCACTTTCGATGGAGGTGACTCGTTTGCTCATACTTTCGTACTGATTATTTATAAATTTCATACTTTCTTTAAGACTAGCAATCTCATCCTTCAATGGTTTAAGTTCGGTCGCAATAGTGTTGATGATGGTTGGTCTAATATTCTGCCATAGTTTGTCGAATTCGGCGGCGACGATGTCTCTCATTTGGTTATAAGAAACTGGTGAGTATAACTCCATAGAAGGGGATGTGCGAGATACACCTCTTCGAATAGTAACGTTCTCCGGGCTGCCACTATTTAGACGAGTGTTAGGCCGTATCGGTGTGTCGTCGTCGTTGTAGTTTTTTTTTTGACTGGGCGAACATTCGGGACATATCCAATTCTTCTTGATTGTATTTGGCGCTTGTCTCTTTTTATCATTGGGAAACAAACATGCAATGTGGAAGTTAGATTTGCATTTAGAGCAGGTTAACGCACCAGAGGCGCCATCTGTTGTGGATTTACAGCAAGTGTACTTCATTGCGGAATATCAAGACAAATTTAATTCTTAATATAATTTATAAAGCAAAATAATTTTTAATTTTATTTTCTCTTTTTGTAAATTGTGCAGGATTTGAACTCGGTGTCTTAGAGAATCCGCCACGCAGTAATGTACACACTGCGTTCCAACAGACCAAGCTTGCTTATTAATCGAGTGACGAAATTAAGTGATTGTATTTGCTCGATTGTGTTGAATTGTAACGTCTTTTAATAAATTGTTAGAGTTAACCAATCACGAGACGCTGATCAAACACTTCACAGTTTTAAACGTAACAACGAACTTTAAATGTTTTTTTTGCACTAATTGTCACTGATTGTCCCGAATAAGTCGTTATTTCGCACTGATATATGAGATTATAACTAGAGACAAAGGTAAAAGCTAAAATTTCTCTAGGATTCCACAGTTTTAAAGGTGTTGTACGACAACATTTGCGAGTTACACTATTTTCACTTTTTCTCGAAGTTCCGGCACGGGAGAGAGTCACAAACGATAGATGAGGCGATTCAGATGATATACTTTTAAGAAAACATCAATGTACAAGAAAAAATTAAATATAACTATTTTTGTGTTCAGTTAATTACAGAGCCACTGTTTACTGTAGTGACGTAAAATCTGCCATTCTTGTTCCTTGTAATCGAAGATGTTTAAATTGCCAATATAATTAGACATTATTACTGTGTATAATGCACACGCAGGTACCCGTCGCCAATTAATTTATATTTATAATTAAAATGTGAAAATAAAAGGCAACAATTGCGCGGGAAACTGGTTTAATAATAATAACAACTTTTTAAATTCGTAGACAAAGGTAGACCAAGGTCGTGATACCTTTTCTTAATAAACACTGCACTTGACCTTCCCTCTGAATCTTCAACCAGGTATAGGAAGCTGCAGTGCGAAGTTTCCCACGTAGTCCCTATTCTTCCTCTTCATATGTCCGCACTATCTCAGCCTACTCTCTTGCATCTTTACGGCCCTATTGCGTACTCCCAATACGTTATCGCGTACCGACAGCGTGACTCTATTACTTCAAAAATGTAATGTTCCTTATATTGTACACAACTAGATAAACCTTCCGAATACTTCGCACCGATAGTAGTCAGTTACGTAATATTAACAATACAACAAATTAGTTGAGTATACTGTCAACAGATGGCGCTGTTACCTTTTCACCTTTCTTTGGCAAAATCTATTATTTTTAAACATTTGTCTATTTTTAGTGATTAGCGGCAAATATAAGCTTTATGTAGAATTATGGAAGTTATGGCTTACCGACAAAAAAAATACATAGACAAATAATATATAGAGATATTTCTCGTACAAAGATAATGAATAAAATATCGCGTGTATGGCAGGAAGCAACGGATTACACTGTCGGGTGAACGCCTATGAATGCTGTAATCCGGACATCGCTCGTAACGCTAATATACATGCTATATAATATGCTCTAATGAGAACGATTGGCGGGCAAGTAGCCGGTTGGAAACCCGAGGTCGTGTGTTCGAACAGCGCTGAGACAATTTTGTTTTTAAATCCTGGTACGGCAAACTGACCACACTGCACCTGATTGTGAGCGCAGTGCCGACCAGTTAGAGTATCAAGTGAGACAATCTATCCCTAGGACTCGCCGGCGAGTCCAAGGATCCCGGCGGAGGCCCAGATTTCCTATACACTAGTATATCGAGACGGCCCTAAACCTATTCCAAACGACGCGACGGCTTTATTGAAGGCCTTTTAGAAAGCGTCTTTGAGCTTAGCCGTTGACAAATGTTGCGTTTTCTGGCTGGAGCGCCATAAGCGCCGGCCACAATGTTCGGTGAAGCTGTAAAAGCAACTACGAGCTAACAGCACAAATCCATACGGAAAAAAACAATCTATCCCTCGCTACTCAACACAATCATGCCGGCCTACTTCTTCACACTACACCATAGGGCAAGAAGGTGAAGAAGCGGTCGAGGGCCTAGTGTCAGAGTATTCAGAAGGCCGCAACTCGGCCAAACATCGTACCCCAACTCTAGACCCCCGACTAAAACCGAATGTACACTGGCTGACTCCGGAACGCGACACACTTGCGTGTGCCACTATGGCGGGTGTTACACCTTGTGTACGGTGGTCGCTATCCGGGCGGATATGAATATCCTACCATCAGCACTTCACTATTTATTTACACTCATCATCATCAGCCGGTGTCAGTCCACTGTTGGACGTAGGCCTCTCCCAAGATGCGCCACTGAGCATAGCATTTATTTACACTACTGGTAATATATTTATTTATTTCTTTAGAACTATATACACAAAGTATACCTGCGCCTGGGGATTTCTATGGGTTCTGTGGATGATGTAGAGACGAGATAATGAGTGTGTGGGCTGTATGTATAAATCGTAAAAAGTTTTCAGGTATCATGAAATCGCACCACACAATAGTTAGCTGAACTAAAAAATAGAAAATAATTCGATTAATTGATTGTAAAAAAACGTTGGATGCTTTTTGCTATATCCTTATAATGACCCCACGCAATTTTCAGCTAATTCAAACGTCTGGAAGGTGGTCAAAATTACGTTGAAAGATTTCGTTACATACATAGATGCAGATGAAGCTAATATAAAGCGTGTAAAAAAAACGTGCTCTATTTTAGCAAAATTGTGAATGCACATAGACACTTGCTCATTGTGTCCACATTAACGTTTAACTGATAACGCGTCACCTGGCAATCGGCACGGTTATCGTCTGCGTAATTAGATGAGTTGGTGTCAACGACCACGGCCCACTCGCAGGGTTCCGATAATAATAAATAACACCCAACAGTCACACACATAGCCCCGACCCCACACTAAGATACGAGTCTTGTGTTGTGGGTATCAGGGACTATGAGAGACTTTCGGTCTCACAAACCCAGACCCGGACACAAATGCCTGTCTGTCACACAAACATTTGTCCCTATGTGGGAATCGAACCCACGGCCTCACGTTTTACAGCCGGCTATTCGCCTACTACGCCACGAAGGCTGTCAGAAGATGGCATTGATATCGATGAAATTACAGGTCAATAGTTATACGAATTTCTATAATATATACGCACTCACGCAGTAATCACCGAACGGGTAGGTAGAGGTGTAACCAATAGTACATCATTTTTCGGCCAAACTTAATACCATCCCATGTGACAGGAGACGAGCCTTACGTCATACCGGGCACAATTTGGGACTCCAGGCTGAAACTAAGTATTTCGTTGCTACCCGACCCGGGTATCGAACCCGTGACCTTAGCACAGCCGTCGTACCGCGTACGCATCAGAATTGCGTCACCGAGCTAGTCAATATATATTTTTTAATTACTCTCAATTATTGTAAAAAAAATGTTAAAAACGCATTGAACCGGTTTTAAATGCTCGCTTCCTATGGTATAGCAAAATATAGAATGGTGTTATTACACCTTAAGCTTAACATGCCTCCATGGATTGTATACCGTTTCTTCCAAAAATAACATCCACGCTCTGCCGCGGGAAACATCTAGTACAAAATAAAAATCTCGTGTCGATTCTGAGTACTCTAGCATTTTTCGTTTTATACTTCTTGGTACTAAACAACCAAATTAATACAATACTTGTACTTCATATCGATATCCGAAACCGTCACTTCGTCCTACTTAAGAGTCGTTGTACCACGCCATTTTGGCATAGGTTAATTATCGTGTAATAATAGTTGAAAACTTCGACCGGTCGACTTTAGCGTAAGAATGAATATTTGAATTTATTAAGGGCTATTGCACACGGTCTCATCATTTCCTATACAAGAGTTGATAATTTATTTCAACGTGTTGTTTTCCCACTGGCACTTACATTTGAATCCCAAGATCAACAAATACAGAACCAATAATGATACATCTATGTCTATATTTATGAAAATCGATGTGTGTATGTATGTTCCGTATGGACTCTTAAACTGCTGCAGCGATATTGATGAAAGTTTCAGGCAATCTTTAGATTAGCCTAGCGTAAGTAAGTTTGGTAGCCATTGTATCAACAGATCACATGTATGATAAACGTAATCATCCATGTGAAGCTGCGGGTGAAAACTAGTAATAAATAATATTTACTTTATAACAACTTGAAGCTATTACCCACTAGTACAAACTAATTGCTTTCGACGCTAAAGTACTGAGGTTGAACCGTTATGTACCTAATAGATATATATACCGTATCGAGTTGATAGACTGGCATGACGACCTTGCCGTTTTGTATTACTCGAATTGAATGATGTGGCTATTTTATAAGATTTATACACTCACGCCTGTAATCCACGAAGGGGTAAACAGTACACCCACTTTTCGTTGAATTTTATTACGGTTCCATAATGTGATAAGGGACGAGCCTATCGCCATACCGAGTTGATAGACTTTACATACATGAATTTGGAAAAACAAAAACTCTCCTATGTTTTCCTTCAACGTTACAACCCGGGCCAATTCATAATGAATACACACAAAAATTCATTGATCCTCCTTAGGTTCAGTGCAAACCCGCATACGTCTCGACAGTCTGTTTAAATGACTCCTAAAAATAAAAAGTTAATTTCCAACCTTTTTTCCACAGTGACCTTAACAGCAACACCCAGTTCGTAGTTGGCCTGGCACTATGCACCCTGGGTGCCATCGCCTCGCCCGAAATGGCTCGTGACCTTGCCTCCGAAGTGGAGCGTCTCATAAAGTCACCCAACGCTTACATAAAGAAAAAGGCGGCGTTATGTGCCTTCCGCATCATACGAAGAGTTCCAGACCTGATGGAAATGTTCCTGCCTGCCACGAGAAGTTTGCTCACTGAGAAGAATCATGGTGAGTTTTTTTAAGTACCTTATAGGCAGACGAGCAGACAGGCCACCTGAAGGTAAGTAGTCACCGCCGCCCATAGACTTCTGCAATGCCAGGGCACAGCAAAGCCGCTGCCTACCGTAAAATGGTCTTTGTCTAAAGGGCGCACTCTAAAAGTACAAAACGTGAATTTAAATATAAGCGGGATAGAAGCTTCTAGAAGCCACGCACGGCCTGCTGAAAATTCCCTTGATAGACTTGGGATTCTTATTTCTACATGGATGTAGTATGTAGGGAGCAAATAGGACCAAATGTTTTTGCTGGCAGAGGTCGCAAAAATTTAAAATCACCTTTTTAATACTTTTATCTTGAAATCATCAATACAAGTAAGTTATTAAATCGTCTGTTTTAATTTCGAGAATAATCTTCCGCACGGCAAATGGCCACACTGTACCAATTGGTAACCGCAGTGCCGTCCAGTTAGAGTATCAAGTAGCGAGAGATAATCTATCCCTCGCTACTTAACACAATCATGCCGGCCTACTGTATAGCTTCTTCACACTACGCCATGGGAAAGAAAGCGAAGAAGCGGTCGAGGGTCTAGTGTCAGAGTACTCAGAAGGCCGCAAAACAGCCAAACATCATCATTTGATGAAGCAAACAACGCATTCTAGTCATTTCTTCGCATAAAATACATTTACATTATGTGTGTGAGATGATAAAAATGTAGACCTTTTTTTTATTTTATTAGCGCCATAATTTATAAGGCATCAGCTTTTTCACACAAAATGATTCTAGTTAACTAGAACAATGTTTTGTTTTGTATCGAAATTACTTTTTTATTAAAATGTATCAAACCACACAGGTGTGCTGATCACGGGGGTCACGCTTATCACGGAGATGTGCGAAAACAGCCCGGACACACTCAACCATTTCAAAAAGGTACGGGAAACAACAAATATATACTGTTACTAGCGGGCCCGGCAGACGTCGTCCTGCCCGTAAAAGCAGCGCTGCAGCACCATCTGCCGGGCTGATTTGTCAATCTAAACCATCCAGGGCGCCACCCAAACGCATACAAAAAAAACGCATAAAAACATTCAAATCGGTCCAGCTGTTTAGGAGGAGTTCAGTGACATACACACGTACAGTAGAAATATATATTTATATAAAGATAGGTATACAATTACTTAGGTGCATAGACAGAGAATATACTGTGCGCTCGCTATCCAACTATTAAGTGAATACAGGCAGAAAAATAGAGAGATAAAGCGAACGTGCAGCTAGCAGTTTTTTCTAGAATTTTGATTGGTATACTTGCAGGAGCGAACAGAAATAGGTATTGGCCGCACAGTCGCTTTGTCTCTTTTTGCAAAGTGGTCTATTTTGGGAGGATATTGCTCAATCCATGATCTATGTCTATGGTTAGAGAAAGTTATCCTGAAGATGGCCACAAGCGGCGTTGTATTATTTTCAGATTTTTTTATATTAGGGTTGCCTACTTAATACATTTCAACAATTCGTATAATGATTAATAAGTGTTAAAATTTAAGTAAATATAATGTAAAAATAAGTGGCATATCAATACTTAATTTTGTTAAACTCAAACAGTGTAAACAATATACAAACTACATTACATATGAAATCACAGAGTGAGAAACCAGCTAGGTCCCATGTCCAATATCTAACTTTTATTGCTATTATTATTTTAGTTTTCCAATAAAAAAAACATTATTTGCCTAGATGTGGAATTTCTGGGCAATTTGACAAAAGGCTCTATCACATATTGGAGCAGAAATAGGCTCGGCAAACCTTAGGTTAATAGAACATATACTTACCTAACTATATGCCGCGATGGCGCAGTTGTAATTGCGCATGCATTACGACTACTGCTTTGCTGAGGTCTCGGGTTCGATCCCGGGTCGGGTAATGTGATATTGGGTTTTTCTATTTAGATTTTATCAGTATCAACTCTGAGTCTGGAATTGAACCCGGTATGGCCATAGCTCGTCCCTCTATAACATTTTGGGACCGTAATAAATTCGGCGAAAAGTGGGTGTGTCCTGGTTACAATTCTGCCTACCCCTTCGGGGATAACAGGCCTGAGTGTATGTGTGAAACAAAATATTGATTAAGTACTTTTCAGATTTAAAATGTACAAATATAAACTTTTATATGAAATGTATAATTATTAAGTCACATTTTATGTAAATAGCTAGTGAAAGTGCATTAAGTCGTTATCACGCTTTAAGTGCATGGACGCACAAGTGCCGATATAGTTCAACAATGATGTCTTCAACACGTCTATATAAGGATATATTGTATATTGTTAACACGCTTATTTAACTACTTATGTATTGATAGTATACAGATATAGATGTTTTCTTTTTAATTTATGATATACATACAACATGTAACATGATTAACGCACACTGTGAAAGTAGTTTGTTCAGAATAAGCGACTGAATCGATATCAACAATTTTTTAATAGACGATTTTTTTTCCAAAAATTATTAACACTCAGGTAAATAATAGTCACCCTTTAATTCAACGTTCAAGACAAACGAAACAGAAACATAACTCGATGCGATAAAGTCTTTTCTAAATGCCATAATAAACGAACACTTTAAAAAATCAAATAATTTAAATTACGAAGTTCGAGTCAGCTGTGTACTCGTGTGACCTTCACCTATCTATGCGGCTGGGGCTGATCGGGTGCGCGCGCGGCTTCACCTTTTCGTCGAGTGCCCATAATATGCGCGCAAAATTAGTACAACTAATTTCATAAAAAACCATATTTATATTCATCGCAGTCTAATTTCAATACATGAATTATGATTGTAATAATAATTTTAAATTAGGGTGTCTGAGGATGTGCGTTAATCCCGTTACACGTAGTATATATCATAAAATAAAAACGTATATGACGGCGCCGTGCTGCGACATATACTATGCATAATATATGTTCCTACTTTAATATATAAATAATATTCTAACATAGCAGGAATTGAAAGCATTATAGTTTGTCACATTTTCTTGTTAATATAAAAAATGGAAGTAATTGTATAGACTGCTTGAATAATACTTGAACTCTAGATTAGATTTTTTGTGTACGGCGGTCGCTATCCGAGGGTATATGAATATCCTACCGCTAGCAAAAACTTATAATTACCTAAAATATTTACCTACGTTTTTACGTTATTAATATGAAATTGTATAAAACTGTATGACAAAATCATTAATGTTTATTTTTGTGTTGTCTCGTAGGAGAGCGGGCAGCGTGAGGTAACACAAATACGCTCCATGCACTTTGACATAAACTATGTAGTGTGTTGATATTGACACAGAAAATATATTATTTCAGTAACGTATACGTACGCACGAAGAAAGGACGCGCCCGTTGTTGAGCACGTTCTTTGAAAAAAAATTTAGAGCATTTTAAGTCTATCGATTTTTCTTATTTAAATATTAGGTAATTTCCACAATTGACTTATTGTTCAATGTCAACACACTTCATAATAAGCATGAATGCAATGTTGTGTTGGTTATATATAAGTATATGTTGGGTACATACGCTGTTTACCGTCAGCCTTACGTAGATTAGGTTAAAGCCTAAAATGCTTTGACGACTCGAGGCTTTAAAACTCTTTGAAAGCTTATCTTTCAACTTTATGAAGATTTTGTATTGTAGTGTTAGAGTATTTTTTAGGTACTGAATTAAAATTAAAATGGAAATTTTGTATCTTTTTGTTTCTTAACGACTTTATAAAGTCCAATTAACTTAACGGTTACTAAGCTTTTTAACCTTTATAATTTTCATATTTCCTTCATAATCCATATAATCTAATTTTGAGGTTATAAAATTACAGAAAATTATATTTAATTTTATTTTATATCTTCAGAAATAGCGATCATGTCTGTTGAACATTTGGGTAGAATAGAATTTCTTTCTACAAACAATAGTCAAAATATTCATGACAAAAAGCGTGCTCCACCGTAGACCACATCATCACTTACCATCAGGCGGGATCGTGGTCAAACGCAAGCCTATTTATGTAAAAAAAGTATATAAAATACTCTATACATTCAGGTTCATATGTAACTAACATGAGCAAAACCATCAGTTTGGAAACAGCACAAAGAAATGACTAATTCAAACATGTAAGGGCCTCTGCATACTACGACGGAATTAATCCTATTAAAAGTTGTCTATATTCCATTTTTTTTATTATTCTATACTAGTTGTTGCTCGCGGCTCCGACCACATGGTAGTTATTTTTGAAAGTAAAGGTATAAAATCAATGGAATCATCTCAAGCTATTACATCTCTCTATATTTTGCTATCCCATAGAAACCGTGCATTTTTCGGGATAAAAAATAGCCTTGGTGCTATTCCAGACTATAGTGTCTGTGCCAAATTTCACCCAGATCCGGTCTGTCGTTAGGGCTTGATTGAGTAACAATCATCCATCCATCCAAACATTCGCATTTATATTAGGAGATTAGATAAAAAAATTGAAAATGCATGACCGAAGACGTATATAATTTCAGAGTAGTATATGGAGACCCTTAATACAGTATTTATAAGTAATTTGTCGCCCCTTCCTATGTATTTGCTGTTGTTATTATGTCCATGCCTTATATAAAACCATAATAAAGTATTCATAGTATATTGCCAATTGCCTGGTACTTGTAATATTTTTATTTTCTTCTCTGCTTTTTGCAATTTGTCTCTGTGCGTTGGGCGGTATGTTGCCATCTTATGTATAGTTTTGGAGATTAATTGTTCTGTTTGTTTCTAGATTGTTCCAAACCTGGTGAGAATATTGAAGAACTTGATTCTGGCTGGATACTCTCCGGAGCATGATGTTAGTGGTGTGTCAGATCCTTTCTTGCAGGTAATATCATTTTTGTATATTAGACATAACTTGAATTTCGGTAAAGCTGTCCAGATAGCTATAGTTAAACATAAAATGCTACCTACTTCCAAGCGACTTGGTAATAACCGCCGTATGTGCCAAAGAAGGACATTGTGGCGTTTTTATTCGGTATGCCAGAGTAGAAAAGTCATTAGGCCCACACCTAGTAAACTGGAGCTCACCAGTCATGCTTGCCGGCGAGCGGACAAATACCGGCAACATTCGCCGTTCGTACATGCGATTTTTAACTTTTATGTTATGGAAATAAAATATATTTTGACGTGTATTTACTTCCCTGCTTAATACCCTTTTCGGAACACCGTATTCCCTTTGAGACATGAGAGGTCTGGATCAAGTTCTCCATATTACACAAAATTTACCCATGGGAAAAAATGTGAATAACCTGTTATAGTGATTCGGCCATTTTGAGTTCACTTTCTTTGTATACCATGATGGTGGCAAACAAGCTTTCGGCCCGCCTGATGGTAAGCGAGTATAACCTATGGACGCTCGCAATACTAGGAGCATCACATTGACTCACTTTAGAACGGGAAACCTTTCTCAAGCATCAAAAATCGCAATATGGAATACATTGCACTTCCTATCAGCTGTACATATTACTTAGTTTTAACTAACCAACTACATCGGCATAATCTCCAAATTCCAGGTGAAAATCCTCCGTCTACTACGGATACTGGGCAAGAACGACGCAGAAGCCTCCGAAGCGATGAACGACATTCTCGCCCAAGTGGCAACCAACACTGAGACCAGCAAGAACGTTGGCAACACTATCCTCTACGAGACAGTGTTGTCGATAATGGACATCAAGTCCGAATCCAGTCTGCGAGTGCTGGCTGTGAACATCCTGGGAAGGTTCCTGTTGAACAATGATAAGAATATCAGATATGTTGCGTTGAACACTTTGTTGAGGACGGTGCATGTTGACACTTCGGCTGTGCAGAGGCATCGGACTACTATTCTAGAATGTTTGAAGGTAATATATATTTTTAACCGACTTCAAAAAAAAGATAAGGTTCTCAATTCGTCGGAATCTTTTTTTATGTATGTTCCCTGATTACTCGATGACGCCTGGACCGATTCGAGAAATTCTTTTTTTGTTTTAAAGGGTATACTCCCCAGGTGGTCCCATTGGCACCAAGCCGGTATCTGATGATGGGATCACAGGAAAATCGAGGGCAACCCTCATATTTTATAGGGACGCATAATTTGTTTTTATTGAAGTTTGTGTACTTTTTATGCATTAAAAACTTTTTTGTTTAATAAGACAGACTGCCTCAATGGCGTAGCTGGCGAGTAGCCGATTGTGAAACGGTAGGCCGTGGGTTCGATTCCCGCACCGAGACAAATGTTTGTGTGACATATAGATGTTCGTATCGGGTTTGGTTGTTGTGGGACTGTAGTCCCTCGTAATCGTTCCTGATACCCACTATACAGGTGTTACCTAGTGTGGCGTCAGAAATATGTGTGACTTTTGGGTGCTATTTATTATTATTATTTGTTCTGTGTGTTGTGGGACCACGATACAGTTTTGACCTAGTGTGGGGACTATATATGACTGTTGGGTGATTTTCCCAGGACCCGGACGTATCGATCCGCCGCCGCGCCATGGAGCTGTCGTTCGCTCTGATCAACGGGCAGAACATACGCAGCATGATGAAGGAGTTGCTCGCGTTCTTGGAGAGATCTGATGCCGAGTTCAAGGCCCATTGTTCCAGCGCGATGGTACTAGCCGCTGAAAGACACGCTCCATCCAACAAGTGGCACCTCGATACACTCTTCAAAGTGCTGCTCAAGGTACGCTCTTCTAGAACACCTGTATAGTTGTATACACGTGGTTCGAGTTCCAGTAGTAGTCTAGTGACTGGTATAAATTCTGAATATGTGTAATGTTAATCACTCCTGATAACATGTTGAAAGACGTAACTTTGCCAATAGGGTAGTTTCCTGTGTTTAATTCTGTACATTATTCGATATCAACCGAATATAATACGCAAAAGAAACCCTTCTGTGAGAACAGAATCAAAATTGATTAAAAAATGAGGTCACAATATTTATTTTAAATATTTGTATGAGTAAAAATGTCTGTGTAGTGGGAACATCTCCCTATCTCCCTCGCACAACGGCACAGTAATGGCGATTCTGAGATGTGACGTCACGGCTCATATCATGCATCCTTTTACTGTCATTTGACAATTACCCCTTCCAGCAGATTTGAATGGTGTCTCATTTACTTATTTTACATATACCTCTATATACATTAAAAAACTGTGGCTCATTCCTGCAACTCACACTTAAGGTGCACCGGTATTAATTACTTTCAGACTGGTTACTGCTAAGAGAGTCAACATTCAATATTCTTTAGACTGTACCTATGTAGTAATATTTCGAACTTCTTATATTTCTATTTTTTTAATTTTGTTGCGTAATAAGACAATCATTCCCAGAGACTCGTTGAAATTACTCGGTGTCGAAAAAATGCGTGCCATTGTCCTATCTAAAGAAGAATTCAATGGCCGGTGTGTAAGGGATAGTCTCTGCACCTGTGTATCCATTACTGAGCCAGGGTAATATTTTTTTTTATCTTGGCACGGCAAAGTGGCCACACTGCACCTGATGGTAAGTGTAAAGTATCAAGTAGCTAGATACAATTTATCCCTCGCAACTCAACACAATCATGCCGGCCTGCGCATAAACGATTTGATAAACTACTGCTTTGTCCACAGGCGGGTAACTACCTGCGCGACGACACGGTGTCCAATACGATTCAGATCGTATCGTCTGCACCGGCGGAGAGACAAGCGTACGCCTCCATGAGACTGTGGAGCTCTTTAGAAAGATCTGCAGTATCAGGAGATGCTACTGAGAAACAACCACTCATACAGGTACCTCGTGCGCTAGTATTGTGTTTACGTACTGCGGCTGCCCTTAGGGAGTAGACAAAAAATATTACTTAAAAAATTATAATCAGAAGTATGGTCTAAAAGCTCAGTGTTTCAAGTTAAAAAAAACAGGCAATCATACGGACTACCGACAGAAGTGAAAACTTAAACCCTTGGAATTACTGTGTTCTTTTTTGAAACGGCGTCCATGAAGTAGTAGCTTTTCTTTGTTTTTGATTAAAATTCATAGGCGTGCTTATGTCAAATTAATATAATATGATCGTGACAGTCACACGAGTTCAGTGCTTTTTCCCCAACCCAAAAGTACCCAAAGTGCCTAAAGAAGTTTTCAATTCAATAAGAAAAAAATAACAGCAGCAAGGTATAAGTTCTCAGTAATTATGTTGAAATTATAATTGCAGATTTAGTCAAATTTTTCAGTAACTATGTAAAAAAATGTGTTTTGTGTCTACTGATAAGCTACAAATCGATAACTAAACGTGTGGTTTGAATATTGTACCGACTTTGCAGAACATCCTGTAGATTTATTATATAAATTATTTATGACTTTTTAAGTAACACATCAATTGTATTGCAGTATCTTTCGATATGGTACTTTTTTATACGACGATGGTGGGTGGTAGAGACAACGAGCGTTCGATATATGTACTGTTCAAAATCTGTGTATGAATATACGGTATAAAATATATTTCCCTTTCCAGGTGGCCGCATGGACTATTGGCGAGTATGGAGACCTTCTAGTGTCTGAAGCAAGCAACGCTATATCAATGGTTGACGACGATGGCGTGGGTCAGTAACACTTGAATCTGATCATATCAGTGTTATAAATATATAATAATACCAGCCCTGTATTAAACATGGGCCCACTGCTGGGCACGGGCCTCCTCTACCAATGAGAGGGGTCAGGCCTCAGTCCACCACGCCGGCCCAATACGGGTTGGCAGACCTCACATACCTTCGAAATTCGTATAAGAATTCTCAGATATGCAGGTTTCCTCACGATGTTTTCCTTTACCGTTAAAGCAAGCGATAATTAACATTTAATACACACATAACTTTAGAAAAGTCAGAGGTGTATGCCACTTGGGTTTCGAACATACGACTTTCGTCTTGGCAGTCCGTACCGCATACAACTAGGCTATCACTGCATAGACATATCAGTGTTAATTGTCTCTATATATAATTTCTCAAAGGTTCTTTTTGTCCGAACGCTATAACTTTCATAATTCTTCATCAAGTATTTTTTTATCCACGGCAAACTGATAACACTGCACCTAATGGTAAGAGCAGTGCCAATTAGAATATCGAGTAGCGACAGACGATCTATCCCCTGCTACTGAACACATTCAGACAACAGACAGCGCTGTGGAACAAGGCTAGGTCCTTCATAATTTGTTGCCATTTATATTATTATATGACTTTTTTTATTTTTTATTCTGGCACGGCAAAGTGACCGCACTGTACCTGATGGTAAGCGCAGTGCGGTCCAAATAAAGTACTGAGTAGCGAGAGACGATCTATCCCCGCTACTCAACACACTCATGCCGGCCTGCTTCTTCACACTACGCCATGGGCAAGAAGGTGAAGAAGGGGTCGAGGGTCTATTGTCAGAATACTAAGAAGGCCGCAAAATGGCCATTGTACCCCAACTCCAGACCCCCGACAAAAACCGGATGTACACTGGCTGATCCCGGAACGCGACACACTTGCGTGTGCCACTATGGTTTTACACCCTGTGTACGGTGGTCGCTATCCGGGCGGATATGAATATCCTACCACCATGACTTGTATTTCCTTGAATAATATTAAAAATAATAAACACAATAGCGCCGACCATAATCCCCAATATGACCTCCACTTGGTCTAGGCCCGTGGTTTTCATTGCTTTCCGAAATTCTTCAAATTTCGAGAAAAAATATCTTCTACATTATAATAATTATAAATATCTTACAAATGTATTAAGAAATTGCTAGTGTATTGGTGATGCTATGTTTGTTATGTATAAGCTAGTAATTTTTTATATAATGTCCTGACTTGTCATAAGAGCTATGTAATTGCCTACATGATCAATAAACGATTTAATTTCAGACGACTTCGTCCGTCCGTCCGAGGAGTACGTGATCGACATATACCAGAAGCTGTTGTGGTCCACACAGCTGTCCATCACCACCAAGGAGTATCTGCTGCTATCGCTCGCCAAGCTCTCCACCAGGTTCACCACACAACCCAGTCAGGAGTGAGTCTATAACCCACTTGTTTATGTAAAAGTGCATATTAGACTGCCTAGGTGGCGAAGTTGTGATTGCGCATGCGTTACGACTGCTGCGCTGAGGTGTCGGGTTCGATCCCCGGATCGGGTAAAGTGATATTGGGTTTTTCTGTCTAGAAATTCTCAATATAAGCCCGGAGTCTGGAATATGTGCCCGGTATGGCGATAGGCTCGCCCCCTATCTTATTGTGGGACCGAAATTCGGCGAAAAGTGGGTGTACTGGTTACACCTCTGCCTACAGGGATTACAGGCGTGAGTGTATATAAAAACCCTTGTAAAATACAACAAAAGTTGCTTTAGAACCAAAATCGGCAATCTTTCACTAACAACCAATCAGAAGCGTCCGTCAAGACAGACAACAATCCTATTTCTCATGAAGTCAATCAAAAATGACAAACTTGGCAGTACAGTAGCAAAGGCGGCCATCTTACCTTAATAATAATAATACTAGCCCTGTATTAAACATTGTCCCACTGCTGGGCACGGGCCTCCTCTACTAATGAGAGGGGTTAGGCCTTAGTCCACCACGCTGGCCTAATGCAGGTTGGCAGACTTCTCATACCTTCGAAAAATTCTCAGATATGCAGGTTTCCTCACGATGTTTTCCTTCACCGTTAAAGCAAGCGATAATTAACATTTTAATATACACATAACTTTAGAAAAGTCAGAGGTGTATGCCACTTGGGATTCGAACCTACGACTTTCGTCTTGGCAGTCCGTACCGCAACCAACTAGGCTATTGCTGCTGCATCTTACCTTAATTGGGATCAAACTCGGCAATTTGAAAATTTAATAAGATTTTGCACCTTCAAGCTTATTTTTTTATCATTGTTATTATCATATCCTAAATTATACAGGGTGTACCTGGAAGTAAGGATCAAATCGAATAGGGACATGGGCAAGGTCATTTCCAAATGTTTAACCCTAAGAATGTTGGTGCAATTTTCTACAGTTCAAAAGTTATGACCAGTTTAAAGATACGACGTCCTTGTAAATAAATGATTGTAAATAAGTGATTCAAACCTCCAAATAATTTTTATGACTTGGACAAGTTTCTCAATACGTAGTCATCTTTCGCTAGTGTAACTATTTCCCATGAAAATCGCTCAAAAATTGAGTTAATATAGTGCCAGACCGAAACTTGGAGTAAATATTTTCTTATTGAACACATGTTTTCTAGCTGCTCAAAAGTATTACGTCAGGAAGGCCCACTCTTTAACAATGTTTTCAAAAAAAAATTACATTGTTAGCTCTGATAGTTTATTTTTTATGATGTTTTTCTTTCAGCACTGCGAAAAATACTAAATTGGTCATAACTTTTGAACCGTAAAAAATTGCACGAACATTTTTAGGGTTAAACATTTGGAAATGACCTTGTCCATGCCCCTATTCGATTTGATCCATACTTCCAGGGACACCCTGTATATCTCCTCAGATTAAAATAAAATATTCAGCAAAATTGACTTTCGACTTAAACAAAAGTTATCAGTTTTTTAAAATTCCCAAAATATAAGTCCTACTTTGCCGACTTTGCATCCATAGGACTCAATATGTTAAATATAGTTTCATTGCAAAACCTTTAGTCTTAATAAAATTTGTATGTTTATTTCCAGCAAAATCCGAGTAATCATAGACACATTTGGATCTCACATTCACATTGAATTGCAGCAGCGGGGAGTGGAACTATCTCAACTATACAGGTGTGTTTTATTACAAAACTAAAAATATATAAACAATTAAGTTCTGCAAAATTTGACATCCTTAGTGGCATAACGACAATTGCTCTCGGACTTTTTTAATTCAAACTTTTAACTCAATGTATACTCCTTATCCTTTATTTGACCACTGCCACTGCGTGGAACTCATAGAATATATATTTATAGAAGAAAACTTGTTAATTGCCCCATATTTATGTAAACAGTATTATTCAAATGTTTAGGATGTAAGTTTTACATGTAAATAAATAACAAGTGTGAAATGGTAGGTCACCGGTTCAATCCCTGCAGTAAGAATGCAGAATGTTTGTGATCCACAGATTTGGTTTCGGCTGAATATTTGGTATCATGGTCCCTAGTAATTCTTGATACCCATAACAGAAGTTTGTCCTAATGTCAGGACTATGAGTAACTATAATAATAATGCCCTGTATTAAACATTGTCCCACTGCTGGGCACGGGCCTCCTCTACTAATGAGAGGGGTTAGGCCTTAGTCCACCACGCTGGCCTAATGCGGGTTGGTAGACTTCACATACCTTTGAAATTCGTATAAGAATTATCAGGTTTGCAGGTTTCCTCACGATATTTTCCTTCACCGTCAAAGCAAGCTATAATTAACAATGAATACACACATAACTTTAGAAAAGTCAGAGGTGTATGCCATTTGAACTATGTAGTTTCGAACATTGACTTTCGTCTTGACAGTCCGTACCGCAACCAACTAAACAATCTATGATAATGAGGTAATGAGTATTGAAATAAAACGAATTTTACGGATTATATGGCGGTTTATTTTCATTTTTTAACCATGAAGACTGTAAAGCCTTCGAAACGTAAAAAGTAAAATAAACCGCGATAGAATCCGTATAATTCATTTTATTTCAATGTGTAATATTCGCGTAAACATAAGAAACCATTATGAGGTAATGACTAACTATTGAGTGTATTATTAATGTTTATTGTGTTGCAGACAACATGCACACCTCCGGCCGGCGTTGCTGGAGCGTATGCCGGCACTCGAACCCACTACCGACGCGCCGGAGAGAGAACGACCTGTCGACATGAGTCCAGTACACAAGCCAGAACAGGTGCGTATCAAATCACATTATTTATTGAATCAATGAAATGCTATACAGGCTCCCGACGTCCCACAGCTAATGCCATTTGGATGCTATCTTAAATAATGTAGATAGAAATATTTTACTGAAAGAGGATATAATTTAAAGGTAGACAGCGGATTTGATGTGTCCTGGCATTGCAGAAGTCTATGGGCGGCGGGGACTACTTACCATCAGGTGGCCTGTCTGCTCGTCTGCCTATCGAGGCACTAAAAATAAAAAAATGAATTTAAAAACAAATTAAACTACATTCAAAGATTTTTGAAAATCGCCTGTCTTAAGCGAGAATCGAAACCGCGAAATGGTAAAAAAATCGTAATTTTACGATAACTATCAAAATGATTATTTTACTCCAAATTATTTAGCATCTTAAATAAAAGGAAGACCATGAAATTTTACATTTTGTTAAGGCTGTGTCCACTCTGGGCTGAGGTATGATTGAGGGGGTGAGATGCGACGGGTGGTGGCGGCGTGCGCGGTGGCTCCCCCTCCAACGAGTAGCGATAGGCGCTCATATAAAGGATGTTCATTATTTAAAACAGTGAAATGAGCAAATGTCAAATAAATCAGATTAAATAGAACGTAAAATACCATAATTTTTTATTTTTTAAAAACCCTCAACTATTATGTTATTTTATTAAAATTAAAACCTATATGACAGCCTCAGCCTCAAACGGGAGGCAGTGGACTCGATTCTCGTAACAAAGTTACCGAATGTTATCGTTACAGACTAATGTTTGTTTCGGGTCTGGATGTGGTGGGACCATATTCCCTCGTAGTTCTCGATACCCACGATATAGGTTTGACGTAGTGTGGGGTCAGAAATATGTGTGTGACTTTTTGGTTTATTATTTATATGCACCTATATTATTACAAATTATAATAATAAAAATGACAATTATTACTCATTTTTTACGTTCAGTGAAATAAATTGCAATATGAGTGAAAGTAATCACGTCTTTTATGTACTACTCGCTGCTGCTCGAGGCTTCGCCGGCGTGGAGGTTATTTTCGGGAGCAAAAGTATACAATAAATACCAAGTTTATAAAAATCCCTTCGCAAATAATGTATTGTTTTGGGACAAATTTAATTACCATTAAAGAGGCAGGTTAAGGTGAGCTAACCGAAAAAGATAGATATATGCTATCGCGGACTTGTTTTATAACTTTTTAAGAGGAACAATTCCGTTATACATGATTGTTGCGTAACTTTAACCGTATACGCAGCGCACGCAAAACAAGCTCTCAAAAGGAATATATTTTCCCGTTTTTGCAACATTTTTCATTGCTGCTCGGCTCCTATTAGTCATAGCGTAATGTTATATAGCCTATAGCGTTCCCAGATAAATAGGTTATCCAACACTGAAATAATTTTTCAATTAGAAACAGTACTTCTTGAGATTAGCGCGTTCAAACAAACAAATAAACCTACACGTATTTTTTTAAATGTAGCCTCTAAAATGGTCAATTAGTAGTGGTTGAAAGTTTTCTTTTTGTTACATTTCACGACTGAACTGAAAACATTGAACCGATTTTTTGAAAATATTTTTTTTTATCCTGTGCGTTGGGAGTGGAACACCTGTAAGAACGGGGACGTGAGGAAACAGGGATTTCTTGCACGAGAACACGATCACCTACGTTTTCTTGCTATAGATCTCAACCCGCTATAGGGTCTGGTTGAGCTGAATGATAAGATCCTCGCGTATTCTCACGGTATCCGCTCGGCGAAGGTTACTAGACATATTCATATAGATGTAATAGCTTAAGCTAGCTAAGCTAAGCTAGACTAGGGATTACACCCATCTCTGCCAAATCCGTCCAGTTTCCTTTTGATTTTATCCTCCCATTCTTTACCCTTCTCGCGATCATCATCTTCCGTCACTTCTCTTGATCTTCGGTAAAGGAAGTGTATCCTTTCGATATTCGATTTCGGGATCCAACTTGGACTTCTTGTTTCACAACCGACTAAACGTCCACTGCACAATGCAGACCGTCAAGTATGAATTGTCATAAATCCGTTGAATTTTGAGTTCTATTATCAAAATAATAGAACTCAATATATTGTTAATTGAATTAATAATGTTAATATAATATTTCGTTGTGGAATAAAAACTTTTTCGTTGCTATGAATGAATATTATTAGAAAAAATATTCTGTCAAAACAAAAAGTAATATCAATTGTCATAGTAATAGAAAAACGATATCAAGATTTTTAAAAAAATATCTGTTTGTCTATTTACTATTTTGTCAGGGTGGCTCCGATGATGATGAAATCTGATATTTTTTTTATCCTGGCAAAGTGACGACACTGCACCTGATGGTAAGCGCAGTGTCGTCCAGTTAAAGTACCAACTAGCGAGAGACAATCTATGCCTCGCTACTCAACACAATCAATGTCGGCTTGATGTTCAGTTTTTCATACTACGCCGAGGGGCAAGGAGGTTAAGAAGCGGTTGAGGGTCTAGTGTCAGAGTACTCAGAACAACACGGCCAAACATCATACCTCAACTCTAGACCCCGACAAAAACCAGAGGTACACTGGCTGACCCCGGAACGCGACACACTTGCGTGTGCCACTATAGCGGGTTTTATACTCTGTGTACGGTGGTCGCTATCCTGGCGGATATGAATATCCTACCACCAGCAGGTATCGAGATAAGTGAAACTGAATAGGGTAATTTTTATACGAAAAATTAACAGCGATATCATAGGATAAAAAGTGGCTATGGAAATTATAATAGTAACTCATTGCCGTAAACAAGTGAGAAAATGTATAGATAATATTTGATAGGGGTGGAGCCGGGTAAAAAGTATATATCTTCAGTTGATGCATTTTCAGAAATCATAAATTTTGCAAGATCTATTCTTCTGACAATTAATATTGTCATCCATATCTGACGTCATGCACGAAATGATAAGAATAGTTATATATTATTTCTCTTTTACCGACACGAACACAATAACGTATAATCGATCGTCCGCCGAACACAAACGAGTACTTTAAAACGTATTGTCTGTCAAACTGCTAAATTAATAAAATTATTATAATAATGAACTTTGTAGTCTCCCGCCTAAGGTTGAGTTTAATTGTTATTATCGTATTTTAGTCTTGCGCAATCAGTATAAAATAAATATAGCAGAACTTATGATATATAATTGAAAGAAATTCAAAGTGCTGTATCCAAAGCAGTTATTTACGATTATAGTCTTCGAGCTCTAGGGATCTGGTAATCAGTCGCAATCGTAGTGGGAAATAGTATGAGCCCGCTGATACCGGTTTTCATTTTCAACAAAATAATAATCAAATTTGGACATAAGTTAGTCATTTCTTGACAGCCTCCTGGCGCAGCGGGCGATTAGTAAGTTGTGAAATGAGAGGCCGTGGGTCCGATTCCCGCACAGAGTCAAATGTTTGTGTGACAGACTGACATTTGTTTAGGATCTGGGTGTTGTGTGACCATTGTCCCTCGTAGTTCTTGATACCCAGGATACAAGTTTGACCTAGTGTGGGGTCAGGACTATGTGTGTGTCGGTTGGTTGTATTTATTTTATATTTCTACATCTATTTAGGACATAAACTGTTGGTTCCTCTCGTCTCGCGAACACCAACATTTTAATAATGGTATTGATTAAATAATACTAGTGTTAATTTATATCGATTATTATCAAAAACAGTTCAGCGGTTTAACCATGCAACCTTCCAAACTGGAAGACTCACTTTCGTAATTATAATATTAGTATATATTTGTTATATCAAGTATCATACCATAATTTTATTCTCAAATAGTTTGTTCAAATCACTCAACCTGTATTCACGACTTTTGATAAGAATTGACAGTCATTATGATAAATAAAATATATATAGTTTGAAATTATTATGATAAGTTAAATATAATTGATTATATTCAATATATTATCATGAGTTAGTGTTATTTGTGAACACTTTATGTCATATTCATCATGTTTTCACAAAAAATATTTTTGACAGCGCGAGCGAAAAATCGCGTATACGTCTGCTCTCAACGCGGCCCAATTGCCGTCTGACAAGTCTCGCACATGCGCATCATGTTTAAAATACATTTCAACATGGAGACAACCGCCATTTCATGTTACGTAATTTTAAAACATTTATTTCTTTGTATTTATAAATGAAATGTGATAAAATATTCACACACTCGTTTAATGCAGTTCATTGACAATTTTATAGAAAAATTTCGTCTCAATATTTTTCTTTATAACCGTATACTATGGATTCATTTGGGGTCGTGTGGATTGAAATTTTCAAATTTCGATGCATCTTTGCGAATATTTTCTATCGAGCCAACTTTAATGAATCGTGTATCGAGAAGCACAATCGTTTTGTAAATATGTTCATCTTTCATGGCTAATTTTTATATTGTTAATATTTTTAGTTTTTAACATCGAATAATTAGTTTAAAAATGTAGTCTGAACTGAACTGTCTGAGTCCACCTCACCTTAACAATTAATTAAATTTTAAGTTTGGGAATGTAATATGGCTTATTGAAATGTACTAAGTATAAATGTGTTGCCAGGACGCGTTGTTAGACCTGATCATCGGATCAGATCCGCTGACCAACGGAGATGTGGAGCACAAGCCGGCACAACCCGCACCAACCAACAATAACAGTAGCAATGTGAGTAAATATCGATATTTTTTTTCCTTTTATCCTGGCACGGCAAAGTGAGTACATTACACCTGATGGTAAGCGCAGTGCCGTCCAGTTAGAGTAGCGAGAGACAATTTATCCCTCGCTACTCAACACAATCATGCCGGCCTGCTTCTTCACACTACGCCATGGGCAAGAAGGTGAACCGTTTCTTCTGACACTAGTGTCAGAGTACTCAGAAGGCCGCAAAACGGCCAAACATCGTACCCTAACTATAGACCCCCGACAAATACCGGATGTATACTGGCTGATCCCGGAACACAACATGTGCGTATGCCACTATGGCGGGTTTTACACCCTGTGTACGGTGCAAGCTATACGGGTGGACGGTGATTCAATAACCTACCAACAATATTGCGTTTAGTTACTCTCTAACACATATATCCACTTCCCATAGCCTGTTGCAACATTTGGTCAATGCATTCTTTAACACTAAATAACTGCACCATACTTTTTGACTGTAGTACTGATACTGGATACAGTCATTAACAGTTGCATAACAGCCTAGCTGACTAATAAATGACATTTGTAAATAACTATCTACGCAGGACATCCTGGACCTCCTGAGTGGTCTGGAGCTATCGAGTGGTGCGCCGAGTCTGCTCACCAACAACAACATGCCCTCACCAGACATCAACACC
Source organism: Laothoe populi (assembly GCA_905220505.1). Classification (NCBI taxonomy): domain Eukaryota; kingdom Metazoa; phylum Arthropoda; class Insecta; order Lepidoptera; family Sphingidae; genus Laothoe; species Laothoe populi. Next base: position 3,950,626 of record HG992152.1, read on the forward strand.
GCACCTCCTGCATTGCTCCTCGATGGACTCTTCGGATTACCAACACAAGCACCAGCCGTCGTGCAAGGTATCATATGAGTATATAGAAAGAATTTCGAAGGTATGTGAAGTCTACAAACCCGCATTAGGTCTGTTGTGTTGTCTCTTGCTGCTTGATGGTGTGATAGATGAAACACAGACTTGTGATAAAACTATTTAATGTAGAAGTTATGACATGTTACAATCAGCGTATAGTACATGGCGACAAGACCAGACAAGAGAGGAACCGGAAGACGGGCGAGCATAGAGGTTGGCGTAGAGTACAGACTATATAAATATTGTAAATAGATTATATAACATCTATGATCGTGACAAGGTCAGCGTGGTGGACTAAGGCCTAACCCCTCTCATTAGTAGAGGAGGCCCGTGCCAGGCAGTGGGACAATGTTTAATACAGGGCTAGTATTATTATTATTGTATAGAAAGAAAGAAGAAAAATATTTTATTTGTTACTAGCTAAAAAATAAACTAACAAATTAAATTAAAATGTCAATTTTAACATGTGAAGCAAGTACGGCCTCAAACTCTGTATTGGTTTAAAAACCAGTGCTGGACCTCCATTCAGGCTATCGGCATTGATAGCACTGTCGTACAGCATGGAAGTTTAAAGTTTCGCTAAATATTTACTAAAGACAATGGAATGATCCATCTGAATAATTCCAAAATATTCCACATTTAATCAATTTTTTTACTATATAATCTGCCGATCTTATTTGGTAACAAAATCCAATGGGCCTTATAGAATAACTTACAAGTTCTAACTCAACAAGTCACTATGGGTTGCCTTCGAACCAGCTGAAATAAACCCTGTTTAACATTAGTGTATGGTGTTTGGTAACCGTAATGTAAAGATAATGGTTCAGTAAAAATATGGTTTATTGAGACTGACTTAGTCTTAATGATATGGTAATGGTTATGAGAACATGCGAACCGATTGGTAATTGAACGTGAACTGAATTATACGGTCGATGCAAATAAATGCATGTGGCGTAAAACGGTGACACAGCTCAATACACTGTATGATGCAGGCAACGTACGATGCAGGAAGATTATAAAAAAAATTATCAATTTCAAAATCTTGATGCTATACGACAAAATAATAATAATACTAATAATACTAGCCCTGTATTAAACATTGTCCCACTGCTGGTCACGGGCCTCCTCTACTAATGAGAGGGGTTAGGCCTTAGTCCACCACGCTGGCCTAATGCGGGTTGGCAGACTTCTCATACCTTGAAAAACTCTCAGATATGCAGGTTTCCTCACGATGTTTTCCTTCACCGTTAAAGTACGCGATAATTAACATTTTAATACACACATAACTTTAGAAAAGTCAGAGGTGTATGCCACTTGGGTTTTGAACCTACGACTTTCGACTTGACAGTCCGTACCGCAACCAACTAGGCTATTGCTGCTCAATATACAAATAATCGTTATATGGTCCCACAGATGTACCAACAGTGAGTGCTTTGGACAAGAACGGAGTCCGTGTGGTGTTCGCCATCCAGCGTGGCGGTGGAAATGATGCAGTGACCCTCACCATGCGAGCAACCACAGACCAAGACAATCTCACAGACTTCCTGTTCCAAGCGGCCGTGCCACGGGTATGATACACTAGTACTAGCTGAAACTACTAGATTTTAAAATGGCGTTTGAATCATTAAATTTTATGAAGAACTATGGAAGAGTTATGGCGTTTTGACAAAAAATACCTTTGAGAAATAATATATAGAGACATTCTGTCTCTATGTTCACTAGAATTATTCCGGCCTATACTAACGAGATGTACATCAGCGGAAACATTTAATAGATATGCTGCCTTAGTCTTTACTAAAATAAATAAAAAAATACTCTTATTTTAAACTAAGTTTAGGTATAATCCACTCCATTTCAATAATTGACGTTTGTTCTTTTTTTTTATCCTGGCACGGCAAAGTGATCACACTGCACCTGATGGTAAGTGCAGTGTCGTCCAGTTAGAGTATCAAGTAGCGAGAGACAATCAATCCCTCGCTACTCAACACATTCATGCCGCCCTGATGTGTAGCCTCTTCACACTACGCTTAAAGGACCCAGAATCATAGGAAGGAGGGAACACAGTAGCTGGCACACTGTTTCACAGCTTGATGGTGTGGCAAAAATCTTGGTTGGTGGACTATCAAATGGTGTTTGTGGGTAATAATTATATTTTCCATGTTCCAGACATTCCAACTAGACATGATGTCACCATCTGGCACCATGCTGTCACCGCAGGGAGAGATCACACAAGTGTTGAAAATCACCAATCCATCTAGGGTATGTTAAACTATCCAATATAAGCCTGATAGCAATCTAGCTACCTTTTCGACAGCCTCCGTGGCGCTGTGGGCGAGTAGCCGGCTGTGAACCAAGAGGCCGTGGGTTCGATCCCCGCACCGCGATAAATGTTTGTGTGACAGATATTTGATTGGGGTCTGGGTGTTGTGGGACCGTAGTCCTTCGTAGTCCTGGACATCCACAATACAGGTTTGACCTAGTGCGGGGTCAGGACTATGTGTGCGACTGTTGGGTGCTATTTATTATTTTTATGTTAATCTGTGTATGCAAGTACAAAAAGCTATAAATAATATATCAAAGGTTCTTTGTACACATTTGGTCACAATCACAACTTTACAACATTTTATTCAAAAATGTGGCTTTCTATGACGATTAAATTATATATACAAGAAGAGGGCACAGGTTGTTTGAAACTGACAATAATGAGCTTCACATCCATTTTCGTGAGTCGGTGCTAATTAACCAATTTGTTATGACACCATTGTAAATAAAACCATCAGTCAACAAGCCTCAATTCACTAACTATGTTGTGTATTTGCTAATAAAAATATGACTTCCAGACCCCGCTCCGACTGCGGATACGAGTGTCGTACACCGTGGACGGCTCCCCAGTGTTGGAACAGACAGAGGTCAACAACTTCCCCCCGGACCTGTTCAACTGACGAGTGGCCAACCCGCCCGGCTACTGTCTATAGCCACCATACTACTATAGCACTGTCGACTTCACACACCGGTCGAATGTCACTCGGTCGACACGATCCACCGGTCGAATGTCATTCGTGCTACACGATCCACCAGTCGAATGTCATTCGTTAAACATGATCCACCGGTCGAATGTCATTCGGTCGACACGATCCACCGGTCGAATGTCATTCGTGCTACACGATCCACCAGTCGAATGTCATTCGTTAAACATGATCCACCGGTCGAATGTCATTCGTTCGATAATATCGGCCCGAATATCACTCGTTCTATATATTCTACACGTGACAAGTGCACGCATTATTTAATCGATCGTCGATGCTTTCGATTTTCAGTTACCACATGCAAATTCTTCAGTCACTGCCCCTTGAGTAATCGATGATCGATGGAAATTGACACGTCTCTACAACAATGATGGTATTTCTTTCTCGTTGAAGACTGACCACAGGTTATAATTTCGAATTACTAAAATCTTCCAAAGCCATCAGTGTAGAGATATTAACGCTTTTAGATTCGTTTTTATAGAGATTTAAAACATTCCACGTTGTTTAGATGTTAATTGATCGTTCAGTCTGAATAGGGCCCAAGTACACGCGAAGGTGCCACGGTTGTTGAGTGGTCAGAAGGATAAAATTCACATTATAAATGGAGCTAAAAGATAATCGAAACTGTTACCTGTTTTTTAGAAATAAGCCACAGCATCCTAAAATAAATGCTTGCTTTTAAAACGCTACTTTGTTTAACTATAGTTTTTTGATGTGAAAACTTCATTAGGCACTTTTGTGATGGGGCTGCAGCACTGAACTCGCGCGACCATCACGCTCAGATTATTTTACTTTTGACACAAGCACGCCTATGAAGTTCTATATTTATTGACCAACATAAGAAAGAAGTTGTTACTACTTCATGAATGCTGTTTCAAAAAAGAACACAGTAATTCCAAAGTTTTCACTTCTGATAGTAGTCACTATTGCTGCCTGTTTTTTTATTCTTCTGACCATTATGTCAGTATTATAACAATCTCGAAACACCACCTTTAAAATACCAGTGTGAATTTATTTTAGTTATTTATAAATGAACTGTTGACTATGAGAAGTTGCAAGTCATTAGAAACAATATAATTTGCTCACTCGTGAAATAACACCATAAATTAAAATATTATGAAATCATATTTTGAGACAATATGATACGGATACAATAAGGTTCTTTTTTAATTACTGCATTCAGCCGGTCTACTCTTGAACACAATTCCGATCGATCGGTATTGGATTTGTGAGATTTCGTGCTCTTGAGCGGGATATTATTTCAATATTGTGTGGCCATTAATACGCAGTAATTGGAATTAAGATTATCATATGAATAGTTAAACAATATTGAAACTATGTGGCGCTAGGATCGCACTCAAAATACGAAATCTCACAAATCCAATACCGATCGATCGGAATTGTGTTCAAGACTAGACCGGCAGATGTACCTATCTATGAATATATGTATTTCATAAAGAAACTGAGATTTATTTTTAACAACAGCTGTTTGTACGTTATATTGATTGATAATATATACAAATTATTGGCAATAATTTAATTACTAAGTTTGAAAATATTCAGTCCTGTTCAACATTGATGATGGAGTTTTACAACACAGTCACCAATTCTCCCAACATTCCCCAGAGACTAGAAACCTCGGCAATATTTGGCAAAAGATTTCGATGTACATAAAATGAGATTGTGAAACTGTAACATAAGGGTTTATTGTAAGTTATTGTGAAGGGCTGTATGGGATGTACTTAATTAATATTATATCACTAATAAGATATCTTTGTGATAAGCACTTACTAACTACAGACACGACAGCGTTCGAGCGATTTTCAACAACTTTTCCTTAAGTTTTGAGGACATGATATATTGGACACTAATCCATACACATACTTAGAGAATTAAGGAATCACTGGGGAAAGCAAGCATAGCTTTACCACAAGACCCCGAGGCAGCTAATTGTCCTCTCCTGTAATGTAAATAAGAAATATTACTTTGGATAATATATTTATAATTTTTATTGCATATTAGCAATATATAGTCTTTCTAATGTTTACGCGACTACACATTAAAATAAAACTAATATTTTATGGTCATCACCAATCTGCCCCGTAAAAAGTTGTCCGATTGAAAAAAAAATGTTAATGTCGAAACTAAAAGCAAAAATAAAATTAGTTTTATTTCAAAGCGTAGTCTTTAGTCCTTTCGTAAATATTTGGCAAGTGTCTTATGCTATTCCAACAAGTGTTACAAGTTCTATAAATTTATTGATAAAGGGTCAAAATCGATTTCGCTCGAATGTCCGTCGCGTCGACCATTTTATTTATCTGATATGAATGTTTAACGTGAATCTAGTTTCCGTAGTTTATTCCCTATGCATTTTGTTAACAGTAGTTAATAGTTATTGCGTATGAGATTTGTTGCTTTATTCTAGTTAAATGCGAAGCTGTGTGAAGGCAGTCGCAGTTTTATAATACGACTCTGTACATACAAGTCTTGGTTCAGTAGATATATTACAATGTGAATGTCAGTTACAATGTTATATTCTACGATATTTTCGATCATTTTTAACAATTAGAAATTAGTTTTATGCGTTTTATTTTTATCCTATTTATGTTAGAGGTTTATACTGCACGTTCTAATGGCGTAACTTAGGTATTTAAATGTAGATTTAAATTGAAACCATTACGGATAGGAGGCACTGCTCCGCGACCGGGAGAATATTATTTTACATTATGTAAAGAGCTTGGCAGAATATATAATATATCGTGATTTGGTGCTTCGTGTTACTATATCTGATTACTAGAAGGCCCTCCACGTTGAGATGTTATCATTTTGTGTATAACTAAAGCTGTGTGAGAGATGTACATAACAATTATAATGATTTTATGTAAATTGGTTAATAAATATTTGAGAATGTTTATATAATCGATTTGATTGTTTTATTTTTTAAAACTACAATATCTTACATAGGTGTCCCGTTAATAGCACGATAAACATGGAACATGGACAGAAGGGTGACAAAAAATTATTTTTGTTAAAAGTGTCACCATTTTTAAGATATTGAGCATATTTCATTTTTTGATGTCTTTTGTTGTTGTATGTACAACATGCTTATTATTTATACACTCACGCCTGTAATCCCCGAAGGGGTAGGGAGAGGTGTCATTAGTACACCGACTTTTTGCCGAATTTATTACGGTCCCATAATGTGATAGGGGGCGAGCCTATCGCCATACCAGGCACAATTCCAGACTCCAGGCGGATACTTCTAAATAGAAAAACCCAATTTCACTTTACCTGACTCGAGGATCGAACCCGAAACATCAGTACAGAAGTCACGCAACGCAATTACAACAGCGCCACCGAGGCAGTCGTGTGTTGTAAAAAAAATATTTATAAATAAAAATAAGTATAAGCAGGTGAATTATTCTCTACCAAAACAACTCAAAATGACTGTTTGGAAATCATTTATTCATACACTTACAGATTACTATTACAGTTTATTCTATCATAGGCGTGGGTGGAGCTGGTCGGCCACTGACGCTGTTGAAGAGTCTGTCCTTGATCATCTGCGCCATGAGTCCATGGATCACCTCGATGGTGGTCTTGCACGCGTCCTTGGTGGCCTTGCCGAGCTTGTCTTCAGTGCGCTTCTCGTGGGGGTCTGCGCCTGCCACTATGAACCCACCACGGCCTGTAGCGGGCAATAATAATATAACACTTTATTGTTACACCACAACATACAAAAATATGTTATATAAACTTATTTAGGTGTTACAAATTGGAGGTCTTAGCGCTAAGAGCGATCTCTTCCAGACAACCATGCATGGAGGAATAAAATAAATCGAATTTACTGCGGAGCTGTCAATATTATAGTTAATAGCTATCAATTATATAATAAAAAAACAGCAATTTAATTTTAGGGAATAATCCTGGTTTAAAATTCTTCCTTTCTAGCTAATACCTATTTATAGCTAACTGTATAGCGTTCGTCATAGTGGCTCGTTCCCGCGACTGGCATTCCAGTGCAAGTTGGTACATTTGAGAGAGTAATTATGCTTAAACTGCTGCTTTCTTCCTACCTAATACCTATTTATAACTTAATAGGAACTACAATAAAAATGTAGATAATCTGACATAATGGCACGTTCCGGGATTGGCGTACCAAGGTCAGTAAGTGGATATCTAATTCATGCTGGCACTATTATGATTCAACGTGACATTGCGTCTGTTGACTGAAACTAATCTATTGCATTAATAGTATGATGATACTTGAGATGATCATATGTGGTATTTCTTGTGGTACTACAAGTACTTACCTAAGCAAACCTCACTTTGCTCCAACTTATCAGACAAATCAAATATCTGTCCCGCTGTGTACTCCGCGTTTGTGATCAAGCTAGAACTGCTGAGTGTGTTGACCCAGTATTTGTTCCACAATGAGTCTAGCAGCCTCCTGTCCAGTGATGATTTGAAGTAAGACACTTCTAGAGAGTAGTACTGCTTACAATGGACACCAAAATCTTCAATTTTGTTCAAAGGGATTGTCTGGTATTCAGAGGGCTCCTCATTTGCTGGTTTGTACCCCTAGAAATGGAAATAATTTAAGAATTTTTAGATCAAAAAATACTATTTTCACAGTATGTAAACTTAAGTACCTCCATAATATGGTAAATTACGCATAAATTGTTTGCCTTGCACTAACAAAAAACGATAAATTCAACGTGTGATATAATAAATAATAATCAAAAGTTGCGCATGCATTGCAACTGCTGTGCTGAGGTCTCGGGTTCGATCCCCAGGTCCGGTAAAGTGATATTGAGTTTTTCTATCCAGAAATTCTCAGTTTTTGCCCGAATTCTATAATTTGTGCCTGGTAGGGCGATAGGCGATATCACATTGTGGTACCGAAATAAATTCGGCGAAAAGTGGGTGTACCGGTTTGCACATCTGCCTATCCTTTCGGGGATTACAGGCGTGATTTCATGTTATTTTACCAACCTTAGGATAAGTCCTAAAAGCACCAAGACATACTTTTCCAGCAGAAATAGTTCTGACTGGATCAATGACAATCGCCACAAATGGCTCTTGGAAGTTTTGGTTGAGCATTTGAGTGGAGACATCAATACCAGACAGCCAACAACCATATCCCGGATGACTGTGGTACCAACCTATGGCATTTTCATGTCGGCCAACCTGCAAAGAAAATGAATATTCACATCGGAACACAAAACCAGAAAGTACTGGGTTTGATTTCAAGTTTGAACAACACATTTTGTAAGTTTTACTAACACAATTTGCCAGCTATTAGATTCTACAGAGAAGTTAATAGCAAGCATGTAGTTGGTAAAAAAATGACGCCATATATAACAAACATGTACAAAAAAATATAATACATTGGTGAGTAGAGAAATAATTCTACAGTTTTATAAATTCAATTATCAGTTTAAATAATGTAATAAAAAATTAAAAAATAATATAAAATATAGTCTTTTAATGATGAAGCTAATGTGTTTTATTTTTAAGAAATAATACTAACAAACTAATATGAATATGTGCTCGGGCGCCAGACAGACTAAACTCTGCCAAAATAGTTTAATAACAAAAATATAATTACCGTGGATAGTCAGTAGGGCGCTTGGAACTTTTAATCGCAGTCGGGTGGTAACTTAAACACAAGTCATGATGACCCAGTATTTATTTCCCTCGGAACTCAACAAACATTTACATAATAACATAATAAACTGTCAGATACAAAATTGACTATGTTTAATACTAAGTGTAAATTATAAAGATTATATATAATGGTTCATTTTTAAATTGATCATTACTGCACTCTGGAGTGAAATTTATAAATAGGTTACCCATAACAAGCTAGTGAGCTGAAGGCTTCTCGCTACAAAAATTATAATGTTACATACCTCTATTTAAGATAACTAACTTTACTAATGTTCCAGGGGGGTCTTCCAGAACGCCATCAACCGGAGCATGTTATAGTAATGGAGCTTAGGGCATCCAGGCATCCATCAACAATTATCCCCAAAATGGGTCTTCAATTCCAAACAAAACGTCAACGGGGCATCAAATGTGCACAATAACTAGGCGCAAAACCAACGTCAAAAACACACTACAAAACTGCATGTAAAAAACGATTTAACGAAAACGTAAACGAGAGGTTCTCGAGATGTAAACGAAAACGATAAAAACGGTAACGACTTAACGATAAAAACGACTTAACGATAAAAACGACCGCTTCTTCAAGCGGCCGTTATATATTTATAGCATCATTCCCAAAAATAAGGTGCGGCGATATTTCGCCTTAAAAAGCACCCAAACTCGGTCAAATTATTAACTTTCGCACCATGGCGATTAAATGTAAGCCATTTAGGGCTTATGATTGAACAATTTGATATTGCATATTGTCCGACATTTCCGGTTCGACTCGCGAGAGAAAAGTGACAAAACCAACGAATGCATACTTTTTTTTTTAGCGGATGCCGTAGAGATGTGACAGACCACAAACAAAACTACGATCGACTATTGCCGTTACTAAAAATTTGTTGAAAAGTCGATTTTTAACCTGTGACATATAAAATACGTTACATCACATACTTTCCCAAAAAAATAAAAGAACAAAGTTCTTTTATGAACCTTGACTTCAATCAGAAAAGTCTAAGTTTCTAAAATCTGAAACAAATATTCAATAATCAAAAAAGAATACCAAACAGAAAACATCTGAAGTTCCAAGAAAAGCATTACTGAATGTAAATAAAATTGCAAAAGCAATCAAAAGTAAAAAGGATATATCAAAAGATATACTCAAAATGAAATTAAACAAAAGCTTTATAAACTGAAACAAGAAAGTCCAGAAAAAAGAATTTCTAACAAAAAGATCAAAACAAAACATTTTTGAAAAATATAAATGTTACTAACAAACAAAATCCAAAATCTGATATAGCAGAACATAAGTTACTACTAATCCAAACTTACACTTTCCTTCAAACGAACTAAACAACTCATCCATGAAATAGCTAGGCAACAATAGCCGCTAACTCAAACCTCAACAAAGCTCTACCAACCTTAACTTTCATTCAAACCTTATGAGATTAGTTTGACCAAATAGTCGCTAACTCTATCATTCTTAACAAACCCTTTGAGATTAGCTAGACCAAATAGTCGCTAACTCTAACATTACTAACAAAAGAACAGTTAAGCTAAATAACCACTGTCTCATAACAAAATCCAAAATATGTCAATATCGGTTAGGACAAAAAGAACCGCCGATCTAAGACCAATAAAATAAGCTAAAGGAGAATACGAGAGGTTCTCCCCGAAAAAGACGAAGAACTCCACAACCGTGAATAAACAAAAGCAAATGAACATAAATCCATCTGAAACAACAATAAACAAAAGCAAATGAATACAAATTCATTCGATACAAAAGCCAACAAACTAAAACAAATGAATATAAATCCACCTGAAACAATATAATTATCATATTACGATCGGCACAACTCTACTCCAACTTTCCGGGCGTAATAGATATCAATCACCAAGGAATATAAATTCCTCTGTAACAAAGTATGGCATTTCGCGGTCAGCACAACCCTAATCAGACTTTCTGGACGCGAAAGCACAAAAGAAAATTATCATATTACGATCGGCACAACTCTACTCCGACTTCCCGGGCGTAATAGACAAAAACGACAAGGCGAAAGCACAAGTCTTAACAAACAAAGGGTGACTAACGCGAAAGCGATAGCACAAACAAAAGGTATACGCAAAGGCGTATGGAACAAAGCAAAACTACTGTCAGTCGCGAAAGCAAACAGAACAGAGTAAACAAAGTTGACCGACGCAAATGCGTACGGGTCTAGTCCAATCAGAGAGTCAAATCAGAGATGAACATAACAATAACAAAAATGCCACACTAGCTAATGAAGCTGAGTGTACAAATTGTATGTTAGCAAACAAAAGGTCGTGTCCGAGACTTAAATCTACAAATACACTAAAAAGGATTCCAACAAGTTACATTTAAGGTTTATAAAACCTAAATGTAATGTAGAATATAAAAATCTTATAAATATTCTAGCATAAACATTTCTTGCAAAATGTTATGTAGAAAGTAAACGCTAACTATACAAGTTGAGAAACGAAAGTTCCTACTATAAAAATGTTTGCACAAAATGACAAAACATATTTATACAACAAACAAGGTATATAACAAAAAGGTTATATTTAACAAACAAAATATACATAAGATCAATTCCAGTTGGAAACTTAAATCAGAGCGCAACACTAAATATTCCAAAATCTCCTAAATAATTTTAGTATGAAACAAGAATTGAATTCTATATAATGATAAGAAGTTTCTCTTTACATACATCTCTCATACATCTCTTTCACGGTACAATTACCAATTATCCAATCATCTAATCCGTCCACATTCAAATGTACGGCTTCCATCAAGATACAAAACCAAGAACTTAAATACAAGAAAGTTCCAAAAAGTACAAATTTAATATTTAACTATATCTTTGACATGGTAACGACCAGTATAGCCTTTAGCCAAGTCTTTCAAAACATACACATTATCAGAAATCTTTTCCAAGACCTCACATTTTATAAACTTAGGAGCCAACTTAGCCGAAAAATATGCAGGGGCATTAGATTGAACAAAACTACGCTTCCAACAAATGTCACCAACCGAAAGAGAAATGACCTTCCTCCCGCGATTATAATAGATAGCATTACGTTTATATGCTTTTAACAAATTAGTTTGCACTTTAACAAAAACTTCACTAAGTGAATTTAAAGAATTAGCAAATGAATTGCGATCACCCAACTCAAGATGAGATAAATCTTCTATGGATTTACTAAAACGATGAAGAGACGCATCAAAAATAAGTTCACGTCCAAACATAAGATAATTTGGTGTAAAATCAGTAGCCAAATTAACACTATTATTCAAAGATAATTGCACATGAGGGAGAAAATTAGACCAGGTTCTATGATCGTTTCTAACATAACAAGAAATACAAAACTCTATTACTTTATTATATCGTTCAACAGGATTATTTTGCGGAGTGTAGAGAGTGTTATAGAATATTTTAGTAATATTATAGCTTTTTAAGAAGTCTACAAAAAGTTTATTAGTAAATTGAGAAGCATTATCAACAATAAATATATTAGGTGTACCATATTTCAGAAATATTTCCTTTTCAAGAAGTTTACAAATAATTTTAGAAGTAGCATTTAGCATAGGAAAAATCCAACAGTATTTAGTAAAAACATCTACAATAGACAAAATATAACGATGACCAGAATAACTTTTAGGAAGAATTCCTATTATATCCATTGACAACAAAACCATAGGAGAGTCTACTTTTTTTGGATTAACCATGAAACCATGTGGTGGTGAATTTGATGATTTGTATGCTTTACAAATATCACAACCATTAATATATTTTTGAACGTCTATGAACATTCCTTTCGAAAAATAATGTTGTTTTAATTTAAACAAAGTCTTATGCATGCCCAAATGGCCAGAATTGAGATTATCATGATTATCACGAATAGTATTAATAATATGTTCTTTAGGAATAACAATTTTCCAATTTAAGCGACTATTAGGATTATATTTATTTTTACAAAATCTATATAAAGTATTATCTTCTACTCTAAAGTTTTTAAACCGACTAGGAAATTTTTGACAATTAAGAAATATTCTCTTATACCATGGATCAAGTATATCATCATCAGGACTAACTATAGTAATAGGAGCAAAATCAATAGTAGAAATTTCTATACGAGACAAAAAATCAGGAACTACATGTTGTGATCCTTTTTTATGAATAATATCAAATGTAAATTGTGAAATTCTAGCAGCCCAACGAGCAAGTCTACCAGAAGGGTTATTAAGTTTTAAAAGCCATTTTAAACAAGCATGATCAGTTATAACAGTAAATTTCATACCCTCAATATAAGGTCGAAAATGTTCAATTGAATCTAAAATAGACAAAAGTTCTCTTTCTGTCGTACTATAATTTCTTTCACATTTATTTAAAGATCTAGAATAATAAGCAACAGGATGTTGTTCACCTTTTTTATCTTCCTGAGCCAAAACACTACCAATTCCTACAGAACTAGCATCACAATGTAAATAAAATGGTTTTTCAAAATCAGGGCAGTTTAAAACTGGAGCCGTTATTAAAGCTAATTTTAAATTAGAAAATGCATTTTCAGCATCAGTATTCCAAACAATAGATTTTTTAGAATTCTTGCTTCCCTCTGTAAGTTTAGTTAAAGGTGAAGCAATATCAGCAAACTTAGAAATGAATCTACGATAATACGAACAAAGACCTAAGAAACTTCTTAGTTCTCTCACAGTATGTGGTTGAGCAAAGTTCTCAATAACATCTAATTTAGAAGGATCTGTATGTAAACCATCCTTATCAACTATGTAACCAAGATAACGAAGTCTGTCTTTACAAAAATTACATTTTTTAAGGTTAACAGTAAGACCAGCGTCTTTTAATATATTATAAACTTTGTTTAAATAAACAATATGAGTTTTAAAATCAGAGTTTATGATTATCAAATCATCTAAATAACAGAAAACTACACTATCAAACTCTGGACCAAAAAGTTTGTCAACTAAACGTTGCAATTCACTAGGAGCATTCGTAAGTCCAAAACACATACGCACAAATTCAAATAAACCACGACCAGGAACGACAAAAGCAGTCTTTTCCCGTGAACTCTTTTCTAAAGGTATTTGCAAAAAAGCTTTGGAAAGATCAATGGTACTTATATATTTAGCACCTTTAAGATTATCTAAAATTCTAGAAGGATAAGGTAACGGATAAGAATCTTTAATAGTCATAGAATTTAAACGACGAGAATCCAGACATAATCTAGTTCCACCATCCCGCTTTTCAACAGCAAGAACAGGAGAGCACCAAGGCGATTTAGAAGGTTGTATAATATTTTCTTTTAAAAGTACATCAACTTCATCAAAAAGTTCTTTTTGTTTAGCCGGACTCAAAGGCCAATAACGTTGTTTAAAAGGTTCACCAGTTGTATTAATTTTATGTTCAACTAAGTGAGTAAGTCCTAATCCTTTCTTTTCATAAGAAATATCTTCAAAAAGAGAAATAACATTACTTAATTCTCGCTTCTCAAAAGGAGAAAGAGATTCAGCAGCAGTAATATTTTTTTATTTTTTTTTTTTATTTATTTAAGTACAAATCTGTTTGCTTACGAACTAGTAACATTTTTATGATAACAATTACAAGAGCTGTTGTAGCAAAATAAACACTGGTAGCCGTTGGCCCTTGCACTAAGCAAAGCTTGTATCGCAAGGACCCAAGACCAATTGCCAGAGTGTCTTTAACAGCATGTGGGGCACACGGTTGACATTTTATTGCTTATAATAAACTACAAAAACATAAGTGAAAACAAAAGAAAAAATAAAAACATAATCATCATGGACAACAATTTTCATTTTAAGTGATAATAAAACATGAAATTTTAATGATGTAAATTTTGTGTGTGTATGTGTGTGTGTGGGTATTTGTAAGTGTGTGTGTGGGGGGGAGGGTATGTGTGTACACGAAGGTAAAATTCTTACGTTATGTCGTCGCAATTATTTGTTCGGTTTGCTGAAAGTCAAGGTTGAGTAACCATGACTCTAAAATCTGTTTAACTTTACGGCAAGGTTTGTCAATTATTTGTGGAACAATGCGGCAAATGTTGTTATAAATATAAGAATGAAGGAAGAAGGGCAGACGTTTGGCAAATGTTGAACGTACTAGGGGAACAGGAATTCTAAAAACACGGCGCTTTACAAGCTCTTCGTATTCGGGTAATCTTAAAGTTGCACTGTGCGTTGCGACAGTCGTTCTAAGTATATACAATTGGCGAACTCTTAGGACGTAATAGATATCAATCACCAAGGAATATAAATTCCTCTGTAACAAAGTATGGCATTTCGCGGTCAGCACAACCCTAATCAGACTTTCTGGACGCGAAAGCACAAAAGAAAATTATCATATTACGATCGGCACAACTCTACTCCGACTTCCCGGGCGTAATAGACAAAAACGACAAGGCGAAAGCACAAGTCTTAACAAACAAAGGGTGACTAACGCGAAAGCGATAGCACAAACAAAAGGTATACGCAAAGGCGTATGGAACAAAGCAAAACTACTGTCAGTCGCGAAAGCAAACAGAACAGAGTAAACAAAGTTGACCGACGCAAATGCGTACGGGTCTAGTCCAATCAGAGAGTCAAATCAGAGATGAACATAACAATAACAAAAATGCCACACTAGCTAATGAAGCTGAGTGTACAAATTGTATGTTAGCAAACAAAAGGTCGTGTCCGAGACTTAAATCTACAAATACACTAAAAAGGATTCCAACAAGTTACATTTAAGGTTTATAAAACCTAAATGTAATGTAGAATATAAAAATCTTATAAATATTCTAGCATAAACATTTCTTGCAAAATGTTATGTAGAAAGTAAACGCTAACTATACAAGTTGAGAAACGAAAGTTCCTACTATAAAAATGTTTGCACAAAATGACAAAACATATTTATACAACAAACAAGGTATATAACAAAAAGGTTATATTTAACAAACAAAATATACATAAGATCAATTCCAGTTGGAAACTTAAATCAGAGCGCAACACTAAATATTCCAAAATCTCCTAAATAATTTTAGTATGAAACAAGAATTGAATTCTATATAATGATAAGAAGTTTCTCTTTACATACATCTCTCATACATCTCTTTCACGGTACAATTACCAATTATCCAATCATCTAATCCGTCCACATTCAAATGTACGGCTTCCATCAAGATACAAAACCAAGAACTTAAATACAAGAAAGTTCCAAAAAGTACAAATTTAATATTTAACTATATCTTTGACATGGTAACGACCAGTATAGCCTTTAGCCAAGTCTTTCAAAACATACACATTATCAGAAATCTTTTCCAAGACCTCACATTTTATAAACTTAGGAGCCAACTTAGCCGAAAAATATGCAGGGGCATTAGATTGAACAAAACTACGCTTCCAACAAATGTCACCAACCGAAAGAGAAATGACCTTCCTCCCGCGATTATAATAGATAGCATTACGTTTATATGCTTTTAACAAATTAGTTTGCACTTTAACAAAAACTTCACTAAGTGAATTTAAAGAATTAGCAAATGAATTGCGATCACCCAACTCAAGATGAGATAAATCTTCTATGGATTTACTAAAACGATGAAGAGACGCATCAAAAATAAGTTCACGTCCAAACATAAGATAATTTGGTGTAAAATCAGTAGCCAAATTAACACTATTATTCAAAGATAATTGCACATGAGGGAGAAAATTAGACCAGGTTCTATGATCGTTTCTAACATAACAAGAAATACAAAACTCTATTACTTTATTATATCGTTCAACAGGATTATTTTGCGGAGTGTAGAGAGTGTTATAGAATATTTTAGTAATATTATAGCTTTTTAAGAAGTCTACAAAAAGTTTATTAGTAAATTGAGAAGCATTATCAACAATAAATATATTAGGTGTACCATATTTCAGAAATATTTCCTTTTCAAGAAGTTTACAAATAATTTTAGAAGTAGCATTTAGCATAGGAAAAATCCAACAGTATTTAGTAAAAACATCTACAATAGACAAAATATAACGATGACCAGAATAACTTTTAGGAAGAATTCCTATTATATCCATTGACAACAAAACCATAGGAGAGTCTACTTTTTTTGGATTAACCATGAAACCATGTGGTGGTGAATTTGATGATTTGTATGCTTTACAAATATCACAACCATTAATATATTTTTGAACGTCTATGAACATTCCTTTCGAAAAATAATGTTGTTTTAATTTAAACAAAGTCTTATGCATGCCCAAATGGCCAGAATTGAGATTATCATGATTATCACGAATAGTATTAATAATATGTTCTTTAGGAATAACAATTTTCCAATTTAAGCGACTATTAGGATTATATTTATTTTTACAAAATCTATATAAAGTATTATCTTCTACTCTAAAGTTTTTAAACCGACTAGGAAATTTTTGACAATTAAGAAATATTCTCTTATACCATGGATCAAGTATATCATCATCAGGACTAACTATAGTAATAGGAGCAAAATCAATAGTAGAAATTTCTATACGAGACAAAAAATCAGGAACTACATGTTGTGATCCTTTTTTATGAATAATATCAAATGTAAATTGTGAAATTCTAGCAGCCCAACGAGCAAGTCTACCAGAAGGGTTATTAAGTTTTAAAAGCCATTTTAAACAAGCATGATCAGTTATAACAGTAAATTTCATACCCTCAATATAAGGTCGAAAATGTTCAATTGAATCTAAAATAGACAAAAGTTCTCTTTCTGTCGTACTATAATTTCTTTCACATTTATTTAAAGATCTAGAATAATAAGCAACAGGATGTTGTTCACCTTTTTTATCTTCCTGAGCCAAAACACTACCAATTCCTACAGAACTAGCATCACAATGTAAATAAAATGGTTTTTCAAAATCAGGGCAGTTTAAAACTGGAGCCGTTATTAAAGCTAATTTTAAATTAGAAAATGCATTTTCAGCATCAGTATTCCAAACAATAGATTTTTTAGAATTCTTGCTTCCCTCTGTAAGTTTAGTTAAAGGTGAAGCAATATCAGCAAACTTAGAAATGAATCTACGATAATACGAACAAAGACCTAAGAAACTTCTTAGTTCTCTCACAGTATGTGGTTGAGCAAAGTTCTCAATAACATCTAATTTAGAAGGATCTGTATGTAAACCATCCTTATCAACTATGTAACCAAGATAACGAAGTCTGTCTTTACAAAAATTACATTTTTTAAGGTTAACAGTAAGACCAGCGTCTTTTAATATATTATAAACTTTGTTTAAATAAACAATATGAGTTTTAAAATCAGAGTTTATGATTATCAAATCATCTAAATAACAGAAAACTACACTATCAAACTCTGGACCAAAAAGTTTGTCAACTAAACGTTGCAATTCACTAGGAGCATTCGTAAGTCCAAAACACATACGCACAAATTCAAATAAACCACGACCAGGAACGACAAAAGCAGTCTTTTCCCGTGAACTCTTTTCTAAAGGTATTTGCAAAAAAGCTTTGGAAAGATCAATGGTACTTATATATTTAGCACCTTTAAGATTATCTAAAATTCTAGAAGGATAAGGTAACGGATAAGAATCTTTAATAGTCATAGAATTTAAACGACGAGAATCCAGACATAATCTAGTTCCACCATCCCGCTTTTCAACAGCAAGAACAGGAGAGCACCAAGGCGATTTAGAAGGTTGTATAATATTTTCTTTTAAAAGTACATCAACTTCATCAAAAAGTTCTTTTTGTTTAGCCGGACTCAAAGGCCAATAACGTTGTTTAAAAGGTTCACCAGTTGTATTAATTTTATGTTCAACTAAGTGAGTAAGTCCTAATCCTTTCTTTTCATAAGAAATATCTTCAAAAAGAGAAATAACATTACTTAATTCTCGCTTCTCAAAAGGAGAAAGAGATTCAGCAGCAGTAATATTTTTTTTTTTTTTTTTTTTTATTTATTTAAGTACAAATCTGTTTGCTTACGAACTAGTAACATTTTTATGATAACAATTACAAGAGCTGTTGTAGCAAAATAAACACTGGTAGCCGTTGGCCCTTGCACTAAGCAAAGCTTGTATCGCAAGGACCCAAGACCAATTGCCAGAGTGTCTTTAACAGCATGTGGGGCACACGGTTGACATTTTATTGCTTATAATAAACTACAAAAACATAAGTGAAAACAAAAGAAAAAATAAAAACATAATCATCATGGACAACAATTTTCATTTTAAGTGATAATAAAACATGAAATTTTAATGATGTAAATTTTGTGTGTGTATGTGTGTGTGTGGGTATTTGTAAGTGTGTGTGTGGGGGGGAGGGTATGTGTGTACACGAAGGTAAAATTCTTACGTTATGTCGTCGCAATTATTTGTTCGGTTTGCTGAAAGTCAAGGTTGAGTAACCATGACTCTAAAATCTGTTTAACTTTACGGCAAGGTTTGTCAATTATTTGTGGAACAATGCGGCAAATGTTGTTATAAATATAAGAATGAAGGAAGAAGGGCAGACGTTTGGCAAATGTTGGACTTACGAATGCTCCTAGTGAATTGCAACGTTTAGTTGACAAACTTTTTGGTCCAGAGTTTGATAGTGTAGTTTTCTGTTATTTAGATGATTTGATAATCATAAACTCTGATTTTAAAACTCATATTGTTTATTTAAACAAAGTTTATAATATATTAAAAGACGCTGGTCTTACTGTTAACCTTAAAAAATGTAATTTTTGTAAAGACAGACTTCGTTATCTTGGTTACATAGTTGATAAGGATGGTTTACATACAGATCCTTCTAAATTAGATGTTATTGAGAACTTTGCTCAACCACATACTGTGAGAGAACTAAGAAGTTTCTTAGGTCTTTGTTCGTATTATCGTAGATTCATTTCTAAGTTTGCTGATATTGCTTCACCTTTAACTAAACTTACAGAGGGAAGCAAGAATTCTAAAAAATCTATTGTTTGGAATACTGATTCATATTCAATAGCTAAAAAGATATCTGAAGCTAGTAATAAGCTTAGCAACAGCAAAATAAAGTGAACAAGAGAACAATTTATAGCAAAGATCCATAGAGTGTCAGTCAAGAGTTAAGCTAACGGCTTATTTCAAGATGCAAACAAAATAAAGAGAGTATATAGTTATACACAAAACAATATATAATATAAGAGTGCAATAATGAACCAATATGAACAAGTTCCTCTCAAGTCCCTGGACGTACAGCGCCAATTGTAATAAAAAATAAAAAAATTAATATAAAAATATGCTTTTAATGAAGTTTATGTGTTTTATTTTTAAGAAATAATACTAACAAACTAATATGAATATGTGCTCGGGCGCCAGACAGACTAAACTCTGCCAAAATAGTTTAATAACAAAAATATAATTACCGTGGATAGTCAGTAGGGCGCTTGGAACTTTTAATCGCAGTCGGGTGGTAACTTAAACACAAGTCATGATGACCCAGTATTTATTTCCCTCGGAACTCAACAAACATTTACATAATAACATAATAAACTGTCAGATACAAAATTGACTATGTTTAATACTAAGTGTAAATTATAAAGATTATATATAATGGTTCATTTTTAAATTGATCATTACTGCACTCTGGAGTGAAATTTATAAATAGGTTACCCATAACAAGCTAGTGAGCTGAAGGCTTCTCGCTACAAAAATTATAATGTTACATACCTCTATTTAAGATAACTAACTTTACTAATGTTCCAGGGGGGTCTTCCAGAACGCCATCAACCGGAGCATGTTATAGTAATGGAGCTTAGGGCATCCAGGCATCCATCAACAATTATCCCCAAAATGGGTCTTCAATTCCAAACAAAACGTCAACGGGGCATCAAATGTGCACAATAACTAGGCGCAAAACCAACGTCAAAAACACACTACAAAACTGCATGTAAAAAACGATTTAACGAAAACGTAAACGAGAGGTTCTCGAGATGTAAACGAAAACGATAAAAACGGTAACGACTTAACGATAAAAACGACTTAACGATAAAAACGACCGCTTCTTCAAGCGGCCGTTATATATTTATAGCATCATTCCCAAAAATAAGGTGCGGCGATATTTCGCCTTAAAAAGCACCCAAACTCGGTCAAATTATTAACTTTCGCACCATGGCGATTAAATGTAAGCCATTTAGGGCTTATGATTGAACAATTTGATATTGCATATTGTCCGACATTTCCGGTTCGACTCGCGAGAGAAAAGTGACAAAACCAACGAATGCATACTTTTTTTTTTAGCGGATGCCGTAGAGATGTGACAGACCACAAACAAAACTACGATCGACTATTGCCGTTACTAAAAATTTGTTGAAAAGTCGATTTTTAACCTGTGACATATAAAATACGTTACAATAATAGTGCTAAGACTGTTGTATAATTCACATTTATTGAACTACCCAAATATATAAAGTTTGACTTACTTGTTTGGCAGCTTCAATATATGCCGTCATGTATTCATAGGCCTGTGCTTGAGCATTCACACGAGTTTCAGTACCCTCCACTGGCAACGCAAATGAGTCCATCACTAACATTGTGTTTGCATCTACTTTACCTACAAATAACATGAAATTTTATAACAATACATGATATTTTCACCCTATAGAGATAGGGCCTAAGAGCAGCTGGAGAGCCATAATAAAGTTTATATCCATCATCTGAAAGAGGGCTAAAACATTACACAGGGAACAAGTTGCAATCCCAAACAACTGATTTTATGTTTTGAATTCAGAATTGAAATTAAGCATTCCACAACACTGAGCTCAATCCCAGGGAGAGATGACAGGACTGGAAACATATAATTCCTGCTGCTGTTGTTGAAACCGAAAACATCTTTCAGTGCAAGGGAGCTTATTGGTTCCCACACTGCTATAGACTGTTTTTTACTGTATCGTGCAGGGGCGGTTCCAGTCTCAATTCGATGTATCACCTCACGGTACCCCAGTGCCGTCCGCCCGTCATCGACGACGGCCACCACCTGGTTATATTCGGTACGCCGGATACATAATTCGGTTACCCCCACATAACCTTCAGAGTCAATGAGGGGTATTAAAGTGATTTCTCAGAGAAAAATAAAGTGGCTGCAGTCTCAACATACATGTTGCTTTACATACACTTATGAACTGGTTGCGGTCAATATGACATAACATCATAGACAGAAAGACACATAATTAATATGATTGTCATTGCGTTATGATACCGTTAATGATCGATATTTTTAAATAATGATCTATGACTTCTGGCTACTAATGATTGTTATGATGATTCATTATGTTATATCAACCAATATCTGCTGATGAGCTAGTGTTGTGTGTTGAGACTGCAGCCCCTGGAATCAAGGACCATACTGGTTTTGTAGTCTACATATCTATATAAACAATAAAGTAATAAAAATGTTAAAATAACATTCCTAATTTTAAAATGGGTAGTGTTATATATATATAGCAGCGATAGCCTAGTTGGTTGCGGTACGGACTGTCAAGACGAAAGTCGTAGGTTCGAAACCCAAGTGGCATACACCTCTGACTTTTCTAAAGTTATGTGTGTATTAAAATGTTAATTATCGCTTGCTTTAACGGTGAAGGAAAACATCGTGAGGAAACCTGCATATCTGAGAGTTTTTCGAAGGTATGAGAAGTCTGCCAACCCGCATTAATTAGGCCAGCGTGGTGGACTAAGGCCTAACCCCTCTCATTATTAGTAGAGGAGGCCCGTGCCCAGCAGTGGGACAATGTTTAATACAGGGCTAGTATTATTATATTATATTATTATTAGTGTTATATAGCTTATGTTGGCATGTTTTTTACAGCATTTACACCTAAAAACTATTTCCAAGTTATCAAAGCTTCAACAATGAGTGCCAATGTAATTTTTTTTAACAAAGAGTTCTTGTAGTTTTATTTCTGCCATTTTGAGTAGTAGTCATAGTCTTGTAATCGTCATTTGTGGCAACTATTTTTAACTTTTTTAGACCCATCGCTCTGAAAGAAGATTTGAATCCTCTTTCAATTTTTAGGAAATTGACATTAAAAATTATACACAGTCACCATGTATCTATTTACCTAAAAGCAGTCCCATAACTTCCAGAGTACCTCCAGAACGCGCGTGCATCACCATTTTCAACAAGGCTAATGCAGATATCCTGATATCTTTGAAGAAATGTGGACTAGAACAAATGGTTAAATATTTTAGTATTGTTTTATGACCTACCAAGAACACAAATAGGTCATCCCTTGTCTTGCGTTTTGTAATTACTTACTCTTTCTCCCATGGTTTAGCGGCGAGAATGTCTTGTTGTTGCTTTTTATCATATCTGTAAATATCGTCTACACTGGAAACGGTTTCCATGTTATTCGCCATTGCCCACGTCTTTTGCGCAATACTGGACTGCGAGTCCGCACTGGTAGAAGCCATTTTACTATTTATTATAAATGAATTAATATAGTTTAAGCAATTTTTAGTTAACGCTATAATTTTACACTGACTTGAAATTGAGACAAAACAATGGCTGCTTGAAAATATTGCAATTGCAGATGACAATTATTTTTTTTTTCATCCAAAGGACAAGTTACAGTCTATTGACCATACTGCCTAGTCTTACGTAAAAATCACAATTGCAATTTATAACTATTGTATAACACTTTGATAATTAAAAATTATTACTATTAATAAAAATAAGCAAAATTATTTTATTCAATATCTTATTTTTATGAAATGGCAAAGACTCTCCACCGTGCAGCCTTGTCTGTCGTTAGTTTTTTTCAAATCCTGGCTGAAATAAAATTGATTTGGCGTAATAGCACACCAACACAGTGCTTGTAAAAATTGATGGAACAGAAATAATACAAATTATCTTCATTAATTTAATTTTATATATTACAATCATACATGCTCCAAGTATCAAATAAACCTCATTTAACACCATTGAGTTATATTCTATAGACACGAACTGTCGAAGAAACAATATGTTCCAAAAACCTTGTCCGCCCACTAATGCCATCTATTTATTTTACTAAGAACTATTTGGTAAATAGAATCGTGATAACTCCCGTCACTTTTTCTCGAACGGGACTTTCCGCCAAAACGGGACAAACTATGTATATAATGATTTTTTTTTGTTAATATTCAGAATTGAAATTAATTAATATTTATTGATATTACGTTCGAAACGTTATGAAATTATGTTATTTGCCTTAAATACTATTAACATTTTCACTGTAAATCAATCTAAGGCAGATTTGTTCGGGAATGTCGCTACAAATAACTAAAATTAACTCGATACTGAAAGATGCAATGTGGTGTGCATACTTAGGTGGCATAAAGCAAACTAACGTCGCAGCGTCGGTGCGGTGGTTCCACCGCAACTCGGTGGAACATAATGTTCAGGTCGCCGCGTCTAGTACGTAGTACATATACATCGCTGTTTTTTAATAGCCGAAATACTACCACGGCCGGATTCCATCGGATTATATCCTTGTCGTCGATTGTATATGCCATTCTGTTATACCTATTATTTTGTTAAAATTACAATATAACATTGTGTAACGTAAGCAAAAAACCACACAACATAATTTTTAATAATGGAATTATTTAAAGCACAATATTTTTTATCGTAATTAATATGGTGTTTGACTGGTGTAACCAAAAATTTTAAAACTGCACTAAGAAAAAGGATAGTGGGCAAACATATTTATTAAATACATTTTTTTATTTTAAATGTATTATAAACATTTTATTTTCGTCATTAAAATTTAGAATTTTTAATCTGTATCTCTCGGTGCCAAAAACGTAGCAATTATTACTCGTGACGACATCGCACATAAACATTGCATCCTACGACAAATAAAATTGTAAGGAAGATCATATTTTTCGATGTGTAAACGTGTGGAAATATGTTAATTTCGTCTTCAAGTCATCTATAAGAATGGAAGAAGGCATTACTAAGGCTGATAGTCGAAATCTGCCACTTCTTTCTTAAAACTTTTGATTTTGTCACATGAATGAACAATTTATCGGGATTTAGTATCGAGTTTTTACACAAAGTCATTGAACAATATTTATGTGCTGGCTCATTCATTTTTGCGGAAAAACTAACAGATAAATGCAAATAATTTGTTATGTTGTTAGGTGTCACATCGGTCACGAATGTTTGTAAATGTGCGATGACGTCACATAGAGGTAATGTCACGTGACAACGCGTTTTATCCCGAAATTATATATGAAAAAATAAAATCACGTATTTTATATAAATTGAGTATAAGTATTTCAATAATAAAAATATTACGGAGGCTATATTAAGTGAAGAGTCCTCTATCGATGTCCATCAATTTTCAAAAATTGCCAAATACCCTATTGCATTAGAACTTTCGTGATTCATCAATAACGCTTACAGGTATCATATAAATATTTCATCAGAAAGTTACACCGTGAGTCATATTAAGGCTTTATTATGTAGATTACATATGCATACATGTATACACTGGGCCAAAGAGTGTTATACTACATACGGAAACACAAAGCGAAGCCTGTATCCCGAAAGGGCAGGCAGAAGTACAACTAATATAGGTATCTATAGTTTACCGAGCTTATTTGTTGTATATAATTTAAAATATACTTCGCCGACTCATGCATGATTTTTCAAGTAAAGAAACTAACAAAAAACACAGGTTTCCAACCTACATAGACTGCCACTTGACTAATGAGACCTTAAATTACGTTTTATTCAGTTATATTACAACAACAAGCTACTAATAATATCAAATAAACCGGGCAAAATGAAAATTATATGGCATTCTTTCTCTTTCTTTCTCATAATGCTATTTCGAGAAGTTCGTATTGCTACGGTAGATCAACTGTCTCTTTTCAATGGAGTATATTTTATATTTCTCTATCTCTTTCCGCCACGCAATCAGTTAATGACATATCCACTTACTGATAATAGCGACCAATCAGAATGCACCACATACTCAGTTCAGAGTCCCCTAAAAACTATTTATTATTCATCTTGAGGCCGAATATGAACGACGCAATCGTAAGTTGTCTACTCGCGGAAGACTATCGGATAAAACTTCTCTAGCGAATAGTCATAGAAAAATCAATATAGCATGATAAAAGAACATTAATCGCTTGTATTCAAAGTGCGCGGATTGTAATACAAACGGAAAAATGAGGAGTGCCCCAATCATAATAACTGTGCCGAACAACTACCTGGTAGAAGATGGAGACTCTAAAGTCATGGTCGACGTCGCGTCGCCGGCTCCCTCACGGAAACGTCGGCTAGACCATCTGACATGGGAGGAAAAAATGCAAAGAAAGTAAGTTTAACTCATTATGACCTATCTTACGTTTTATTGCTTGCGTGTCATTGTATTTCAGGCCAATTAAAGCTTAATTGACATTGGCTGTATAATCATTCGCCATCGCTACATAATCCAGTAAAAAAATCAATATTCACAACAATCTGAAGGTCATTGCTTTTAGTTTTGGAAATCTGAGATAATGTTTGGCTAACCACCGTTTATTGAACTTTACTGCCGTTATGTACAGTTACCGACGCGTTTTAGCACTTTCTATTAACACCTATTTACAATATCACTCGAATTGTATTGTAAGAAACTATTAGACGGTGGCAGGTCGTAGTAATCAGCAAGCATGCATTCTGTATGCAATACTTCAGCCATGACTTTATTCTATTGTATCTGGGATGCACGTTTATACCCGCTATAATGATGCAATGCCGTGACTTGTTGAACCGCGAACATTCTGCCGCGGCTGTTCTCGAATATTCTTCGTTGTATATTAACCAATATTTACTTATTAAAAGTGAGATCGAATATAATTATTATTATATACACCTGTCCAAACCCCAAACTGATGACCTGATACTAACAAATGATGACCTTGATATCTTTGCTTGACAACATGCAGAAGAAAGGGCGTAATCGCTGGGCGTAAGATTATTTCGGAGTGGATATAAACCCGGAACAGTCAATGCGATTACCTACGACTTGTAATTGTATTACAATAGTAGTATATTATGTATATATTTTAACAGAATAATTTAAGAAACACCTAGGTATACCTATTTATAGACTCTGCTCTGAGAGCTTAGGTCAGAGTCCACCAAAAGGCTAGCCTAATGCGGGGTAGTAGCCTTCACATTCCTTTGAAATTTTTATAGAGGATTCTCAGATGTAAAGGCTTCTTCACGATATTTTGCTTCACCATTAAGTATGTGAATGTGATAGCATATCATAATTTTTTTTATATCTTGAATGAAATTTCGACGGTCTTTCAACCCCAGACATTTCCCTAACTAGGTATATATGTGCAGACAGAAGGAAGGGTATTCCACTTTGGAAGTTAGGTGTTTCTGTTTTTTCGAGCATAAATTAAGTTGACCTTTTTCTTTTACCAGGAAGTTAAAAAATCGCGTTGCGGCGCAAACATCGCGCGACCGGAAGAAAGCGAAAATGGACGAAATGGAAGACCAAATTAATCAATTCAAAGAAATAAATGATAAACTTATTAAGGAAATAGAAAGCTTGAAAGCGTTGAATGAGCGACTGCTTAGTGAGAATACATCGCTTCGCAGCGAAGCCGCGACGCGGACCGTCCCGGATGCCCAGAGACCAGCAGAGTCAACTCCTCAGCAGAAGGAGGGGCAACCGGCGGCGATCCACGTGGCGCGCATGCTGCTGGCGATGTGTCTCCTCTCACAGACCTCCTCGCTCACCTCGACTCCGAAGAGTACATGGACACGCTCCGTCAACTTGCAGACTCCCTCCTCCAAGAAATTGATGCAGGTGCTGCAGGAACGGCTCAAGATGTAAGTACAACTCAACGATCGTTTAAGGTTACACTTATTAATATTCGAAACCATTCATTTACAACAGATTATCTTGTCAACATAAGGCTGTATGTTTTCTAGAACTGTGTAATAGTGTCATAATCTGAGCTATAATGCAATAGATTAGCTCTTGAGACAATACTGGAATTACAGATAAATGGAACGCTAAAATCAAATTCAATCAAATTGACTGCCTTGGTGGCGCAGTTGTAATTGCGCATGCGTTACAACCGCTATGCTGAGGTCTCGGGTTCGATCCCCGGGTCGGGTAAAGTGATATTGGGTTTTTCTATCTAGAAATTCTCAGTATTAGCCCGGAGTCTGGAACCTGTGCCCGGTATGGCGATAGGCTCGCCCCCTATCACATTATGGGACCGAAATTCGGCGAAAAGTGGGTGTACTGGTTACACCTCTGCCTACCCCTTCGGGGATTATAGGCGTGAGTGTATATGTATGTATGTATGTAAAATCAAATTCAATACAGGCATTGTGTTCTTCTATCGCTACCATGTAAATGAACAGTGTTTGGACATAATGCATATTTTTCAAAATTTGGCAACTTTAAATGTAGATTCCATGCAATAGTTTTTTTTTATTTTACAAGCACTGTGTTGCTGTGCTACGCCAAATGCAATAGTTCTTACAACTGGCTTAATTCTACATTAATATTCATAAATATAAATAATAACATGGTTCAATTGCATCCTACGCTACAAATCAGTAAATATATTGTCACTGGCTGATATGAGTCAAAAACGGCAGTTGATTTCAACAGGAAATCCCAGCCTACTTCACAAGTAGAGTGATGCAACTGTTGTTCTGGTTACGTCATCGCGTTAGTTGCCACAATTGATTTAAAGCAAAATGATTATGGGGCTTTATTATTAACAATAAAAGATTTATTTATATCGTTATCGCTATGAGCATTGATGAGGTTTAACTAGTAAAATAACTTCATCACTCTTTTAGTTTTAAATTATACGTCATATGTTTGGTATTCACTGGCAATTAAATTAAATTTAATCCGACGAAATAAATCCGTTTCTAATATGTATGTTTGTCATCAGGTCACAGTCAGGGACACTAGAGAGTGCCCTAAAGGAGCTCAAGTGGTGGGGGCCGCAGCAAAGCAACTGGAATCCGGTGAAGGTGCTATCGTAGATATCAAACACGACGTCGACAGGATACTGTCGCAGCACTCTTATGCGCATCCCTACCCGAGCATTGTCATCTCTGAACCCCAAGCCACAGTACAAATTAAAGAAGAAAACAATGATAAAGGAGACTTGTTCTACGCGAGTTGCGACGAAACTAACGACTGCATAACAATAGAAGTGCCGTGCGAAGAACAAGTAGTGGAAGATGTAACGCCAGTGCAAGTTGAGACAGACTTTATCAATCTTACGGACAATTGTTCTGGTATCACATTGGAGTGCGATATGAAGATGCTATCGCCAATGTGTCTTTCACCTAAATCAGTGGAGGAGAATCTCCTCTCGCCCTCGCACACGAGCCTGTCTTCTGACCTCGGCTATGAATCGTTATCTTCGCCGCTCAGTGAATCTGATTCCATGGACTTGTCAGATTTTTGGTGCGAATCATTCTCAGAATTGTTCCCCGGGCTTGCCTAAGCTGTGGACTTTCTGTACCATTATTCCCACCAAAGACTGATTAGGTTATAAGTGAATGAATCTAATATAAATGACAAATTAATATATGACAATTTATATGTAATGAGTGGTTTAAATGAAATTTTTCGTCGTAGGGATGTATATAATAAGTGCTGTAAATAAACAATATTCTGTCAAAATGTTTGTTTTATTATAATATCGTCTTGTCTATCCATTACAATATCTAGTTGGTTAACGCGAACAGACAGCAGTGCTGTAATTAAATTAACATTTGCCTTGACTGCAGACTCGAATATTTTTAAAGAATGTTAGAAAAAGAAGTTAATACAATCAAAACATTAAGTTACTGAGCTTTATTTCATGGCTGAATCCAGATAGAGTTCCCTAGCAACAGCGATGATGATGCTGTTATCAAATTCGGTATTTAAAATAATTTTCATTACTGAATAATACTTCGATAACATAAAAAGATATGAGCTGGGAATTCCTGAAATACATCTAAGCACGGAGGTGATAGTGTTTAATTAGATAAAATTTACTTTAATACAAAAAGTATCTTATCTCCCTTTGGAGCTGCTTGACATAATTACATTGTTATAGGTAAATATGATTATGTTTCTGAATCAATTCGCTATGATACTGGGTATTTAGCTCATAATAAATTATTTAAGGCGTTGAGACAAGGTTGAATGAATCATTTAAAAATAATAGAGGTACAATTTCACTTTTCCTCAGAGCAATAAAAACTTGCGTTTTTTGATCTGACACTTTTCGTTCAACTTTTTACTTTCACTATTTTAGTTTCATATAAGTGTTAGGTACTTTTAACTCTACGTATAATTTATAAATAATGTTTATCTTTGGCCTTCTTTATGTACATCTGTGAATGTTGAAAGTTTGTCGGGGGTGTAGAGTTGGGTATGATATTTGGCCGTGTTGCGGCCTTCTGAGTACTCTGACACTTGTGTCAGCGGTCGAGGGTCTTGACCCTCGATCGCTTCTTCACCTTCTTGACCATGGCGTGGTGTGAAGGCAGGCCGGCATGATTGTGTTGAGTAGCGAGGGATACATTGTTTCTCGCTACTTGATACTCCAACTGGACGCCACTGCGCTTACCATCAGGTGCAGTATGGTCACTGCCGTGACAGGATAAACCAATATAGACAACGTATAAGGAAAATAAAAATCCCAATATACAACTGAGTTATAGTCTGTAGAAAACTTGTTTTTTCCGTGCATTGTTTTTTCCTTGTACTTGTCACTATAGCTGGTGCCAATATATCGCACATTTATAAAATATGTATAGGTATACTAACTACGAACAAAAGTAGATAATTTATGGCAAACTTCGAAATCCAGTGTCCTTTCAACGCTCATCGACTTAGGTTCATTTAAATTTATCTTTGAGTGATTGTAGAAAAACAAGTTTCTAGAACAATCAAGACGTTGCATAAATAGTTAAGCTAGTTATAATATGCTAATACAGCGTAACTAACAAGATAAATATTTAACTTATTATTTACTTGACTGCCTCGGTGGCGCAGTTGTAATTGCGCATGCGTTCCGACTGCTGTGCTGAGGTCTCGGGTTCGATCCTCGGGTCGGGTAAAGTGGTATTGGGTTTTTCTATCTAGAAATTATCAGTGTCAGTCCGGAGTATGGTATTTGTGTCCGGTATGGCGATAGGCTCGGCCCCTATCACATTATGGGACCGAAATAAATTCGGCGAAAAGTGGGTGTACTGGTTGCACCTCTGCCTACCCCTTCGAGGATTACAGGCGTGAGTGTATATGTATGTGTGTTATTATTTACTTATGTTTTGTAGATTGGTGGAATAGAGTAGAGTCAGTACCAACACGGCTCAACTGAGATGGTTCTCTCTCACACAAAACGTGTGTAACAACGTTCCGTATGCGCAGAGATTGTTGGAGTGTGACCTAAAAAGGCTCAACATTCCATGTCTCACTTGATAACGCACCTCGGTCACGGAACCCTGTTATTATCGGTGTTCATAGAAGGAAGTGCATTGAGCATCAGTGACCCGCTAGCTCGTGTGCCTCCGTGGCAATAAAAATAGTTTTATGGCTAGTCGGTAGTTAATAAACCATTCGTAAACGAAAACAAAAAAATGGTTAATTGGGTAAGTAAACTGTTAGGAAATTGGCAGTTTAAGTAATGAAGTGGTGAAATTAAGAAAAATTACAAAATTAACGATGTTCTGATTACGCAGTAGCTTAGGAGTATTACCGGGCCTTATGTGAAAAGATCCAAGCTTCCAAGTAGGCCTCATATATCTTAGTCGATTTTTTATATGACCAAAAAATCTTGGTAGTCTGATAAAGTTTACCCAACAAAATTATAACAAAGGTACCAATAAAAATCCAGATAAATGCCTATCGAGTGACTTGAGTGTTCGATTCAATTAGAAACTTTATATCGCTGGCTGAAATGTATTACATTGTTGGATTTTTTACGCATAACATACGGTAATTATCGATAATGCATGATGGATGACCGCTGACCGTCGTAAATAATTATCATTTGTATGGCAGACATGGCACAGTATTTCCAGTGTTTTCGAATTGAATGCGATAACACTCTGCTTGTGTATTATTATGACCACGTGACGTAATGTTTATTATTTTGCTCTGTAGATATACTAAGTCGATAAAGAGCAAGCGCCACTTTGATTTTGCTTAATAATATGCCTAAAATCATTCAGAGCTGTTCTTCACAAAGTTAAGTATAAGTAGGTACTAAATGTGTGCATTAAAATTCATGGGAGTAGCCTTGGGGGGCTGTAGTCTACTCTAGTTGTAGTCTTAAATCGACTGACGTATTTAAATTCAAAACGTTTACTTTGCAAAGGCTTTATTTAATTTAAATGATTAAACGATTGAAAACTATGCTTTTTTTTCTTGTTTTATCCTGGTGCGGCAAAGTTACCACACTGCACCTGATGGTAAGCGCAGTACCGTCCAATTAGAGTACCGAGTAGCGAGAGACGATCTATCCCGCGCTACTTAACACAATCATGCCGGCCTACTACTTCACACTACGCCATGGGCCAGAAGGTGAAGAAAAGGTCGAGGGTCTAATCAGGGTAAAATCAGAGCACTCTGAGTACCCTGACAGTAGACCCTACATATAAAACGGCCGAACATCGTACCCCAACTCTAGACCCCCGACAAAAACCGGATGTACATTGGCTGATCCCGGGATCACGCGACACACTTGCGTGTTCCACTATGGTTTTACGCCCTAGCTATGTACGGTGGTCGCTATCCGGGCGGATATGAATATTCTACCACCATCTTCGGAAATACCTAGGTAATGACAAGAAACACTTTATCTGATTGGATGGATTTCCGGCATCCATAGATACCTAAAGTGTACCTACATAATCTTAGCATACACATTTTCTGCAGGTCTTAACAAGAAAATATTCTTATTGTGAAGAATGGAGACCTGTCTACATTTGTCCTTGTCAGATATAGTTTCGCAAGTTTGATAATAATGATCCAATATTAGCGCAGTTGGCTTTGCTACATCTGTTAAGCATAAATTAATATAATTTAACCTCCATGGTGAATCTATATAATTAATATTCCATTGATATTCAATTAGCACACTTGGCCACATTCAGGGGTTTCAACTTTTTAAAATAGAGATTATGGATTCCAATGCTTTATGGATGAAAATCAAGAACTATAGAGTAAACTTTCCTTGGCAGTCGGGTAAAAAATCGTCGAAGCAAAGGTTTCTGGGCTTTGAGATGCAGGGACTTTTATTTCCTTTTTTAATATCACGCTAGGGACGTTAAATGTATTTAAATTTTATCATCCCTTATTTTGAGGGGATTTTGTCACTATGTTTGCCATCGCTAGAAAAATATCTCAGAACACAAGGAGACAAGAACTGCTGGACCGGTCAGTTAAAGCTGTGCCATATCCTTTTCCGTTATAAGATTCTATAAGTTAAGATAAGTTTAAACCAATGTAAGGATGATTAGGTAAATAATTTTTTTTTGAATTATTTGTATCTTGATCCGTTTCTTAGGTTGTCCTACACTTCTTTTAGTAAAGGACACACAAGTGAATAGTTAGTAATTTTAATTTAAAGACATTTTGCATTAAAATTTAACATCCATAGAGAATCTATATAAATAATTTAATTATCAAGTATCTGCTTTTTAAGGTTTTTCTAGATAACATGAGAACTCTTAGAAATTCGACTGAGATAGAAAGTTCCGTAACGAAGCCATTTACCACACATTTTTACACAGCTATTGATTCAGTAGATTTCTAGGTATTTTCTTAGAACTTTACACAATGTTTACTTTCGTGCTACGTAAAGCCAAGTCAGTGTCGACCCACTGATTAATCACACACAATGAAAAGAAGCATAGGTAATATAGACTCCAGCGATCGATTCTGGACTAAGTGACACAATTATACATACCAGATTTGGAAATACACAGTAGGTAGGTACTTCAGTATCATGGACTTTAAATTTCTTTTTTTTACTGTTTGGCAAGTAGATGAACAAACGGGCCATCTGATGGTTAGTAGTCACCATCGCCCAAAGACTTCTGCAATGCCAGGGCACAGCAAAGCCGCTGCCTACCGTTGAAGGACTACTCTTCTTAAGTCTCGTTTAGAGACATGTCATATTTCGAACGATATTCGTCGTTTCAAAAAAGAACGTGCTACAAAAACAAACACTGTTTATATTAATATCATTGTAGGTTACTGGTGACAATACGTCTTTTACGTACTTTATGTAAAGTTAATTGTTACACAAATTTACACAGATGCAACTATTGTCTTATATTTTAATAATTGAATTTAACATTGTTTCTTATAATTTGCATGCTTTTGAAATGCCTTTACGAACGTAGATAGCTTATCATTTTGATTTTGAATGAGCTATTGAAACATCACGATTCTGATGCAACACACGTGTGGAATGACGTCATACCAAGATCGTCAGGCCCAGTGTGACTCATTGGACCCACGACCTTAATAATATTAAAATTTATTCACTAATGACATTAAGAGACTGGCATTAACACGCTAAACAAATTATGTGAATACGGAGAGAAAGAATTAGGCTGAAAACGAAGTGTCATGTCATTACCTGATGCTTGGTGGTAGGATATTCGTATCCGCCCGGATAGCGACCACCGTACACAGGGTGTAAAACCCGCCATACTGGCACACGCAAGTGTATCGCGTTCCGGGATCAGTCATTGTACATCCGTTTTTGTCGGGGGTCTAGAGTTAGGGTACGATGTTTGGCCGTTTTGCGGCCTTCTGAGTACTCTGACACTAGACCTTCGGCCGCTTCTTCACCTTCTTGCCCATGGCGTAGTGTGAAGGAGTAGGCCGGCATGATTGTGTTGAGTAGCGGGGGATAGATTGACTCTCGCTACTCAATACTCTAATTCGACGGCACTGCGCTTACTACCAGGTGCAGTGTGGTCACTATGCCGTGCCAGGATAAAAAAAGTGTGGTAAAATTGATATTAGATTGTGAAATCATTTAGATCGTAGAAAGTAGAAGAAGCCCATATTGGATATTAGTCATTTAACAAGGCTATATTAACTAGAAGTTACCTACAACTCCGACCACATGTAATTGTTTTGAGAACAATGATTTCTTACTTAGGTTGACTGGATTTTTGTAAATATTAGTAAAACCTATATCTCAATTGGTTCTGCGTAAGAGAAGTTTTATGCTCTGTGGCGCAGCGAGCGAATAGTCGGCTGTGAAACGAGTGGACGCGGGTTGGATTCCCGCACGAGACAAATGTTTGTGTGACAAACAGATATTTGTTTCGGGTCTGG
Organism: Laothoe populi; assembly: GCA_905220505.1. Classification (NCBI taxonomy): domain Eukaryota; kingdom Metazoa; phylum Arthropoda; class Insecta; order Lepidoptera; family Sphingidae; genus Laothoe; species Laothoe populi. Next base: position 3,985,749 of record HG992152.1, read on the forward strand.
ATGTTGTCGGACTGTAATACCTCGTAGTTGTAAGTGTCTCGTAATCTATTGTAAAATTAATAAAAAGAGGATCCATCTCCGATGCAAGTATATGACTTTTAAAAGAAGCAATGTCATTTGCTCGGCTTAAATCAATTGATTCAGCTATATCACGGTAATATTATCTATAACCGTAGCTATATGCAGAATCGATTTGTTTTAATAATTCCATTTCACTATTTAAGAATCTTAAACACATTGAATAATTTGAATCAAAGTATTCTATTCTTTTTCTTGATGAGTTTGGTGGCTTATTTGTATTTTATCAAGTTTGCGGTTTCCTCACGATCCATTTAAGTACGTTAAAATGACACACAACAAAATGTTACACATCGAATCATTAGTGATAGAGCAAGAATTCGAGATAGCAAACTTATTAGACAGCATCCATGGCGCAGCGGGTGAGTAACCGGCTATGAAACGAGAGGCCGAGGCTTCGATTCCCGCACCGAGACAAATGTTTGTGTGACAGACATTTGTTTCGGGTCTGGGTGTTGTGGGACCGTATCCCTCGTAGTTCTTGATACCCACGGTTTTACCTAGTATGGGGTCAGAACGATGTTTTGACTGTTGATACAGGTAAAGTGTGCCAACCTAAGGTTTGGTTGACTAACTAGTCTTTATTTGCACAGATAAAATAGCTTATAAATAACACCCAATAGTCACACACATATCCCCGACCCCACACTAAGATTCGAGTCTTGTGTCGTGGGTATCAGGAACTACGAGAGACTTTCGGTCTCACAACACCCAGACCCCGGACACAAATATCTGAATAGATAAAAATAAAACTACATGTTAAAAAACATTAAATATATTTGTTAAAATGTATTATATAGATTCAATAAAATCGTATAATTTAGATGACCGTGCGTTTACCTTATCTCTATCCAGTACAACGGATAAAATATTTTTTCGGTCGATCACGAATACGTTTTCACAATGAATGACGATAGATGAATCAAAATATTAAATTGAAAAATATTGTAATAAAAATATCGAGTTTTAATAGAAATAAGTTTATTTACAGACATTAGCGATGCTATTTAATGATGACCGTTATTCCTTTACGTCAATTCGATAAATAAAAAAAAATAAGATGGAAAATATTCAATAAGATTATAAAAAAATACGCGTTTATCCATGTTTCCCTCTGTAATAAATACCGATGCATTCGATAATTACGAAAAAAATATCGAGGTTTTTTATTCCGGCGTTGTAAATATCTTTCATTTTATATTTAGCAATATTAAAATATATCCTCCTTACATATAAACGTTTTTATTCTGTGTTCATCACTGTTCTATCTCTTTTTTTCTTACGCCAAATAACATGCGAAAGTAAGAGACAAAACACTATCACAGATTAAAAATCTTTATAGGTCATCCGTAGTTTTATAACAAAAGTGCATTTATAAATTGTGAGCGCCGTCACCAACTAGTGGCCGGTACGTTTGGCACTTAATAAAACCGATAACGCAAATTAAAAGCAATAAAAAATATATACGGTACATAACAACTTATCGATAACTGTACAACATTACTCTAATGGAAGATAAAATTGAACTTATTTAGTAAAACGTTGATTCGATATATTATAATGAAGCGTATGGTATAAATAAAAATGCATGGATGTTAGACCGACAGCTAGCGACGTTACGCTAAGGTAGGGTTGCTAACCCCGAAATTCAAATACCAGGATTTTTAGTTTTTCAAGTTAGAAAAACCAGGGCAATTCAATTTAAAAACAGGACGCATCTTTTGCGAGCCGAGACGCACCTTCCCAGGATTGCAAAAGTGGTGTGCTAATTTTAAAATACAGGACTTTATCAGGGCGCTTTAAAAACCCAGGACACTGCTTAAAAACCCAGGACGCTGCTATAAAACTATCCAGGACGTCCCAGGACACTCTAAAAACCAGGACATGTCCTGGGAAAACAGGACGGTTGGCAACTCTACGCTAAGGTCCTATGTTTCGATCGTAGTCGACTTGGATGATCTATAAAATAATCGATACTACATATATAGACGAAGCGTACAGACGTGTATATATCTTTTGTATGTGTATTTTGTACTATCATAAATATCATTTTCTTAAAGTTTTTCTTTATTTGTTGTTTCTTTCTAAAGCATTATATTTAGTTCATATGAAATACTCTATTAAAAATATAAGAAATTAATTCACCATTTATATTAGAATATGGTTTCAACATATTTTACCTTAAATTTTGTAATAGTTTTATATACTTTCTTTTAGCAATATGGCGTTACTGTCAAATTTCATGTAATAGATAAAAAAAAGAGAATCAATTATTAATATACCTTTTAAATACGATTTAAACAATAGAACCTAAGTGAGCTAATAAGTATAATATAAACTCAATTCAAAACGGTATAAATATAAAATAGTAAAAGTTTGGACCTGTTATTTTATTTTAACAATATCCAATAATTTTGTTGATATAAGTCGTCTATAGCCGTATTGCAAAACTACCGCAAGTTTAAAAATATCTATATTATATGAATTTGATTTATAACTACTTATTGTTTCGCTAGCTCTCGGTCAACATATAGGTTATCTTATCTAAAATAACGATTACTGACAATCTTCAAACCACTTTATTACGTACCCAATAAGTTTCAAAATTGAGTGGCGGATTCATTTTAGATTAAGATTTGGAATTCTACCATTCCTCGTAAATTTTTTATTCCTCCGTCTTCGGTCGCGATGATTACTATGTATCGCCTAAACCTAAAATAATTAACAATGTGTGTGACACTTCTAGCGATAATTTCACAACACTATTCTAATGTAGTGTAAATACCATACAATAGGGTATTTGACAATTTTTGAAAATTGATGGACATCGATAGAGGACTCTTCACTTATAGCCCCCGTAATATTTTTATTATTGAAATATACTCAATTTCTATAAAATCTGTGATTTTATTTTTTCATATATAATTTCGGGCTAAACGCGTTGTCACGTGACATGATCTCTATGTGACGTCATCGCACATATACAAACATTCGTGACCGATGTGACACCTAACAACATAACAAATTATTTGCATTTATCTGTTAGTTTTTCCGCAAAAATGAATGAGCCAGCATATAAATATTGTTCAATACCTTTGTGTAAAAACTCGACACTAAATCACGATAAATTGTTCATCCATGTGCCAAAATCAAAAGTTTTAAGAAAGAAGTGGCAGATTTCGACTATCAGCCTTTGTAATGCCTTCTTCCATTCTTATAGAAGACTTGATGACGAAATTAACACGTTTATACATCGAAATATATGTTCTTCCTTACAATGTTATTTGTCGTAGGATGCAATGTTTATGTGCGATGTCATCACGAGTAATGGCGGCCGGTATTGCTACGTTTTTGGCACCGAGTGATACAGATTAAAAATTCTAAATTTTAATGACGAAAATAAAATGTTTATAATACATTTAAAATAGAAAAATGTATTTAATAAATATGTTTGACCACTATCCTTTCTCCTAGTGCAGTTTTATATTTTTTGGTTACACCAGTCAAACACCCTATTAGTAATCACATGAACTAGTCTACATTATTACTACATTTTCACGAAGCTGTCCGTACCACGTACTTTCACAATCATTCGTTCTTTATATCCCTTCATTCGGTCATTGAGTAACTGCCTCCCAAAGCGTAACATGGTTTTTATTGTGATACTACTGGTTCAAATGTTTTTAATCACAGGCTACACGACTGATAGTTCCCAGAAAGGAATATTATAGTTTATAATTTTTTTACGACGTAATCATTTAAAATTAAAGTGACAAAAATGTTTAAAAATATTTATCCACTCTCGGATCATTCGGACACCGGTGTCCAGTCAAATTTACTCGACTTATTGACGTGCGTATTAATCACTAGTGTATATAGATTTTTTTTTAAAAGTAGGGAGTAAAATACAAGTCCAAATAATTTTTATTTCCATAACATTAAAGTTAAAAATAGCATGTAAGAATGGCGAAACTGGCCAGTATTGAACGCACCGCCGACAAGCTTATGAGTCATGACTGGTTAAGCGTATTTGTACGTTAATGTTATGGAAATAAAATTAATTTTGGCTTGTACTTTACTCACTACTTATTACCTTTTTCCGAACACGGATGTCCTTTGTGAAGCATTGTTGGAATTAACTATAAACTTCGTTTGTAATGGTCGATAATTAGGCCGTACTTATCGACACACATCTTGTCGATATCTCCTTTATCGAAAACGTCGAGTGTTTTATCACGTTAAATACTATTCACAGATAGTGTTATCGTATATGTCATAGGTATCAGCTTTAAGGTGGATCAATGAACATATCGAGTTGCGATTATTTGAACGGAGTTCCTTATCGCAGTTATCATTTGTTTTAGGGGATAGATCGAAAAAAGTGTAATAATGAAAAACGACACTAAAAACATCTTTTTGCAGTGATTTTTGAGGCCATTCCCAATCAACTAGGAAACTAACGATTGCCGTAAATTTTCAGAATATGCAAAAATATTTATAATTTTATTTAATCGATACTTAATACAAACACAAAAAAGATTATAGCGAAAGGAACTCCGTTCCAACCGGGTGTCCATAAGATACCACATAACACACCACTCTTTTTATTCTTGTTTTATAGGAAGTTATAGAGTCCTTGTATTGACAAAGCATCGACTATCGATAATCTGGCAGTAACATCGACTATCGATATTGTTGATGATCTGGCAGTAATGACTTAGTCTGATGCTTTACATATATTAAACAATTAAACGGGATCTTGTATCTTTTGTCGAATCTATTAAAATGTGTATCGATTTATTGCATTTGCAGTTCGTTTAATTATTCATACTTCGTACTATAACCACGTGATGTCCGCCATCTTGCCGCCGCCATTTTATCCAAACAGCTTGTCAAAACACGTGTGACAGTACGGCTTGTCGTTTTGCTCCTTGAATGTTCCCTTGTTGAGTTGTCTGAGACAGAAGGCGCATACGAAGTGCTCAGGGTGGAACTTCCTGAACATGGCTGTGATGCATCGGCCGGCGATGGGTTTGTGGCAGCCTGCGCATAGAGAGCCACGTTTGCCGTGGTAGTGGGTCTCGCAGTACGGATGCCCCTCGTGCTCGAAGAACGAACCGCCGTGGAATGGCTCGCGGCATTCCTGGAATGGAGAAATGGGCAAGTTAGGTCATATTTTTTTTAATGTCTCGATAGGCAGACGGGCCACCTGATGGTAAGTAGTCACTGCCGCCCATAGACTTCTGTAATGCCAGGGCACAGCAGTGCCGCTGCCTACCCAGTTTGTTCAAACCTAAAATAAGATCGTTCTCTATTATTGTCGTTAGTTATGTTACATTTGCAAATTAGGAGCTTTCACCAAATATAATGTCGAAGTAATAATACCACAATAATTAGCATAATTGTTTTTAATGATTAGAATATTTTGCAATTCCACATCCTATTAATCCGTGGCGCAGTAGACTAGTAGCCGGCTGTGAAACGAGAGGCCGTGGGTTCGATTCCCACACCGGGACAAATGTTTGTGTGACAGAGAGTAATTGTGTCGGGTCTGGGTGTTGTGAGACCGAAAGCCTCTCACACATACCCACAACACAAGACTCGGTATCTTAGTGTGGGATCGGGGCTATATGTTGTTGGGTGTTATTTATGATATATTATTATTAATTCTATATTATTGTAAATAGCCTCCTGATCGGTTTTGTACAGTGGAGTTAAAATGTAAACAAACAATCAATTCCTCTTCCCATATTAACTAAACCTCTATTTAGTTGCTGTTGGTTTACATATGTTAATAAAAACACTATTTTTACACGTAAATTGATTATTATTGAGATTGTACTCGGTCGATGACGTTTAGTTAGTCCAGTCAAGGAAACTAAATTATAACTTTGTTGTGAAATAGTGTTATTGTGTTTTTCCTTCACGAAATACTCAGCATCAGCCCGGAGTCTGATAGGCTCGCCCCCTACCACATAGCGATAATGTCGGCGAAATATACTAGGTGTACTGGTTACACTTCCGCCATCCCCTTCGGAATTAGAGGCGTGAGTGCGTATGTTAGTATGTCACTTTGTTGTAAGTGCAATTGTGTGTTGAAGATATATAATCAGGCATACAAAAAAATATAAAATAGATCCAGACTTGGTTTTTATAAATCTAAAAGTAAAGAAAACAACACCGGCACTGACTCCAAAAATAATTGATTTAAATTGCATATAACTAATTGATTTAAATGTAACCAATTATTTTTTGCTTTTTAGTTGTGTCTGGGTTTTTTTGAAGGCGGTTTAATTTTTATTTAAAAAGTAATATAATGAACGTAATGCAAAAAGAACCACTGGAATACTACTTAATTTTAAGGAGTTACCCTCTCCAGCTCCGAAGATATTCATCAGATCTTCTCCATATTTTTATGGGACCAAATGACAAGCACCAGCTTTCAATCAAAGAAAGAATGGTCGAAATCGATTCACACAGTACAGAGAAACGAGGTAACAAACATAAAAAAAAAAAAAAGCAACATACAGTCGAATTGAGAACCTCCTCCTTTTTTTGAAGTCGGTTAAAAATAGATCGATATACCAGGACAAATGAATTTCGTTATAAAACTATAGTATTGAGTTAATGAAGGGATTTATAGTTTACGGATGTTATTGAAGTTTACCTTGTCATGGATTACTTTGGTCGTCATATTCAAGTCATCGTTGTAAAATATCTATTTCCGAAGATCAAATGATGTTTAGATAATCGCCTACGTACTTGCGAGGTAGGGAAACATATGGTGTCTGTGCATATGTCCACTATATGGTGCTACCGAATCAAAAAAATATTTGGTAGAATATTGTAGGAAATTGACACATTTTTTTTAATCGACAAGATACATTACCTAAAGCCTATTATTGAAAGAATTTTATGAATCCGAAAAATAAGTAAATTAGACGCTATTCAAATCTGCTGGAAGGGGTAGTTGTCCGACAAAAGAGAAAGGCAGAAAGAGACGAATTGTCTCTTCGCAGTGTGAGTCAATTTAAATAGAAAGAACCTGGCCATCGATAATTAGAGTCGTTCTTTCGTTGTCTATGGTCAAATGAAAGACGTCGCTACTGGAGTTCTGTTGCCCAGAGATAAGTACCCCATATGGGACTTGATCTGTGATTCATCAAACTGAAGGCAATGCCTGTGCGAAATACTGTCTTGAAATAAAGATAAGCCTTTTAAAACAGTTGGTAAACCACGATAACCGCAGATCTGATTGCCACTTGATATGCCGACACCAATAATTCCGAAACTGATGCATGACACCTAAGTGAAGTGTTTTTAACCGACTTCAAAAAAGGAGAAGATTGACTGATTACTCGAAGACGCCTGGACCGATTCGAGAAATTATTTTTTTGTTTAAAAGGGTATACTTCCCAGGTGGTCCCATTGGCAACAAGTCAGGATCTGATGATGGGATCTCAGAAAAATCAAGGACAACCCTCAAATTTTATAGTGACGCATAATAGTAAAACGCACACGTTATTGAACCGAAAAGACACGGCAAATGAATTTTTAGCACAAAACGTGCAAATTTGTCTTGGCTTTGAATGGGACTATATGTAGTGGATCCCACTGCGAGACTTGATGCAGAAAACGACTTCGAACACAAGTTTGTTCCGGCACTCGACATTCCTCTGAAAGTTTGATGGAATCTACGAATAATTTCAAATAATTATATGTTCATTATTATGTGATCATTTTAAAAACCAGCAGCAATCTTTTCACCCAATAACATAAAATTCACTCTTTAAAATCGCAATTACTCTCAATTTACATTAAACGATATTTCCTTACCACAATTTGTTGAAAATGTTATTATACTTAATTTCACATTTGCCAAGCAATTATCGTTTGGACGGTGTCCACGAAGACGTCTTGTTTGCGAAAAACATATACACTTTGTAGTGGACGTAAAATCATACTTTATTAAAATATAGATATTTTATTTTAAATGCACTTTCAAAGTATTTATAACCGACTTCAAAAAGAGGAGGAGGTTCTCAATTCGTCAGAATCTTTTTTTATGTATGTTCCCCGATTACTCGAAGATGCCTGGACCGATTCGAGAAGTGGTCCCATTGGCCCCAAGTCAGGATCTGATGATGGGATCTCAGAAAAATCAAGGACAACCCTCAAATTTTATAGGGACGCATAATTTGTTTTATATTGAAGTCGGTTTATAAATTAAAAAACCTTTTTATATGCTAATGGTGTTGGAAATCTATCATTTTAAAATTATTATTCTCTTGAGTGATTTTGTAGGTAAGTATATCATACTTTCGTGAAATATTTTAGGGAATTATGTGATTTTTATCTTAATTCAACACATAAGTCAAGACTGGTCTGGTATCTTTCAAGGGGTAGGTACATGTGCAAATGGTGCATTTGCCAGGGCTTATATTCAAATCATGAGAGAACGGAAACAATTTCGAACATTTACCGTGCGTTTTCTGTATTGAAAAACGAAGATCTGTTGTCCGAACTTTAAAATCTAATGCACAATATCATAGCCTTAGTACAATACCAATTACCAATAAATAATAATAATAATAATGCTAGCCCTGTACTAAACATTGTCCCACTGCTGGGCACGGGCCTCCTCTACTAATGAGAGGGGTTAGGCCGTAGTCCACCACGCTGGCCTAATGCGGGTTGGCAGACTTCTCATACCTTCGAAAAATTCTCAGATATGCAGGTTTCCTCACGATGTTTTCCTTCACCGTTAAAGCAAGCGATAATTAACATTTTAATACATACATAACTTTAGAAAAGTCAGAGGTGTATACCACTTGGGTTTCGAACCTACGACTTTCGTCTTGGCAGTCCGTACCGCAACCAACTAGGCTATTGCTGCTACAATACAATTACCAATACCATTAGCATTATTGTTGAAATCTGATCTTAGATTTCTGTATTGACCAGCGTATAAACTACGGGCTTTTTATTTTTTTGGAAACTAATATGAGAGTGTGCAGAATACACATTTTAAATTGCCAAATTATTATCGGGCGCAGTTGTAATTGCGTATGCGTTACGACTGCTGTGCTGAGGTCTCGGGTTCGATCCCCTAAACCTCAGTGAGTGTATATGTATGTAAATTATTATTCTAAAAACGTGGTCTTGATCTATTTATGAAGGTCCTTAAATTATTTTTTTATACACTATTAAATAAATGGCGATAGGCTCGCCCCCTATCACATTATGGGCCGAAATTCGGCGAAAAGTGGGTGTACTGGTTACACCTCTGCCTTCCCCTTCGAGGATTACAGGCGTGAGTGTATGTGTGTACTATTAAATAAATGATTGTTTTGTTTTAATAAGTTTAGTCTTTTGATTAAAAGAGAGAAAATTTTGTTTATATCTGATAGAAAAGTAATTAGTTTTCACTAAGGGGCGTGTCAGCCGCAAATGATGATAACCTGTTGACCTTAAGTCGCTTAACGACAATATATTATTAGCGAATTAAAAATAAAGCCCAATCTAATGGCCCATAAACATGGCGACCTGATTACGAGCAGCCGGTGTGACGCCCGTGACGTCATCTAGATATAAATAGCCGACCGAGTTCGGCAGCCGGACGGGAAACCCTATATGCCTAGCACTTGACCTCCTATACAATTTTGTTGCATTTTTCGCATGTCCTTCGACCATAACAATGCAATTGGTAAGAGGTCATTGCCACGCGTCACGTAACCTTGAGCCGCGACCTGAGGGCGCGGCTGCGGTCTTGTGACGTTCTATTTTCAAAATTGTTCGATTTTTATTTGTTTTTGTTTTTATTTATTTTTTCATTTTTTTCTTTTTGTTCTCTTTATTATAAACCTTACAATTACAATATCTTTACAAAAATATATTACATAATAATTTTCCCTAAATATACTATGTTGTTTTTGTCATGTGTGTGTTAGAGTAACATCAGTGTTTGTGTCATTACGATTCATTCCTTCATCCCACTCGGCGAGCATAGCTGAAAACAAAATTGGGGGAGGGCATCCATTTTAGAGATTTGGGGTTCATATTGGTCATCCCCTATTCTTCCTCGTCGACTCCTGCGCATTCGGGGCATACGGGTTTTCCTTCCATGGCATAGAACGATTTACCTTTTACGGCGTTTTGGCAGTCCTGTGTGATCGAAAAGTACCATAAATAAACTTACCAAGACATCGTTTTCCTTTTAGAACATTTAGTATACTTTACCTGTCATGTTTTGCAAACTACATATTGTACCATTAGGTTATCCACAATGTGGATACTAACCTTGCAGACGAAACAATCTGGATGCCACTGTGTGTTGAGCGCGGATATGTAGTTCTCCATGATGGGTTTGTTACAGCCGCCGCATTTTGGCGCGAACATGTCGAAGTAGTCCGCGCGGCAGTACGGCTTTCCGTCCCTCTCGTGGAAACCATCCTCACCAAACTGTTGGCCGCATTGAGCGCAGAAGAAGTGCTCCGTATGCCACGTCTTCTCCAAAGCCGTCACGCATTTCTGCAAAGGAAATTATGCTCGAACATTTTTTTTTTAAATGTTTGCTTGATTAATGCTCCGGGAACTAACGTCAAGGATCGGCCCGTTGCAGTAGGCGCATCGCGGCGAGAACAGATTGTGGTAGTCTGGCTCGCAGTACGGCCTGCCATCGCGCTCGAAGAAGTTCCTCGTGCCCAACTCCTGGTTGCAGTGGGCGCAGGTGAAGTGTTCAGGGTGCCATGTGCGACCCAACGCGGTGATGACCTGCGGCATAAGACACCTCATATATTCACTATTCTTCAGCAAAAACTATAATGCACTGAATCCCAGAAGACCAGCTTGATTTTCATATGCACCTGTCCGACGATGGGCTTCTCGCAGGCGTTGCAGCATCCCTTCTGAGGGGTCTGTACTCCTTGGCGGCTCATGTCTGCCCGAAGAGATCCGAGCATATGCTCCAGAGAGGCGGATTCTGGTTGACGCGGGTTGCTGCGGTAGTGTTCCTGCCACGCGTGCTTCTCGCGATACACGTGGGTGCCGCCTTCGCCTCCTGTGCCGCTGACCTGTACAAAAAACGATTATACCGCTGGTTTCTCCCTGCCTTCGATGGCAGAAACAAAACAGTAAAGTTTGGTTGCGACCTTCCAAACAGACTTGCGCTCGTGTCAGAGCACCAGGTCGGAGTGAAGGATCGTCACCTCACACGCTAACCTACAGACTATGCTCCCGGTCGCGGTGGTTCGTAACGAATGCCGTCCGAGTGAAATGTTTTTCTATGTACTCTAATATTATAAGCTCGCGTCCCCTCCACGGCTGTGATGTAACGCTCGGGACTATCTTTAGCCGGGTGGCGCGCGCGAGCGAGGAGGACGGCCGTAGTGCTGGAGCGACGGCTTCTGCCGCGGCTGGAAATAGCCGTGGACCAAGAAAGGCGAGTTGTAAATATTATAATAAACGGAAAAGAGTTTGGTGTAGTGCAGTGTGCCGAGGTGGCCGTGATAGCTGCCCGCCGCCCGACACTGGGTCTTAGGGCGCTGCGTCACGCTACCTCGGTACTACGGGCGCAGGTCCGAGCCGCCGTAAACTCGCACCGATCGCCACACAATATAAATATAGTTTATTCATTAGACACGCGGAACATGAATGAAAGAAAGCACTATGATACGAATCGGCGGACATAAACACTGGGATGAAGTTGTGAGGTATCAGGTCAAGTGTCGTTTTGGCAAGTCCGCTGCGACCGCGATCTCTTCAACTACCGCACACTTTGCAGATAGCCTTGTGCTACAAAATGCACACACAAGTAAACATACAATAAATCACCAACTGAAACACATGTTCATTACGTTAAAACCGCGAACACGTTACAACACAACGCTTTAACACTGGAGTCAAAACAGATTATAAAATTGATTTTTGATTGGAATATTGAAGACTAAACAAATAACAAGAGTTTCCAAAATAAACCATGATTATAACCTGGTTTTCGAGATATTTATGCACGTGCATTGATCTTATTTTGCAAGCTAAAGATATGGAGGGAAATGAATCAGTCGATAGTCGATAACATTTGGTTTATATGACCCAATCTAACTCAAATGATAGGTATTTATTATAGCTTGTACATATATAAATTACATCACTGGAGTGAACATTGACTAAACATTTATTCACAGCCTTTATGGCCGGCTGAGATACGAGAGGCCACGGGTTTGATACGAGACCAATGTTTGTGTGTTAGACACACATTTGTTAGGAGTCTGGTTGTTGTGGGACCGTAGTTCCTGATACAGGTTACTTTATTGGAAGATTATGTGTAAATATTAGTTATGTACATACATACATACATATACACTCACGCCTGTAATCCCCGAAGAGGTAGGCAGAGGTGTAACCAGTACACCCACTTTTCGCCGAATTTCAGTTCCATAATGTGATAGGGGGCGAGCCAAACCAGGCACAGATTCCAGACTCCGGGCTGATACTGAGAATTTCTAGATAGAAAAACCCAATATCACTTTACCCGACCCGGGGATCGAACCCGAGACCTCAGCACAGCAGCAGTCGTAACGCATGCGCAATTACAACTGCGCCACCGAGGCAGTTATGTTTATTGATCTTATATATTTTTGACTAGCATACCTAATTTCATCCTGATTCTCGTCACAACACTTGTACCCTGAGAATTCAATTCCTTCATAGACAAATAACTTTTAGTCGTTAATAATAACTCTTGTAGCCATTTGGCAGAAATGTCACAGAAAGTCCTGTGAATACTATATTTTTTGGCAATAAACTGTCTACATTTGACGCTTCGTCCATCAACCCGTGTTGAGCATGGCGTCATATTTACTAATGAGTGCTATTTGGCAAGTATCAGGACTGGCGCTTTGTCGTAGTTTTCGAGGCACTGAGAAATTTGAATTTTGGGAAATGAAGCGTAGTCGAGTCCACGTTACTCCAACGAATTCCACAGAACAGAGGCGCTGAGGTGATCAATCACCCCCTAAAGTCTTCGAAAAGCATTTCGCACGTTTGAAAATAATGTAACAATTTAAACGTGTCCGTTTTCAAAGACTACGTTAGTCCAAACTGTCAAATGGATGGAAATTAATAAGAAGGGACAGCTGGTCAGTTTTATCATTTTGAGTCACATCCAATCGTTGTTAAACTCTATCTATGAGTATGGAAATAAATCTCTTAAATTCAAATTTAATGAGCTATTTTTTGTGTGCGATATTTTTTTTTATTGGTAATCGAAGGCAGACGAGCCGAAGGCCACCTTTATTACCGACGCCTACGAATATCAGTAATGCCAAAGACACAACAAAGCCGTTGAACCGGTGAAAATATTTTTTCAATTTTATTTGTAGGTGTTACAGATTTTTTTAATGCTTGGATGGGCAGACGAGCAGACGGGCCACCTGATGGTAAGTAGTCATCGCCGCCCATAGACTTCTGCAATGCCAGGGCACAGCAAAGCCGCTGCCTACCTTTTAAGGACTAAATGTGACTTGTGGCTTAATTACGCCTTATCATGCGATTGTATTTTGTGTGAAGTGTCAAAAAATTATTAAATCCCTCCCCCGGCCACCGTTCTAGCGACATCCCTGCCTGCACACAACTCTTATTGTATTCCTAATCACGTCAAATATATTAGCAATACAATGTAAAACTTTTCACAAAACAACCTCATTAAACAATTTAAACATCCTCTGCGAAATATAACAATAGTACGAAAATATAGTGGTGCTATTCTAGTATGTTGTGTTGCCTTCAATCAAGATCAAGGTAAGTCAAGATCTCATAATATTTATCGTAGTAGAGGTATGAAGAGCATCCTTGGTGTTGGTAGGTGAAATATATCAAATAATTCCAAATGATACAAATATGTGTGGTTTCATTGTTTTTGCCCCTAAGATGGTAATCGTAGACTTTTAGAATGTATGAGATACTGGATTCTTTTGGATGTCTGGAAATCTTGAAACCTTTGAGGTCAAGGCCTTCAGCCATTCGAGTGCCGAATATAGCCATCGTGGGGTTTAAGTGAATGATGATGTTATTCATAGTAACATTTCCAGATAGAAATAAATCTCACTACATATAAAAATTGAGTATGAAGTACTTCTTCAGAAAGAATTACTCTTCTTCTAGTCTCATGAACCTTACCTTGAAATCAGAGAGTGAAGCCATCAAATCGTCCAGCTCTTTGGTCGCGCTCGACGCATGATGATGGTGGCGCACCACTGCTGCCGTTGTAGGTGGTTGCTGCTGCGCCTGCGCTGGCTCCACCACCGTCTCTTGGACGGTCACCGTCACTTGTTTCGTGCCCGGACGAGGCAGCGTACCACCGGTCGAAGGTGGTGGGATTGGTGATGTTGACTGACGACTGGTAGGGACAAAGGAGAACGCATGTTAAAACTACGGTCACATTAAGGCCCAAACACTCAACGGGCCGACCGTCTAACGGCTACTTATTTTCTAACACTCCATACAATTATGACAAATAAGAGGGTCTGAAATGCTTAACACGATCTTGAATGCTTGAGTTGCGTTTGAGTATTCGGGTAATACATAAATAGGGAGTAATAATAATAAACATTTAAATGCATCAAAAGATAAAAATACAGATCATGAGAATTTTTATCGGCTTATTATCTATTTAATAAACAAATGGCATGAACCACGAAGATTACCTTAGCTTCATTGTATTCTTTAAATTCGTATACAATTGTGAAGTTGCTATTAATTCAAATAATACTGCGCCATAATTTTCTAAAAACGGCCATGACCAAAATCATATTTATATATGACACAATAATTCGAGCCGCTCCGGAGCAAGTTATTGCGATCCGCAATCTGATGTAGTAAATAATCCAACAGATGTATCCGTTGGAAATACAATAACAGGTGTTATACACACGCGCATAAATACTAATTAGCGAAAGGAAACGTGCGCAATATTACAGACCATGCCAAGACCAATAATGTTAGAAACGCATCACCTTTATAGTTTAACTGAATCATGAAATGGTTCTCTAATTTTTCAATAATACAGCGTGGTGCAACGCCCGAGTAGCCGTGTGAAACAAGAGAGACAATTTCAACAAATATTTGGTACGGGTTAGCATGTTGTGGCCCCGTAGTCCCTCCTAGTTCTTGGTACACACGATAAAACTTTGTTGGTGATCAGGACTATGTTTGGGACTGTTGGGTGTATTATTATAATAGATCCATCCACATGAGCATTTATCACTAGATTATGTTAGGTCTCGTATGTTATAGTTCGTCTTACTTTTTCTACTTCTTCTTCTTCTTTGTTAAATTAACAAGTAAAAGTACTTTAGGCTATACCTCTCGTTAATGACCTTGACTATTTAAACGTTGTCTCCATAGTAATGGTTGAAGCAGAGGTTTCCTGTGGGGGAGCTGCATCATTTCTAATTATCTTTATTATAATAAAGAGAAAAGATGTATATGCATAGACGGTAGGCAGCGGCTTTGCTGTGCCCTGGCATTGCAGAAGTCTATAGGCGGCGGTGACTACTTACCATCAGGTGGCCCGTCTGCTCATCTGCCTATCAAGGCACAAAAAAAATGCGTCTGGACCCGTTTTGTTAACATATCATAATACTTATTTTTTGGAACTGGACGTAGCTTTTACTATTTGCGCGATGTAAATCCTTGAGCACTTTAAGCAAAACAGACTATATTCATTCCGTGTTACAAAAAAGTACAATCTATTTATTAAGTAATCGATGGAATCACCACGACAGATAGCACGATATAAATATTATTTACTGTGCAACCGTTATGTTAGCATTATAAAAATATAACTACGACACGGGATGTAATGGATCGTTGCCAGAATCCCGATCATGAAAAATTGGCCTTCCAAATCGAGAATTACCGTCGTAGGGTGGTTTAGACGCCGTAAATCTCTCTCACTGAGTTGTATAATATATATTCTTGTTTTTTAACCCTGGCAAACCGTTCATATCGACTGACATGTCAGATGAGATCGCTTGATACGTTTAACTTTTGGATCCATGCATTGGTTACAATGGTAGAAATTTAAAAATAGTAATGTAAAAAAGCAAAAGATTTTAATTATTAGGTGATTTGATTGGTAGCCAACAATCATAAAATATAAAAAAGCTTTTTACCATTATGTTTTGTATTTATAGCTCATTCAACATTTTCTTGTGCATATAACCATACCCTTGCTTAACAGCCTTTGACTAAATTCTAAATTCCCACATCGATAACTGTAATTATTTCGTATCGTAAATTTCTATTTGTGTTTTGTCCTGCCTTAAATGTCTTTTATATATGATCAATATGTCTATTATATGATCAACTCAGAAAAATTGAGATTACATTTTTAGATACAACAGAGAAATCCATTAAGTCTAGTAAGAGTTTATCCATGCTAAGAAATTTGTTCACAGTTTCACAATTCTAAACTGCTGATGACCAAGACCAACCGAAGTTTATGTACATTAAACTATCGTTAATGTCATTCTAGCGCTCGAAAGCAGTAAAGACGCCAGTTCGAAAAGTAAATATATTTTGTTTGAACAGCGAATTGTCATGTGGTATAAATACTCACTGACTAACTGCACAACTGTGGATTATAACAAAGGCAATGAAACCGTACCTTGTGTTAACATCGCTTGATATAACGTCTAATGCTACAAGTCCGGTGTTTATTTCACCAGTCCAACTACTTAGGCGTATTATTTCAAGATTATTACTCAACGTTTGAATTTCAACTCGAAAGTGACAGATAAATGGTTTGTAAGCTATTTCGGGGTTTTCGTTACTGTGTAAACGAAATGGTACTTGTAATATGCGTAAGGGGAATATACCACTACTCAACGGTCTTTGTGCAATATTCATTTGATCAACGAGATTGCATGATTCCATCATCTTTGATCCTTGATTTGTCACAAAATTTGGTCAAATATAGGACAACTAAATCGGATAAAAACATTTGATCAGTGGCATCCATGCTAATCAAAACTATTCATCATTTAATTATGTTTATAATACATATAATTATTTGACATACATATGCATTTAAGGAAGCCGTAAAAATCATATCAAATGGAGCCTTACCACTGCAGTATCATGTAACGTACGCGGACCACACTTTCAAATTTATTATGACATGAGCATATACAAAATTATTTTTAGTATACTACAAAGCCGAAAGTAAAGTTTATTGAGAATCAGTAGCATAATCCATTGCACAAATTTTTAAAGTGTTATGTTGGTATACCAAAAACATATAAAATTGTTTATTACTTAATAAAAATGCGGCGCAATATGCGTAAACGGGCCCCCTTGTGTACTAGGGAAAGGGGTGGACATTTTGAACAAACAGCAGCGCGCGTATGCCCATGCATCGTTCAAGAAACGGGATACATTATTTTTGCATGTCAACGCGTGAGTTTTCCTTATTATTATTATATAATATATTTATCTGATCTTTTATACCAAAACCTAATTTGGGTGTTTCGGCTTTATGGTATACAAAAACTTATCTTGTACACTCAGCGTATTGCCGTCCACTGTTGGACCTCCCTAAGTGATCGCCAACCATCTCGGACTTGGGTAGCCCGCATCCAATACCCGCCACCTTCTTTAAATCGTCGGTCTATCGTGGAGCCCACACCACGTTTGCCTAAACGCGTTCTGCACTCCAACACATGTCTGCTCCATCGGCCATCTGACATGAGCATAAAGTTCTGAATATGTCTTGCTGGCTAAATCCATCTAACGGATACCTTCTAGACCTCTGAGAGGAGGGATGGTTATGCCCGACTTATCGACCCGGCTCTGACTCAGAAGCGCCAGATCGGAGCTCTAACCAATATTCCTACGCCGGTGTAGCGGCTAAAAACCCGACAGTGTCATTATGAGGCACATATACGGATGGTCCCAGTAGATAAACATAATTTAAAAGCTTCTCATGTTTGGCTATGGCATCTATATTATTCTTTAATTATCTTCATCTTCCCCGTTTTCTCCTTCGAATTCCTATTAAGTCTTAAATTATTCTTTATCGTTTGCTCAAAGAAAGTTTTGCTTTATGACTAAAGCGCGTTCCATAATAACATAGTATCATTTAATCTATGAAACTTGTAAACTTTAGTGCTGTTTTAGCATACTATTGAACATTTCGTGATTATCTTGTGTCAGTGGGATTAGATATATTTATTGGATGTGCCTTGTATGGTATCAACCTGAGTGGAGGTGTACTTCTCTATTCATTCATGAATTCGATGTTCTACATGTAGAAGTTGGTAGAGAATTACAAAGAAACAATCCCCGCGTTGCCTGTGTTCCTTCCTTTTATCCCGTTGCTTATCACTCTCTTCTTTTTAGTCGGGCCATCCTGGCGGAATGGTCCGAGGTTATGGATCGTCGTATTGGTCGGTTGCAGTTTTTGCGATACGTCACCATTCCTTCCTGTTATTGGCACTGCGTGTACACTAAGTACACTTATCACTTAGGAAGTTACAAATGTCGACTCGGGTGTCCAATGTTGCCAACACGGCCCAAAAATATACTCAACAGTCTAACATAATCCTGATACTAAGCTAACTAAAAATTCAGATGATATAGTAAGACGCTGGACCTTGACACGGATGGAAAACCAAGCACAAAAAGAAATTGATATATTAATGAGTTTTGACAGGCGCTGTGTGGCTATCCCAACCGTATTATAACACGCGGCACACGTGACGTCACAGGTTATTTGCGTTCGCGTTACAAAAATACGCGGGATTTTCACACGGCCCTGTAGAGAGGGAGTCGGGACGGTCGACGGACGCACGTTCGCTGGTGCACGGTCGACTTGGATGATTTGTTGTGTACATCGTACGTGACAATGTGTGAAATGAGATTGTCCAAATTGTCTCCAGTAGGCGGGGTGCGGAGTTAGGTTTTTTTTTTGTTTAAATTGATTTACATTAAATATTTTGACAGCCTCCGTGGCACAGCGGGAGAGTAGCCGGCTGTGAAACGAGAGGCCGTGGGTTCGATTCTCGCACCGAGACAAATATTTGTGTGACAGACAGATATTTGTTACGGGTCTGGGTGATGTGATATACATGGATACCCATGATATAGGTTTGACCTAGTGTGGGGTCAGAACTATGTGTGACTGTTGGGTTACACACCAGGCTACGATAATCTCGATCGATAGTCGGGAGGCAATTTACTGTATTTAAAAATCCCATCGAAATGTAGATCAAAAAAGTTCATACTTTCATCTTGACAACCATTTGTCAGTCAAGTTGCTTATTCTTTATTCAAAAGAATATAGTAGTTTCCTGTGATTAAGTTTATACAAAATTGCGTGCATGTGGATTGAGTGAGCACCTTCCAAAAATCTGTATAAATACTGAAACTCAAAGTATTGATTTTTTAATCACGCAATTGATTTAAAAATTCGACCGCAATTATTATTTTAAATATTGGTATGATTAAGAAATAGTGGAACATCTTACTATCTCCCTCACACGACTGAATCGTAAAGGCAGTGACGTCATAAATCATATCAATACAACCACATTGAAATGTAGAAGCCATTTACAATTTTTATGCGGATTTATAATTTTTTATTCAATAATAGGGTTTATGTAATGCAATATTGTGTCAAAATCCCTATTAATTCGACTTAATTCCCTCCATATTCAACCTCAATTGTTTGTGAAAATCATGTTCCAGCATCAGGGCAGAAAAATAGTTTAACGCAAGATAACTCCTGGAAAAACACGAAAACGCGCACGAATAACAATTGATTATGGAAGAGACACACAAATTCATCATTTGATATTAATAAAATCCTAAATACCACCCACTTTGCGTTAACTTTAGTAAAACGGTAATTTTAAAACGAAGCTTTCAGAAAAGTATACAATATTTATTATGTCATTGCAGAGGAGAAAACGTTTGCTGCCATCGACGACTTATGTTTACAGCGGTGTCAGGAACATTTTAGATTGTAGTAATATTTTTGTAACGGTTCTCATAAATATTGACTTTCACTGCATTATCTTATAGATCGTTAATCCTACTATTATTAATATTATAGATGCGAATGTTTGGATGAATGGAACACAAAGGGTGTTATTTATTTATTTATTATTATATATAATATTATATATAATAGCAGCGATAGCCTAGTTGGTTGCGGTACGGACTGCCAAGACGAAAGTCGTAGGTTCGAAACCCAAGTGGCATACACCTCTGACTTTTCTAAAGTTATGTGTGTATTAAAATGTTAATTATCGCTTGCTTTAACGGTGAAGGAAAACATCGTGAGGAAACCTGCATACCTGAGAATTTTTCAAAGGTATGAGAAGTCTGCCAAACCGCATTAGGCCAGCGTGGTGGACTAAGGCCTAACCCCTCTCATTAGTAGAGGAGGCCCGTGCCCAGCAGTGGGACAATGTTTAATACAGGGCTAGTATTGTTATATATATATAAAACACAAAAATTATTTATACCTATTTGTCTGTCCTTTATAGAGTTTGAAACCACTCAACCAATTTCAATGAATTTTTGTGTGTATGTTGGGTCCAACTTAATAGATAGGATAGTTTTAGACCCGATAGGTGGCGCTACTGTCGAGACCAGAATTTCTTATTTTTTCAGCGGAAATTCAATCCACAGAGAAGGCGGTTTATGGCAGGACAACGTCTGCCCGGGACCACTAGTTTCATATAAATTCTCATAAGAGCCAACTACTAGACCAAAGTTTGTTGCCTCATGGAAACAATTCTACATTTAAAACAGTTAAACATAGAATGGAGTATTAATAGCAAATATAAATTGTGCGCAACTAGCTTTTGGCTTCGACTCTTGTTGCCTCTTTTCGTTTTTCAATTAACTTCAAAGAACTGCTATATTTATATTTTTTTATTTATTGCCTCGATAGGCAGACGAGCTGTCTGGCCACCTGATGGCAAGTAGTCACCGCCACCCATAGAGTTCTGCAATGCCAGGGCACAGCAAAGCCGCTGCCTACCGTTGATCTAAGATATCACATTTAAGAGACTGTATTGGATGGACATATTCTTTTATTACTATCACAATTAATGCAGTTGGCACATGGTTTCGCGAAAAACATACAAGAATTCTCATAACATTAGCGAGATATTAATAATGTTAAGCTGTCAATGTGCCAATATATATTTATTATTTTCATCATGGTGCCAAATGTTTGACATTTATGAGGGTCAATCAACAGCTGTCAAGAGTTCGAGAAGTTCTGAATTATAGTGTTGATATCGAATTATTATACACGTGCAGAAGTGGGGCCAACTAGATTTCTGACTTACAACTTCCTCTTCCTGGCTTCTATAAAGAGCAATCGACCACATTTATCGAAAATCCTCCTTCCTATGATCCTGTGTCCTTTAGGCGTAGTGTGAAGAAGCACACAGCAGGCCGGCATGATTGTGTTGAGTAGCGAGGGATAGATTGTCTGTCACTACTTGATACTCTGAGTGGTCGGCACTGCGCTAAACATCAGGTGTGTGGCCACTTTGCCGCACCAGAATAAAAACGAGCAACAAGTCTTTACCTTCTCTAATAGCTTAACAGGGTCCATATTATATACAGCTTTACAAGAGGAACATTTATTACATAATGTACTTTCAAAGTTACATACCGCAAACAGCTATTTCCGTTTTACATAGAGAAACACATCAAAGAATACATAAACTTTGTTATTATCCGGTTGTAAATTAATTTTATATTGGTCTATATATTAATAACAAACATTGCTAAAAACACAAGACCGCGAGGTTTTATTAGTTAAAGAAAAGAGAATTTAATATTTTATATTTCAAAAAACAAATTCTTTCATGACCTTAAATTATGAACTGACTACTAATACTTGGTTCATACTTGTTCGCCATCGAGACAAAGTTGGGGAATTCCCTGGTGAAAATGTTCAAATTACTTAATGGCGTGTGGTTTATTAGACAGATGTAAAAGAATGGAATAAAACTAATTTTACGGATTTATCGCGGTATATTTTTGTCCCTATTTTTCGAAACTTTACAGCTTTCATGGTCACGGCGCGTATTTCAGACAGACGGACAGTGCAGGGCGGACGAGTTTTCAAAAACGTCAAGACTATTAAGTAGAAATACAACGCGATGAAAAAATATACGATTTGTTTTATTCCAATCTGTAATATTTGCGTAAACATAAGAATCAGATGTAAGAAGAGACTCGTCAAATTTGACGACGCCATAACCAGTGATAACTTTATCTAATGTTCCAATACTTTTTAACCGACTTGAAAAAAAGTAGGAGGTTCTCAATTCGTCGGAATCTTTTTTATGTATGTTCCCCAATTACTCGAAGACGCCTGGACCGATTCGAGACAATCTTTTTTGTTTAAAAGGGTATACTTCCCAGGTAGCCCCATGGGATCCAATGACCGAGTCAGAATCTGATGATGGGATCTCAGAAAAATCGAGGGCAACCCTCAAATTTTATAGGGACACATAATTTGTTTTTTATTGAAGTCAGTGTACTTTTTTTGAATTAAAAAGCTTTTTGTAGAAAATGGAGACACAAAATGGCGGAATTCACGACTAGAACTACAATTTGTCAATGTTTTGAATTATTTTTAGAGCTAAGAGTTTCCTAGTATTTAATCAGTGGTACGTAGTTAAAAGCTGCAATTACTTTACGAAATGAAAAATCGCTTCGCTCTTCGTTGACATATTAATAGTTTTTGATACTACCACATTCAGCTGGTATATTTCGACTTGTAATTTATAACAAAATGTTCCCGAATAACATAAAAAAATCGCACATATACTGATCGTAGTATGGATGCAGTATTAAATTGGGTATATTTATGTATTATAATAATAATATAAAACTAGCCCTGTATTAAACATTATCTCACTGCTGAGCAGGAGCCTCCTCCACTAATGAGCCCTCTCATTAGTAGAGGAGGCTCGTGCCTCGTAAGGCCTTAGTCCACCACGCTGGCCTAATGCGGGTTGGTAGACTTCACATACCGTCGAAATTCTCAGATATGCAGGTTTCCTCACGATGTTTACCTTCGCCGTTAAAGCAAGCGATAATTAACATTTAATACAGACGTAACTTTAGAAAAGTCGGAGGTATACACATTATACACCGGCATACGCCATTTGGGTTTCGTCTTGACAGTCCGTACCGTAGAACCAACTAGGCTATAGCTGCTATATTTATTATTTAATATAAATTATTATTCCAGAGCCGAGAGCCGTACAATAATTATATCTATAGCAATAAAGGGTCTCTTTCGATACTGGATTATAATTCGTGCATATGAAGACACGCAAACAATTTGAATTTAGAATTCCAGTGAGCTTGCGTGTTGTTATTCTAATACTATAATAATTATATGCAAGCGAGACTGAAGATTGCGACTTTTTTTATCCTGGCACGGCAGAGTGACCACACTGCACCTGATGGTAAGCGCAGTGCCCTCAAATTGGAGTAGCGAGAGACAATCTATCCCCCTTTACTCAACACAATCATGCAGGCCTGCTTCTTCACAGTACGCCACGTGCAAGAAGGTCGAGCGTCTAGTGTCAGAGTATTCAGACGGCCGCAACGTATAACGTATAACGGCCAAACATCGTACCTTAACTCTAGACCCCCGACTAAAAACCGAATCTACACTGGCCGATCTTGGAACGCGACACACTTGCGTGTGCCACTATGGCAGGTTTTACACCCTGTGTACGGTGGTTGCTATCCGGGCGGATATGAATATCTTACCACTACGATCTACCTACCTACACACTACCTACTGACTTAGTCGCATACATCGAAACGTACCTTAAATCATTACGATACACACAAAAGAAGATCGCAAGTGACGTCCGACTATACGGCGTGTGTTTGGCAGCTATGTGTGTCATAATTTATCGCATCTGTAATTCCCACTGGCATTAGTTACGACCCCTCCATACATAAATATTGTATTTCATTTGTATGATGTTTTTTTCGCGTCTACCGTCAGCCCTGCGATTAATGAAGCCATTTTCTAGTATGAAGGTCGAGAAAAAATGGCGCAGGCGATGTTTTACTATCTCGCGATGTATTTATCTCTCTACTCAGATTTATTGGTGCATTATGTTATGAATAGCTTTATGTGTTATTTTTATGGGAGAAGCCAGCGAACAAGTGTTCCGCCTGATAGTAAGGGATTTTCACCGCCCATAAATCCCTAAAATACTCAACGTACCTAAGTACGAATACGTTTCCGATTTTGTAGAGACGATAGTGGAAAAACCAGGAAGTATACTCTTTCCGCAGTGGGACGACCATGGCTAATAATAATATACAAAATGTTTCAATAGTGCAAATACCACGGGAGTAATTCCTAGACATCTCCATAAATAGGATGGATGAAAGGCGATTTACGAAAGCTATTTATCGTGCGAATGTGACTGGAAGAGTGGGTAGAGGGCGCCCAAGGAGAACGTTTACGAATCAGATAAACGATCTTCTCCTAAAAGGGCAAATCAGAAGTACCTCCAACCGTCGTAAATGTATGAGAAGATGTATGAATGTGGAAGAGGCGAAAGAAGTGTGTCAGGATCGTAGCTTGTGGCACTCAATAGTCTCTGCCTACCCCCATGGGATACGGGCGTGAGTGTATATGTATGTATGTATCTCCATAAATCATTAGAAATGATAGAACTGCCGCCAAAATTTTACCATAATTTACAAAAAGCTTCTATATTAAATACATACATATACACTCACGCCTGTAATCCCCGAAGGGGTAGGCAGAGGTGTAACCAGTACACCAACTTTTCGCCGAATTTCGGTCCCATAATGTGATAGGGGGCGAGCCTATCGCCACACCGGGCACAATTCCAGACTCCGGGCTAATACTGAGAATTTCTAGATAGAAAAACCCAATATCACTTTACCCGACCCGAGGATCGAACCCGAGACCTCAGCACAACAGTCGTAACGCATTTACACCTGCGCCACCGAGGCAGTCAATAAGCTAGCAGATGTAGTTTTAATGTAATTTTCACTATATTGTACATGTATGCTTACCCATTAGGAATGTCAGTGCTGAGCTGGTCGAGAAGAGAGTCGACCGTGGGTCTCGCTGATGCAGGGCTCGCGGCGCCATTGGTGCGAGAGTATCCATCGCTCACTGAGAACAAATTCATACATTACCACAACTACATAGGAAAACTATTTCTTAGAAATACGAGAATATTATGCCAATCCAATTTTATTTCTTATTCTGGAAGCATCGCAAAAATAATTTCGCCAATGTCAAGTGAACACATAGTAAATAAAATGTAATCTATGGTCGGTAAAAAGTGATAACATTGAATATAATAAGTTATGCTATTAAAAATAGATCATACGTAAAAGTCACGCCCATTGTACTAACCTCACATTTAAAAAAGGTTAGGAGGTATAAGAAACTACAAGAGGTTTCGAGTTTCACAACAGACTAGATCTATATTTGTGAATAACACAAAAATTTGTTACGGTACAGGCATCGAACCAGCGATTTCTCACTTCAAAACTGGCGACTTGCCCTCTGTGCGACGGATATCTCTTCTTTAATATTATTATGATAATTAGAATTCTTGACAATACAACAGAAAATTACCCCAAATCATCACACAAGATATTTAAACAACTACCAATTGTAACGCAAGAGACGTGACGTGAAGTAGCCATTGATAATTTTGAAGATAAATAGTTCGTCAAACTTCATTACCCAAACAACAATTATCCCCAAAACAAAGTAATTGAGAGCTAAATATTTAACACTAAAACAGTTGCAAAATGCACAAGCAATAAATTAAACATACACACATTATAATCATGTTTACACCAGCCGTGAGGGCGGGGCCAAAATTCCTGCCAAAAGTAATGAAAATTGTCGCATTATGTCCAATGGAAGCTTAACAAATGGCCTAGACCAAAACAGAGTCCAGTGCCAAGTACGAGCTGAAGGTTGGATATGATTTGTACCCTATGATTGAAGGTATTTTATGTGCCAGTTGGTGTCAAATCGCAGAGGTGAAATCAAACGAACATTTATTAAATATAATTTGTATAATATTAACTCCGACTATGCCGGTCCCAAGCCCGGATGAGAAAGCGAAGAGGGTTGGCAAGACAACAAAACCTGTCTGCCGTAAAACTATCAACGCCGAGTATCGGGCGGCGAACACTATCCCAACCTTTCGTGATTAGCTTATACGAAGCGGTATGCAGAGGCCGGCAGGAATTAAATCCCCTCTAAAAGACTGCAATGGAAGGACGTGGGATCCCACCGCGTTATTTCCCAAGAAAAGCTCAACTATTGAGGTCACCCAGCAATGAGGAAAGCGGTGCAATGAGGATAATATAAAAGGAATATCATGAGACTAATGTCAGCGCACTTAGGGTGAGAAAATGATGAAGTCGTTAATTCAAATTCCAGGTCAATCAACAATTTGTAGATCGAAAATTCACACATGATTCGCTTAGTATTGTAATTTGCTATATGACGATGGGCTAACCTATCACATCAGCAACAGGTGTGTTAAACCGTCCGCGTCGGTGCACTAGTCACTCTTCTGTCTGTTCCTTCGGAGCACCGGTATTTAGCTTATACGTTAGTAACTAAGACATTTATCACCGAAAGCGACTTTTCTAAGTCTATGCTTACTTAATTGGTTTTAAAATACCGTTTAAACTCTGTCTCATCGTCATTTCACATTTAGAAGGAAAACAATAGTCAAATAAGCCATGTCATGATATTACATCACAAAACTACGTGTCCAGGGAATCACGTACTGGAACCAATATGATGAAGAACTATAATAAATGGAATATTTATTCATTTGGACATATTCCAATTATTAGGTGTATTCAAGATATTGATGTGGAAGTATGATTATTCTTATGAGCCATTGAGTTTATTTAAATTTTGTTTATTCTGTAAAAAGGATTTTAAATATTAATATTTTTACATGTCAATTAATCTTGTAGCTAGATGACGCCGACATTCTCGGTGTTGCTAACCATGTGAAGGAGACTAACATATAAGAAGAGCATTCAAAGATTCACTGTCTAAATGGTTTAAGGTCTCATTAGAGCCACCCGGCATCCGACCCGCACCGCCTCGCCTTGGTATTCGTTATATGGACCTTTAAACTTCGCAATGTCGGTATGCAAGTCGTATGCAAAAATTTTAAGCTTTTTTACTTGCTCTTGTGAGGTGTTCAAAAAACGGACATATTCAATAAAATAGACCCACAAAATATCAACAATGACACCTAACCGTCACATGATCCAGACCCACACTAGGTCAAACCTGTATGGTGGATATCAGCTCTGAAGGACTATGATCCCACAACACCCAGACCCGAAACACATTTCTATCACACAAATATTTGTCTCGGCGCGAGAATCGAACCATCTCGTTTCACAAACTGCTGTTCACCCGTTGCGTCACTGAGGCTGTTATAATTACATCCATAACAATATTTAGGTTAAATCTGACTAGACTAGAAATTATAATGTGTAAACAGTAGACCGAGATAAAGGGACACTAAGATTCAATGTCAAACATCTAAATTTACGGTGCTAAACGACATTGTGGAGTTAATAATTTTCATCAATGTAGGACACTGCTAATTGGAACAAATTAAAGCTATTAAGAAATACAACATTGAAAATGTTCGTTCCAACTTTAGTTCGATGTGAAGGTAAATTAAGAATATTTTTTTATAGTATTCGCTTGTAGTATATGAATAAACAAATATTAAAAGACGAAAAAATACACCCAACAGTCACACACATAGTTTGACGCCACACTAAGTAAAACCTGTATCGTGGGTATACGTCTACTGATATCTAAGAATTACGAGGGACTACGGGGGTATCACCCAGACCCGAAACAAATATCTGTCTGTCACACAAACATTTGTCTCGGTGCGGGAATCGAACCCACGGCCTCTCGTTTCACAGCCGCTTACTCGCCCGCTGCGCTACGGAGGCAGTCAAACAAACAAAATAATTAAAATAGCTTCGAATAAAATCGTACAGATTTAGAACTGGTACTATTGTAGTTAAATCGAACATACATACGCACTTACGCCTGTAATCCCTGTAGAGGTAGGCAGAGGTATCAATAGTACCCACAATACACACGTGGTCAAGTTTATTAACATCCCATGATGCGACAGGTGGCGAGCCTATAGCCATGCTGGGCAAAATTCCAGAATTCGGGATGATACTAAGTATTTTGTGATAAACCCAATATCACTTTACCCGACCTGGGATCGAGCCCGAGACCTCAGTACAGCTGTCATAACGCGTACGCAATTACAACTGCGCCACCGAGGCATTCAAATCAAATTCTCCAGTTACATCAATGCTTGATATTCGATAGAAAAGCATTTGTTTTAATATGTTTTGAGCAAAATCATCAAAATCAGAGTTTGCCAGAGAGAAAAAAAATGTGTGTAAAAATGAACGTTTAGAAGAAATAAATCGTTCATTACTTTGCTAAAACACGTCATCCAATTTTATTCCAGCAACATCCGACGTTCGAAATTTTAAACAGCCCGAATCAATACCAATTCAAATAAAACTGCTAAATATTTACAAAGAAAACATTTTAGAACATTCGTTTATGACGGAGTGCAATAAAATTACGTACCAAACAGGAAAACTGTGCTGTTGAAACGGTACGCAATGGCGGACGTAGTAACGGACCAGGGGGGTTAATTATAATCATATCAGCCTTATATAGTAGAATTAAAATAGTATGCGATTGCTAAGTAATTGTGTTGAGTAGCGAGGGATAGATTGTCTCTCGCTACTTGATACTATAACTGGACGGCACTGCACTTACCATCAGGTGCAGTGTGGTCACTTTGCCGTGCCAGGATAAAAAAAAACACTGTCTTTCTCGATTAAAAGAGTGGTTACGCCCTATACACACTGCACCTGATGGTAAGTTCAATGTCGTTTGGTGGAGTGGTTTGGAGAGGTGGAGTATCTAGCCCTACAATTAATATGCCACCGCTTGAGGACAAATCCGACCCTGGCCTGAAAGCCCTCTCTAAAGTCTTCATATTCTGGAATAGCACGGTATGGTTCATGTATTTCTAAAGCCATAAGAATGGCTCCGGATTTTGAAGATATGGACTTTTGTGCTCATGTTCATAGGGCCTGTAGTATACTGCCTCGGCGGCGCAGTGGTAATTGCGTTCGCGGTACGACTGCTTTAAGATCTCGGGTTCGATCTCCGAGACGGGTAATAGCAATATTGGGTTTTTCTACCATGAAATACTCAAATTAGCCCGGAGTCTGGAATTGTGCCTGGTACGGTGATAGGCCTATAACATCATTGGATGGTTTCACTTCTGCCTACCCCTTCAGGTATGACAGGCGTTAGTGCGTATGTATGTGTAAGGGAGGTAAGAGTCCCGTTCTGTAGACCCGAATACGTGCACGTTCGCAAGTTAAACAACCCGTAGCGTACTGCCATATTGAATCTATTTCTGTGAGTTGGATGGAAAACGGCGGCCTTGCCAACGATTACATTTGTCCATTACTTATTATCGTTGTAAACAATTTATTTACTTCGATATTTCAACGAGTCTTTTCACGGATAGTTGCTCGAATTAGTATAATGACATCATAACAGATCCCTGGTAAAGAATGACTTGTGAGTCCAGAAAACTATTGAAAATATTGATATTTTACTGTGTGATATTTTTTTTTCTTAGCACGGCAAAGCGACCATACTGCACCTGATGGTAAGCGGAGTGCCGACACATTAGAGTATGGAGTAACGAAACAATCTATCCCCCGCTACTCAACACAATCATGCCGGCCTACTCTTCACACTACGCCATGGGCAAGAAGGTGAAGAAGCGGTCGAAGGTCTAGTGTCAGAGTACTCAGAAGGCCGCAAAACGAGCTAACATCGCACCCCAAACAAACACCCCAACTCTAGACTCCTGACAAAATATGTATCTAAACATTAATATTTCCTGGCTGATTAATCAACGTCCAGATAAAATCGCAAGATCTAAAAAGCTGATAATTTGGCGGCATCTTCCAGTAATGAAATATTATATAAAAGGTGTTTTGTTGTTGTAGGAATGTTTGTATAACAAGTCAATGTTACTTTGTGTTAATTCTCTTCAATATAATTAATGAGATTCTAATTTCGGTATCTTTCAAAATTAAACCCTTAAGAGGAGAAGTGCAGTGAAAAAATTTGGTCACATCATTTACTATAGTTAATTTAATTTCTTATTTTATTGGTGGTGGTGGTCTAAATCAGCAAAAAATCGCGGGAACAGTTTAGCAAAGAAAAGCTACAATAATATACATTCTCCGGATTATTTTATTGGTATTTTATTAGACGTGAAAATCTCGGCGCAATTTATTTGCCAACGTGAGCCAATGTGTCAGATTTAATAGTGGTTATAACTGTTATGGCTTGTCAAAGCGTATTATAATATTAAATAGATTTTGCACCTTTGCATGTGTGGTGACGTTTATCGGTATTGTGGGAGACTGAATACTTAAAAAAAACTTTAAAATGTTCTCGATTTTTTTACTTTTCTAATTGCAGGTCGTCATGATTATGTCAAGTAGCAATGTATAGTTGTCTCAATACTTGATACTGTAACTGAACAGCACTGTTGCTTACCATCAGGTGCAGTGTGATCACTTTGACGGGCCAGGTTAAAAAAAAAATTCCTAATCCCACTTGTACACCCTTTTGTTTACACCATGAATATCAGTTCGACCGGGTTGTTACATTTTGTCATTGTCATCAGACACATTGGCGAACCGCAGAACACAGTTCACCGGTACAAGGCATTATATTTTGTTTTGACCAATTGGTTGCTACCCAGTCGAGCACATTATCAGGTATCCCGCAAGTCTGTAATAATTAATGGCGGTGACAATTAGAACACTCCATAGTGTTATCGTTTTATTGGGGTCGCGTGGCAGACAATAAATATATGATCGTACAAGGCTGTATGAGATGAGTCATTGCGTATTATCGACCGGTAATGGCGGGCTGTGAATTATGTCGACATGCACACATAACTCACAGCCGATGGAAATGTATGTCCGTCTAGGAGTTCAATCTGTCTGGACGAAAATAGAATTAAATAGGTGCTTCTAAATGTGCAATAAATCTGGTCTTTAAAATCACTTATAGTCAATACCTGTAATGAAGTTTAAAGTGTATTTCTGTAAGTGTAAGGGAAACAGATGCAAAATTAGAAGTTCGATAAACTTTTGAACAAATATTTGATATTGACCATATTTTGATAACGGAACCGCATCTAAAAATATTTACAGAGAAATAAAATGACTTGAATGAGATGGGAGATGATCAGGAATAACTGGAAACTTTCAGTAAATAAAACCTATTAAAATTTAAAACCAAAATAATGAACGACAAAACGGAATACACATATGAATAAATATCAAAAAAGGTGCAGCTGCAGACATGACAAAAAAGAACATTCCAATTAACACAACATCTGCTATCTCCGAGGGCTTTGTAATGGATTTTACAGTTACACAGGCGCCAGGCGGTTTACTCGTGCAATTAACGTTGAATTAGCGAGATTCGCCCTACCGCATCGCAGCTGCACCAAAGACAATGAGGCCGATTGCATCTCAAGCATTTCTATAAGATTGCATGTTACTAATTGGAGTAAAGTCAGTTTTACATTTATCGAAATGAAAACATAAAATCATATAAAACTGTATATGTCAATAATGAATGTCAGGACAGGAAAGACTATTTTAGATAAATTTCTTTACTGCCTGGATAGGCAAACGAGCAGTCGGGCCACCTGATGGTAAGTAGACACCACCGCCCCCAAAGACTTCTGCAATGCCAGAGCACAGCAAATCTGCAGCCTACCGTTAAGATATTTCCAATTACTTATCATCTGTATACCGGATACACTGGCAGATGTCTGTGGTAAAGTTTCTAGTCGTAAAATGATGTGTCCCACTAATGGTGGCCATTCATTCATATCTAAAATGCAATTAGTGACTCGTAAGATCTCGCAGCTCAAAAAAAATATTATTTATGCTAGATATACTCCAATTGCATTACTTAGGATTTTATTAGGCATTAATTATTGGACCCTGTTAAGCAGAAAAGATGCAATCAATTTTTTTATGGAATCGAGTTAAATACATACCTAACCATAAACTCCTAATAAAGTTTCATAATTATGTGTACAAAACCTCCAGGCACTTTGATGACATTTACCTAAAAAAACTTTTCATGTTTTATTACCTAATTAATTTTCAATTAGTTACTGCATAGTACTATTTTTAAATTCGCCGTCAAACTTTAAGCAGCATTTACTCAAAATTATAAAAACGTCAGTTGGATCTTTTCTGCTTAACAGGGTCCAAATGTAAACTGTCTGTTAAGAGTATCAAAGAAGTCTTTCACAAATTGTCTATCAACAAAATTACAAGTATGTATATCCAAACTCAAGAGTTTTTCACTAAGATTTTTACATCAGAGGCCGGCAAACAAGCCACCTGATGGTACGTTATGTCCATTGCCCATGAAAACTTACAATATCAAAAGATTTCCGACCCTTTTGGAAACGAATTAAGAAGGGAAGTGAAAATTGGATCTCTACACATTGGCCTCACTAAACGAAATAGCAAGTTTGCATTTCACGTTGGTTTTCTGTGTGACACACTATATCTGTTAAGCTGGCCATTTCATGCTGAAGACAATACTACCGGCAGCTTGACTCTACCATTATGAGTTTTGAAAAATGTTGCGTCTTCCTCGTAATCTTGACAAATACAATAATATACGACATACGATTTGAATGCTCATTTCGTATTATTTGCTGCCTTAGACGCATTTGTCAATGGATGATCGAAGCCTACAAGTACAAACTGCTTCATAGATATATAAATAAAAAAGATACAGCAGCAAAAGTTGGTAATTTTGGTTGCCATATTCACACTAACCTTTATACGTTTGTGTCCGAGCAATGCGTATACACATATCAGAATAAGGTCAGACAGTCTGGAATAAATCGCGTTACTAACATTTTATGCTGGTGGTAGGATATTCATATCCGCCCCGATAGCAACCACCGTACACAGTAAAACCGTAAAACCCGCCATAGTGGCACACGCAAGTGTGTCGCGTTCCGGGATCAACCAGTGTACATCCGGTTTTTGTCGGGGGTCTAGAGTTGGGGTACGATGTTTTGATGAACTTTCTTTAAAATATACTTCTTACTCACCAGTTCTATCTGTATACGCAGTCTTCTCTCCATAATTCCCATAGCGAGCATTGCTTAGATCATCAAGCAACGTGTCCAACTCTGTAAGGTTCCCTCTGCCAGTCTTGCCGTATCCTGCAGGCTGCCCTGCATTATAGGACGGCGAGTGGGAGCTGTAACTCGTTTGCGTCGTGCTGTATTTCTGAACAGGTATCGTCTCCCTAATCTTCTCGCTGTGGAGCATGCTCGTGTTCTGGTAGGTAGGCTGTGGATAAACGATTAAATGTCAATACGTTGAAGACTTTTTGCGTAGTAGAGATAGTAGTTTCTTCGAATGTTCAATAATGAAGATAGAAGAACACAAGTGGAAAATATATTTAGTCAAAGATATATGTGACATAATAAATGTTTTATAGGAGTGAATACTATAAATGTTGACGTTGATGAAAAAGGAACATTTGCTAAATTGCTAATTAACGATAGTATAAACAATGCCATAAAAACATTTGGTAATATTGTATTGTTATTTCAAAGGTATGTGAAGTGTACCAACCCGCAGTAGGCAAGCGTGGTGGACTAAGGCCTAACCCCTCTCATTAGTAGAGGAGGCCCGTGACCAGCAGTGGGACAATGTTTATTAAGGACTAGTATTACTATTATTAATATTATTAATATTGTATTTTTATCGAGGTATTCTTATTAAACACGCGTGCATATTTTATTTACCAATTTCCAGAATCCAACACAATCTTACAAAATTCATTTCATTAAATATAAAACGTTCATTGTTCTACCAATGTGATTATTGTGGGACAAAAAGGAATACTACAGAATTAAAGGTAATGGTCCAAATGGGGCGTTTACTGCATAATAACATGTAATTTGTAAGTAGTCGCTTTGGGTTGTTTTAAATTACACAGTTTACTGCGGAATGGGTTTTATTCTGAAACGCGACAGCTGGTGTATTCTCATAAGAAAATATTATATAAAATACATTGAAGAATATCACGTCATTAGTGTCGTGGCACCGTGCCTACTTATTAGAAACCGGTAAGGTACTTGGTTTGAATCCTAGGACAACACTTAAAACAATTTAAGTGTAAAATTTCGATTCAAAAATCACGCATGCGTTGTTAAAATATCAAATAAAATTTAATATCCCTGCCGCAAAATGTATCTCGGCTGCGCAATACCTCAACGTCGCGTTCCGTAGGTGATTTTTTGCAATTTATGTCGATATTCCTAAGCAAGTAGCGACATCTATCTCCCTATATCTCTATCTGCATTCATTGGAATCATTCTAGCTCTATTACAGCAACTTTATAGTAGATGGCGCTAAACTTAATTTTTAAACCCACCATGATAAATGAAAATAATATCCTAAAAGGCTATTGGAAATGTTTTTGATTTTGGCGACAGGCTCCCTCAAATTACAATTCAAATTACAGACGTGAGCGCAAGTATATGTGTGTACATACATATATACATATACACTCACGCCTGTAATCCCCGAAGGGGTAGGCAGAGGTGTAACCAGTACACCCACTTTTCGCCGAATTTCGGTCCCATAATGTGATAGGGGGCGAGCCTATCGCCACACCGGGCACCATTCCAGACTCAGGGTTAATACTGAGTATTTCTAGGTAGAAAAACCCAATATCACTTTACCCGACCCGGGGATCGAACCCGAGACCTTAGCACAGCAATCGTAACGCATGCGCAATTACAACTGCGCCACCGAGGCAGTCATCAGTATATGTGTGTTTTTTTGATTAAATAAACAGGCTTATTGAAAATATGATTTAATGTAATATTGATGCATTTTAATACTGATGAAGTATTTAAATCGGCTAACAAAGTTCCAATATAAGCCTTTAAACTTTTTAGTCGAATTACAAAGGGATATTATCAAGCCATATTCCGTAAAGCGAATGTCTGTATGTATTGAGTTTTTATGGCATGATACAAGTAGTCATTTGTGAGAATACTGCGCTCTCTATCTAGGAAAACTTTACAATGTGTTATATTCAAAGTTTTGAAGACATTGTAATTTTGTTTTAATTGTTGTCTATTTACTATGAGCATTTTAAAACACAATTACCTATTACTCATAGATAGCTTCATACGGGAGATTACTTTTATTATTACTGAGTACTTTCGTATTTACCGAATTAATTCGACAAATATGGAGATTCCTTTTTAAAAGTTTTTTTTAAATTCTAACTAGACATTATTCGGACTATTACGAACATAACAAAATCGGCCAGGCATGTTCAGTTGATAAGTCTACTAATTAATAGACATCAGTTAATTTTCATATTTTGGAAGTGGTAGAGCCACGTAGAAATATTTGTCTACAGCATGAATGGGCCGGCTCGACCGGGATAGTACCACTGTCTCACAGAAAACCAACGTAAAATGACAGTTTACTGTCGCGTTTCGTATGGTAAGTGAGATAACCGGAGGCCCAGATTCCCCCTTCCCTACCCTAATCTCTATTCCTGTCCTTTAATGCCGACAACGCATACATGATACTTTCGGTATTGTGGATGTTCATGGGCGGTGGAGATCACTTAACATCAGGTGACCCACTGGCTCAATCTAGTGGTATTTGCTAATTAGCTAGAACTAGACACAAATGAGAATAACATGGATATAGATATGTGTTATTATATTTTTTCAATGCCATACGATCTAGGTTGTACAGTAATCTTTTATTGCTAATTATAACGACATAAAACAACGTTGCAAAGTATATGTTATTGTGTAAATTCCATTTTATCGAGGTTTTTATTTTTTTACTAATTTGAGATTAAATATTAAAAAGTCGTCATTAAATATAATGAAAAATAAATTATATCAAACTAGCTGTTGCTCGCGGCTCCGCCCGCGTGGATGTCATGTTTGAGACAAAAAGTATACACTACAAAATACAAATTTTCATGCATTTAACTTCAAAAATGACAGATTTTCATACAAACTTTCTTCCCCTATTTTACCCCCTTCGGGGTGGAATTTCCAAAAATCCGGAAATACATATTTTTTATTTTTGACTAAAACGCCAAATATTAATTTTCATAAACTTAACTTTAAAAATGACGGATTTTCATACAAACTATCATCCCCTATTTCACCCCCTTAGGGGTGGTATTTCCAAAAACCCTTCCTTAGTGGATGCCTACGTCATAAAAGGTACCTACTGTCAAAATTTCAAGTCTCTAACCCCAGCCGTTTTGGCTGTGCGTTGATCGATCAGTCAGTCAGTCAGTCAGTTTCTTCTTTTATATATACAGACTAGCTGTTGCTCGCGGCTCCGCCCGCGTGGTGGTCATGTTTGGGGGAAAAAGTATACAATACAAAATACCAATATTCATGCGTTTAACTTAAAAATGACGGATTTTCATACAAACTTTCATTCCCTGTTTTACCCCCTTAGGGGCGGAATTTCCAAAAATCCTGAAACATATATTTTTTATTTTTAACTAAAATGCCAAATACTAATTTTCATGAATTTATCTTCAAAAATGACGGAGTTTCATACAAACTTTCATCCCCTATTTTACCCCCTTAGGGGAGGTATTTCCAAAAACCCTTCCTTAGTGGATGCCTACGTGATAAAAGGTACCTACTGTCAAAATTTCAAGTCTGTAACCCCAGCCGTTTAGGCTGTGCGTTGATCGATCAGTCAGTCAGTCAGTCAGTCAGTCAGTCAGTCAGTCAGTTTCTTCTTTTATATATACAGATGGATTCTAAATGATCGTGAATAATAATACACCCAACCGCTACACACATAGTTCTGACCCCAAACTAGGTCAAACCTGTATCATGGGTATCAGCAACTACGAGGGACTACCCACAACACCCAGACCTGAATCATACATTTATGGATCACAGAAACATCTGTCTCAGTGCGGGAATCGAATCCGTGGCCCTTCATTTCACAGCCGGCTACTCGCCCACTACACCGACGCTGTTAAATAGCTCTTGGTTTTTTATATTAATTGGACTCTATCAGACTCGCACCAATTTATGTGCAGTAAGATTCAAAATAGATTGGCCGCATCATTTTATGATAGAAAACAACTTAGATTTGACTAGGTTATCAAAGTTCCAATTGCCTCATGTCACAGTATCTCAGGTCCTATCTTAGCTATCTGTTTATATTACACTGATAAATATGTTTGCATAGTTACCGAGATACTAATTAATTCATGGCATAGATTGTGACAAACAAAATAGAGGTAAGGAGGCGTTGGGGTGAAAAACTTACACATACCTAGTTAGAGTTCTATGAACTAAAGTATGCATTATATAAAATGTTTCCCAGAGCAGAATCGAACACACAACCACCCACTGTAATGCCTTATAAGCAAGTACAATAAATAAGT
The DNA here is from genome assembly GCA_905220505.1 of Laothoe populi. Classification (NCBI taxonomy): domain Eukaryota; kingdom Metazoa; phylum Arthropoda; class Insecta; order Lepidoptera; family Sphingidae; genus Laothoe; species Laothoe populi. Next base: position 4,023,547 of record HG992152.1, read on the forward strand.
TGATAAAGTTGTATCGCAATCGGATGAACCATATCGTTCAGCGCTTAAAACACGAAGAAACAAACACAGATTCTTATTGTATATACAAATTTTTCTCCCTATAAACATCTTCCTCGGAATTCAACGAATATTTGAAAAAAACTTGCCGAATTGGTCCAACGGTTATCTAATTTTGCGCTTAGCAACACATCAAGCCATTCATTTTTATTTATATAGATGGCTGTGATGTGAATATGGACACAACATTGAGAGAGATAACGTGTGGCCAATAATTGCCTTTATCATAGTCAACACAGACCTATAGAAAAGCGACAGTATTAGGCGTTTTTTATAGTGATGTATTTCATATGTAAGTTAACACCCGACTTTTTGTGGACTTGATTACCAAACATTAACATTTCTCTAATATTAATAAATTTGAATAGAGTGTACCTATAATTCTTCCAGAACAATTCTGTATTTGATAGCGAAAACCCTAGTAAAATTCGTCACATAGTTAGGTAGAACTCTGCGGTCAAACAGACAGAGCGACGCGAGTAGCGTTTGTTATATTTCTTGAATATAATTTAATTCGAAACCCTCAAAACTCACCGAAGAAGGTTTCGTGTAATCCGAGGTGATATTCCTGGATCCATTAATCGAGCCGTAGCCCGTCGAAGTTGGGGAGCTGAGACTACCACCGGGCGAGCTCAGCCTCCCTGGTGACACACCCCTGCCGATAGGCGAGCTGGTCCTGCCTGGAGAGTGGGTCCGCCCACCAGGGGAAGATGTCCGGCCGCCTGGACTGCCGACGCGGGCGCCAGGGTTGATCGAGTTCTGGAGATCGGCGAGCAAGGCATCTGGAAATTAGGAGATGGTATGGTTTAGTGTTGTGACATTTTTTATCGATAAACATTTTTTAAGTGAACGCAGATTTAGTAGACCGAATAGATATGGGCGAATATATTTAAGCTGTTTCATAGAATATTTTCGCGGTATTACTGATCTTTTAGGCAAATAAATAGTAAATCTTACATTTACAATAGCGAGGAGTAGCTGACTGTGAAACAAGAGGCCGTGGTTTCGATTCCCGCACCGAGACAAATGTTTGTGACACACAGATATTTGTTTCGGGTCTGGTTGTGGGACCGTAGTCCCTCGTAGTTCTTGATACACACGATACAGGTTTTACTTAGTGTGGGGTCAGAACTATGTGTGTGACTGTTAGCTGTATTGTACATTGTACAATATTGAATACATTCACTTAAGGTAGTATTAAAAAAAATACATTGCAGTTCGTTAATACAATGTCCATGACGGGTTCCACTAATACAAAATATTCTAAAAGCAATATTGCATTGTACCATTTCACCGCTTTCAGAACTAACAAAGAATCCACCATCTTAAAATCAATCCGCAGTGCGCCATAAATGTTTCGCGTCTAAGAACTATTATCTCATTTCAAAGGAACTGATTTTAAACAAGAACGTTATAACTTGTACTTGAACGTTTTTGTATTACCGAGAATTCTATTGTAGATTCATTTAAAAGGATACTGTGACAATGTATACGTATTTGTAATGGTCGTGGTGCGGAGGGTCTAGGATTGATTACCACATCAGGTAACATGCGGCTTTTTGTAAAGTATTTGTCCAGGTTTGTTTTCTAAGGGATTAGATTTTAGGTACTCGGTAGGGTTTCGAAAGTGCCAAAATCTATTGGTAATATTAATTTTGCTATATCGAGAATACATTTCGATATAGTACCTCCGACTCTATGGATGACCTTATTATTTTTTTAAACATTTTCTTATGTTATTCAATAAAATACAATTCATGATACGTTTTTTTTTTCTTAATAATAAATAAAATATCGATATTTTGAACATTCTTTCTGCAATACGTGTAAAAATTGTTGCGCTGATCCCACATTGGAGTAGAGATATATGAGTTTGGAATGATGGTTGAATGATAGATTTTTTATTTAGCTAGGTTTTTAAGCAATCGCATATCTTATTAATCTATAAATATGACAAATATGCAATATTATTGTAAGCACATAAGCAAATAATACGCGCCAGAAAACTTACAACTCTAAAAATAACCTTATTTTATAAAAATCATCAAATCAGAGTTATGTAGGAAAATAACTGTATATTTCTATTTATAATGGAAAAAATCATGTATTCTGTCTTTAAAATAATGCGTACTAATAATAACAATGCCTGCCTACGACTACCTCGGTGGCGCGAGGTCTTAGGTTTGATCACCTGGTCGCGTAAAGCGATATGGGGTTTCTCTATTTAGAAATACTCAGTATCAGTCTTAAATCTGGAATTGAGCCCGGTATAGCCATAGGCTCGCCCCCTATCACAATATGGGACCGTAATAAATTCGACGAAAAGTGAGAGTACTGGTTGCAACTCTGCCCACCCCTTCGGGGAGTACAGGCGTGAGTGTAGACGTATGTAATAATAAACAACATAGTTAATTACAGCCTCCGTGGCGCAGCGGGCGAATAGCCCGTTGTAAAATGAAGGGCGCGGGTTCGGTTCCCGCACCAAGACATATTTTTGTGTGGTCCACAAATATTTGTTTCGAGTCTGGGTGTTTACGCCACAAAAGTCATATCTTAGTGTGGGCTCAAGACTCTGTGTGTGACTGTTAGATGTATCTATTTATAAAAAATACTCAATTAATATATAAACGTGTTGCTTGACATAAATAAAGAACAGTTGCATTTATATTAATGACATCATATTTGTTGAGCCTCGTACGAGTTGTTCTAATTGGTTGAAATTAATATGTGGTATAGACGACGTTGAATTATCTCGCCACGGTTATAAAGCAAGACTTATTGTCCAATTTATACCACTGTTTTTATCTGTTTTAGAAATATATATTTACTAGCTAATGTGTGCGAATATTTCACACCGATAGTGGCCAGTTACTTAATATAATAAAGTAGAAATAATTAAATATAAATATTTATTAATGTTTGTTTATCTCCAAAATAGTAACGAAATTGGTCATATCATCGACAATAGATGGCGCTTCCCAAAATGAATACGACGACTTTATATATTTTAAATATCTTATATACTACAACCTCTTTTATACTATTTACACAAGGCTGTATGGCTACGATTCCTTTGCATTCCTTTAAGGCTAAAACAATGAAAATAAAGGGACAGGTGTATGTTAAATAAGAACAATTTGTATTCCGCATACATTCGTATGTGTATGTAAACATAGCTTTTTACGATTTTTCAATACGCGTACGTAGACAGATGTGAGTCAAGGTAAATGATGGCGTAAGTTATATTCCTTTCAAATATTTGTGGTTATCGTTAAAAATCGATATTATTAGAACCGTGTATACGCGTTAGTTACTTAAGTACGTTCATCTTTTTTCTATATTATTTCCTAACAGCTTTTTATATTTATCAGAGCAGAGAGAGAGCTACTTGAGCTCACTTGAAGAGTTCCGCCTGCTTACGGATAGTGGCAATTCGGGGGCATTATTCTCTGTCCTTACAAACTCGTAACGAGGCGCGTTACGTTAACTGCATGATATTCGCACGTAATGGTATTCTACAATGCTGATCTTTGTATTATAAAATACAAGATGGTTAAAAATTTCTAGTCACTTTGATAGCTTCGATTGTCCATCAAACCGGAGCACAATATTACTTGGTAGTACCTACACAAACGGACCCCCGCATATATAATAAAGAACTACCATATAATATATTTAGTTGGAATCATCTTCATTATGTAGAAAAAAGGTAAAATGTCTAGTAATATTAATAAATAAATATTAAATATTGAGAAGCTGAAAATTATTTCCAACACTAGTGTTACTTTCTTAATGTTATCAAAAATTTATTGCCGGCCTTTCGACTGTTGCGATCCTTTCGTCCTGCAAGACTTGTTTGACAAGAACTAGTTTGCTTTTCGGAGGGTTCAACGCCTTCACTTAGTTTATACATGAACTAAATTTAATAATTGCGCTGTTTTGTTCAGATAATAAACACCATAATCCCTTATCGGTCACGTAGTATAAAACTTCTACTCAGCATAGATAAGCAAATTTTAAAGTATGTAACGCAGTACAAAGCGTCTCTTCATGAGATAAAATTAATGAATTTGTCTGAGAAAAATACTCAATAAGTATCGTAGTCATGTTTCAATTAAAGGTCGTCGGGTGAGGTCAGAATAAACTATCATCACTGACTAATACAAAAATACATAAAACAGAAAACAAAATACCCAATCCTTCGCAAGCTTCGTAAACATCGGCATATTTCACTTCCGTATTCAAACTCGTGTGGGGTTTAATGATTTTTCCGTATATGTCGTCATTCACTGTATAATGTGTATTCGCCATATCGATCAAAAAATTATATCGATTTGCTACAAAATAAGGTTTTCACTCAAAACTATTCACATGTAACTGGCCGCAGAGAATTCGCGAGAAACGTCATAAAAATAAAAAATAAACAACACAACCAAGGGCGGAGGAAGGGATTCTAAATTTAAATATATCTCAGCCTTCGTACAAGGCGCGAGCGACTCTCTTATGGGCTAATGCAGTACTGATTCACCTCAAGCGCAGACCGCAAAAATCGCGTTCAGCCTAACTGTCTAACACATTGTTCACGTAAATATTTGTAATTTTAAAACGTCCATGTCAACAGCGCTTTAAGAGCTGCAATTTTCCATATATCTGCTTTATATAATTTACGTTATAAATTCGTTTGGAGGAGAATTTTAAAGCGATTACAAATTGCGGTAAAGAATGAAATTAGAAAGATCACGTAGTGTTCCGGTACCACATTAACTGTATCGTGCTGCCGGAACAATGGTTCAAATAATAATTATCTATATATAAAAAGACTACGTATAGATAGTTATAATTATTATATAAAATACGCTATTAGCCGCTAATGTTAATTATGTTATAAAAATACCCATGTCAAGAGGTACAATATTTACTCTGTTTTAGTACATTTCTTCGTATTGTGTTGAAGTCAGTAAGTCCGCTGTAAACATTGGATATACAATATCGTTTTACGAGATTCTATAAAAAAGAGACCAATGAAAATGGTATTTTAAATTAATTAACCAAAATACTTTTGTGCGATTAGGAAAATCGCAGTTTTATAAATCAAAATTGCAACCGAGCCGGCTCGCTAGTTTAAATTACAATAAAATTAAATCATGATTTACAACAAGCGCTTTAAATGCTAGAAGGTACATATTCATCAATGAACTGGCTGACGCCGCTTTGATAATGAAGACTTGAGGCGTCATACATAGGATGACGCGTGCTCGGCGGAATTCGTCTTCTTTCTCTCTCACTAGGAGTATAGCACCTACAGGACAAAACGACTGGAGTTTGATTAGTAAGCGCTTTTGGAATTTCAAAGATTTATTTTTATTTCATATAAGACATACAACAACCGATAAAAGTGGTTTAAGTGGCTTTCACAGTTATATTTTATTGTGTGGAAGAACAAAGGATTGGCACATCATTCCTTTGTTCTTCAGACAGATAGCCGAAAATTTTAGAACTTTTCATATTGAAACAATATGTGTTAAGTCTCCAACGCAATGGTAACAGAGGTTGGTAGACTTCACATACCTTCAAAACTCTTATGAAATGTTCTACCTATTTTGAAATTACCGTCAAAGCACATAATAATTAACAATGAATACACACGTAACTTCGAAAAAACCAGAATGCACATGGAGCTGGTTTCGAACCCGGGAGATTCGTTTGGACAGTGCGTGCGCCTCTAGGCTATCGCTGGTCTTTCTCATCTAACATCTGATAGATAGACTTATCTAAATAGCTTGAACTTTGAACAGTGTAACTCAATGATGTAATATCAGTTACTTTTATTTAGGTTATAAGCCTGATAAATAAATAAATATACTCAACAGTCACACCCATAGTTCTGACCCCACACTAGGTACAACCTGTATCGTGAGTATCAAGAACTACGACTATGGTCCCAAACACCCAGACCCGAAACAATAACTGTCACAAACATTAGTCTCGGTGCGGGAATCGAACTCACGACCTCTCGTTTCATGGCCGGCTGCGCCCAACGGCTGTCAAAATTGACATATATATTGCAATACATGACCCAATTCCGTAGGTGCCTATTCCTTGATTAGTATAACTTCTACTGCGTATTTCGTACAATAGATATTAATTACCAAATGGCCAGTTAGTATTAAAGTATTTTTTTCATTTTTATTGAAGACGTTTACGTATTTTATTGAGGCTTAAGTTTAAATATTTCTCATGATATGGATGCTATATATCCTCATCATAGGGGCTCAAAAAATTCTTGCAACCTAAAGATAGTTTCAGTATTTATTCTTAGTTATCTCTTTAAACCGTATAATTTCAACCGTAATAAAGTTTTGATTATTGTTACAGTCTTTTTTCATAGTCAGCTATAACTTAAACGTTACGTAAGTGCATAACTCTAGCTATAGCTACACCTAACTATTCCGACAGGCTATAAAAAAGCGAACAATCATGTCAGACTATTGCTGAAACAGCACCATGATAGTTTTTTTATTTGTTCTGGCACGGCAAGGTGACCACAATGTACCAGATGGTAATCGTAGTGCCGTCCAGTTAGAGTATCAAGTAGCGAGAGACAACTATACCTCGCTACTTGACACAATCATGCCGACCAAGCTACTCTTCTTCACACTACATACAGTAGTGTATTTGACATTGAAAGACTCTACAATGACAAATTGACTACGGTTGAATCAACACTGCTTTAGTTAAGAAAACCACAGGATTCCATCGCGTTGGTCACAAATGCCTGTGCCAGTTGGCCAGGGGTAAGTCCCGTCGACGGCCCCTAAAACGCTAGCTTGACGTTTCAGAGGAAGACATGACTGTTAAGATCTCCTGTCAAACCTGAATGCGCCTGCCTTAGGGCCGTGGCAAGGACCATAATATGAGGGAAGCCTATACTCAACAGTGAGACTCTACGGGCTGAAAATGTTGAGTACCAATGGTCTTACTCCAGAGGATGCTGAACTCAAAGTGGAAGCGATGTTGAGTATAAAAGTGCAGAAAAAACCGATACATAGAAAAATAAGTATCTTAAATCCAAAAACATAATAAATGGAAGTCACTCAGAAGTCAAAGAAAAATATATGTAATAAAATCATGTTATTACTGACTGTCTTGGTATAATTCGAAAAGAATAAGCACACATTATCGACATGTTAATCAAATCAAAAGAATTTGGCGAAGCATTTCTGTTTAAGCCAAACATTTGGGTTGCACACAATTTGACTAAATTTAGCACAGCGCCATCTGTTATTTAAAAGTAAAACAACTGCATATATTGTTCAATTATTCAAAGATATTAAATTGATTTTACAACTAGATGATTCATGGTATAATTCAGTAAATCGTTAAAACGACTGATATGGTAGACGGACCGTCAGTAGTAGATATTACGATCCAGAGATCTGAAATTCTAATATGGTGGATAAATATTCCATTAAGGGCAGCCAGAGAAAGTCGCCAGAAGAGAAAACGTTATCGTTAATGAAAGTATTTTTTATTATTGAGCAGATAAGTTCGCGTGCAGAATTTTATTTTTTAATTTTTTTTTTGTTACCTGCCTATACAAATTTTATTATCGAATCATTAAAAAGTTTTTTTCTTTAGTCAACGTACACCGAAACTTTCCTTTAGATTCTGGCTTTTTAAATTTAGAAGCAAAAATGCGTAGTACAATTAAGAAAATACAGTGGTAGATTTAATGTTCATTCATTCATACTTTAGGAGCTGTATGCTTGCTGTCAATCCTCGTTGGCAGGACCAGATGATGAGTTTTAAAAACGAGACTGTCAATATGAGTCAAGAATACAATACAACAATCACTACAATGATCACAAGAGTTACAGTATTTTTATTCCCCTGAATGGTTGGTTCGCCTTGTAGTAACACTCCTGCCACTAAACTAAGTAATAACTAAGATTTAAAATTACAAACCACCGCATGGTTCTGCACTGCACTTGGCACTCTCGAACATAAGATCAATTTCCTTCAGACCGGTACTCATCATTGTGTGCAGTGGCACACTTCTGCTTGACGGCAAAAATGTATAAAAGGGTGGTATCTCCCCAGACAGACTGGCATAGAAGATACCTGACACGGGACACCTATTCAACATGGCATGAAACTAACTTATTAGAATGCTAACAACTGTTCATATTGCGATTCGGTTACTTTTTACGTAATCATTAAGATAAAAAATAAACACTGTAATTATAATTGAATGCAAATTATAATTATAAATCAAAGGAACCATTTCAAGCATACATAAACACGCAAAAGCACAATGCACGCGACTCTTATGCGTGACGAAAGAAAACGCCTGGCTGAATTTTGTTAGCAAAAACGCCTCAAGGCGCATATGATCATAGATTTACTAAAGTGTTATGCTAGGAAAAACCTTGTGGATTACAGAACTTCTGTAACAGAACAAGGTTTGTATGTTTTGTTCTTACATGAATAAACATTATTAAATTACATTTCAATTCATGTTAGACCATTTGAACAAATAAATTTTGTAGATATTGTATATCAAGGTTCGACCTAGCATAATAAAAAATAGGTGACGCATTGATTGAAATTAGAAATACTCGCGGTAAAATAAGGTTAAAGCAACATCCAACGTAGTAAGTCAATCAGTTAGATCAAAACATACAGTTATTGTTCAAACATTTAAGAAAGCCTTCTTAATTTAACATCTACATAAGGCGTTTACAAAAGAAGTACGTATTTTGACTTTTTGATTTTACACAGAACTGTCTTGGACGTGCAAAGTTCTGGGGACTTGCAGAACGCAGTCTTAAAAGAGATGTTTCGTGTGCACTGAGTTGCATGTGGTAATGTTTTGAAATTAAATCCAGTATCCTTGAATCTGAGCATGGGCACTAACTCTGCATACCCTTACTGTAAAGGCCGAACAGATAACATCGAATACGCATAGTTCATCATACATTTTTGTTTTTTGCGCTGAAATGTAAACACTTTCTTTACAATTAAAAAAACACTTTCACCCAAAATTTGTAAGTTCATCGTGTGAAGTTGAACCATTTTCATAGGAACTGTTAATTAAACCATCAACCAAGGCATCCTTAGTATAACATTTTAATTTTTCAACATCGCTAATATCCAGCTCTTCTTAATTCGAATCGTTCGCTCTAAGTTTTTGAACTCAAATCAACACCAACTCAAAAAACACCTATCAACTTGCTTCTTATTTTTGCAATCTAATACATTAACAATATTCTGAAATACTTCTATTAATGCTTTATTATTTTATGATTCAAAAAACATCATCTCAACTGCTAATTAAACTTCTTTATCTGTATTCTCGAAGTAAGTTCCACAACTCCTTCAGGAGTTTAAGCGAAGTGTAAAGAAGCTACTCAGCAGTCCGGCATGATTGTGTCGAATAGCGAGTTGTCTCTGGCAACTTGTTACTCGAGCTGTGCGGCACTGGGCTTACCAGCAGCTGCAGTGTGGCTACTTTGCCATGCCAGGATAAAAAAGTTTTTTACTTCCTGTACCGGGACCTTGAAAATATCTAACTCTATAATTACAAGAACACAGCGAACAATGCACCGATGTATCTCGATACGTTGCGGTTCCAAGCCACAAGGTTATCTGTCCAGTTGACACCCCGCCTAGCATATTATAGCCTAGCATATTCGAACCTTCACTTTTGCTTCTTGTTCATGATAACGCTTTAGACTAGCTAGGTTTGTTACAATAAAACAGACTTTGGTTTTATTACAAAGAAAATCTGGCAAATCTAATTTTTTAGGAATTTATAGAGCTACAATAACAAGCATCGTAATTGCATCGAACGATGAAGTAATACTTGAAGACATTAGGTAATGGGGTTTTCAATGCATTAAACAAAATTTCAAATATAAAAGTAAAGACGCCGTTAGTAAGCAAGCCCCTAGATTTACCGGTGTGATCATGGGCGACTAAACTCGCTTAGATGGAGGGAAATCTGAATTCACAGACAATTATAGTAATGAAGTTCCAAATAATGTTGAACTGCATGAAACAACAAAACACAGTGCAAAACTAATTGATGCATGATTATGCAAGATTTGTTTACCAAGTGAATCCCGCACATCCCACTGACACGAAACCAATATAGCGCAAGGTCGTCCAATAAAAGCGGCTTGAGTCAGCGACTCCAACTTCTCGACTCAACTTACCGAGGTACGAACTGAAGTCAGTGAAGTATTTCCTCCAGTCGGCGGCCTTCAGTTCTGGCGGGCTCGATGGCACTCTTTCCACGCTGTACTTTCTCTCCAGAACGGGGGAGAAAGACACAGTTTTGGGGGATGCAGAGCGCGTGCGCACCGATGCCATCCCTCTCAGTATATAAAGCGGAACGTGTCAAATTCGCGTACAGTCGTGGTCACACCGCGGCCAGGAGTAGACTGGTTATTTTTGGTAGGATGCAGGGTTATCTGCGGAGCGAGCGACGGCCGGTGATAGCGCGGTCACACTGGGACACGGCGACAGACGCACGCCACGTTCTATTCCCGTCAGGTGGTTGTTTCCGTCTAATCTTTCACAACTGATCGTCGACTTCATTAACCTCTTTATTTACGAAAGTGAGAAGTAAAATATTGTGTTTTGCGTAGGGTTTTTGGTTACATAATCTGACGTGTTTGGCAGCGGTTACATGTGGGCGGCCGGCGCCCTACAGTAACGTCTCACGTGGTAGCCGTGTAAACAAAATTATACCGATACGTAAGCGCGTACGATACGTCAGCCCGCTATTCATAATTTCTTTGAACATTTTATATGCGTATAAATGTAGAATTAGCATATTTGTAGTTGATTGTTGTTTACATATAATTATCAGAATCTGTTGAAATCAGCATCGGTACCAGACGAAATGTTCTATTATTTAAAAAAATCATAGAGTAATAAACTTAGCAAAGCATTTTCACAACACTGTAAATGACCAAAGATCGTAGGCAACTCGTAAAGATATCAACTAAGAAACTATAAAACAAACCACCAAAATAACAAGGCCAAATGAGTAATCTCACAATCCAACAGGTTAATTTGACGGGAGCTAGTATAACACTTAATGGCAACAGATTGTGATAATGGACACACGCCGTAAGTACAAACCGCTGAATGACTTTAATTGCCTAGACGAAGTATGTAATTTTTTTTAGGTCTGCCAGTAGATAATTTTCAATGGATCAGCCAATTAAATTGAAATTGAAATCCTTGAAGTCGAACACAATTAACGTCCAGAATACCAAAAACAAAAATGTGATACCAAAAAGATACAATCGGACATCCAATTATTGCGTTAACAATCTGGTAGCCTTTCATTTGTCAATTTATTTTAACATTCACCATCATTAAAATGTGATGGAACAGTAATTCATTTTATTCGAGAATCAAGAAGAAAGACTTCTTTTGTTTTTTGAACGAGTCATTATCTATTTATTTGAGCCCTAGAGAGTTCACATCTATTAACAGAGGACTGATGTAGATTATTATAATAATTCAATATTATACAGTTCCCATTAACATCGGCCTGCTCTGATGCCAACATTGTTTTTATAACCCTGTCCAAGGTTTAGAGTGCAAATAAACATGCACTGACTCAATCGCCGATATTAACAATTTCAAACCAAGGCTCGTCGCTATCAAGAACGATATTTAGATGAGGTCTTTGTTTTACGTTGATTTCTCAACACAGCTATCCGATTACTAAAAGTTCCTTAAGTTAAATTTTTAACAAATTTGAGTTATATACAAAATGATTAAGCTACTTTCTCGCTAACGATCAGTCTGGGTCATATTTTTCTATCTATAATAGGTAAATTGTTAGATCTAGAGACTACACACATGGCGAACTCAATCATTTCTAAGGACATAACTTCTACGTTTTTAACCATATCCTAAAATTTAGTTTATTCACTTAACTATCTTTTAGTAAACGGACGCCAGTGTATGCGATTGGTCAGTTTTTGTTTGGCGCCAAAAAGGAACCAATGACGTTTTATAGAAATTACCGTATAGCAATAAACGCGCTTAAGTGTTATTGTATACGGGCATTCGTCTCGTAAAATTATAGCAAACGATCAGATTCTAGACATAATGGATCAATAATTGACGGCATTGAAGCATTGTTTCAACTTCCAAGTCCAGCGAGTGGGCGAGGCACATCCGAGTGGGCGACTCCGATGGGAGCCGAAGGTCACAATCAATCGCAACGTGGAATACGCCAAGACACGCCAGCCACTATGTTATGTTCAAATATGAGCATTATTTATCATATTGCAAATCAATTATTTTACATTATTTTGAAATTGAAAGTGTGACTGAAGCTTACACACAGAGGAACCTATTTTACCATACCATATGGTATTGCACGGCAAAATAGGTTCTGATTGCGAAATCGTTAATCTTATTTGAACATTCTGTACTACGAAATGAATACCTCAAAAGCATCAAAGAAACGAGCCGTCTATCAACAGGATCACACACTCTACCCGTTTTCCGTGTGACCTGATTCGCAACGAGTTAACTGGTGATGGATCATAGCTCACTAAAAATAATGCTGGCAGTACAAATGCAACAGTCAATAACTGTTCCGCAAATAGCGACTGAACACCGTGAACCGCAATTAACAGCAACTAGCAACTTCATAACTATGGGTAATTGCATTTAGGAAACAAACATTACCGACTAATGGGAGGAGCTGGATTGGCTAACATTTGCGCTAGAATCCCAGAATTATGACTAGATTGATTGTAACGTTGCAACAGGTTCTTGCAATTCTTGCGAAATGTAAATTTTAACTCCCTTCTCTTCTTTAATTAATATTTAAAATATTGACCTGGGTGAGAAAACTAATGCAGTGAACATAATATTTAAAAAGGCCCTTGGAGATATTTTTCTTGAGACAGAAAATAAAAAACACAAAACTACCAGTTAATGATTTCAATTATGTAAAAAGTAGAACTTAAGCCGTGTAAAATAAATTGGTGGTATGCTCTGTAGCAAGAAGGAGTAGTATTGGAAAATAAATTTATTAAAAGAATACCTTCGTGATTAAAATCGTTGAAGATGACCATACAACAGCAAGTTAAGCAAACGAGAAAATTAAAGATATACATAAAAGAATTTCTAGTATAGAATAGAAGAGGATTGTTCTGGGGAGATGATCCACTGTTTTACTTTCTATATATTTATTATTTAAGCCTCTGGACTTTCACTGACTGATTATTACTTATTCATTCGAAACTGTTAATAATAGAAAATTTAAAATTTGAGATATAGTTTATAGTGTGGATGACGTTTAAAAGAGATTTCTTGAAGTAATGAGGGAAAGTTTGTATGGGAAACAATATAATATTTTGGTCAAATTGTCTTGAAACTAAACGATGTTAAAGCTCTCCCACAAGATTAAATAAAAGAGGTATTTAGGTATTTTTTTTTATAAATCAATCCAAGGGTTTAAAAAATGTTATTAACTAACTTTTAATCTTTTAGCACTACCTAACTTGACATTTAAATAGTAAAATAAATAAAGATTGATATTTAAGAAGCACAGTGAGTAGTTAATATGAATGAAAATCGTTTCAAGTTCTCGGTCAAGTAAATAAAGTGGTAAACTTGACTATGTGGAACAATATTGAATCAGTTTTAACAGTTTACATAACTGCTATTTTACGTGTGTAAGTGGATTTGTTAAGTTACTTACGGTTACTAATTGAATGATGTGTTCTACTTATTTAAAATTACACTAAAAGCTTATTAGATGCCTGCCTCAGTGGCGTAGTTGTAATTGCGTATGCGTTACGACTGCTGTGCTGAGGGCTCGGGTTCGATCCCGGATCGGGTAAGGTGATATTGGGTTTTTCTATTTAGAAATACCCAATATCAGCCCGGAGTTGTTTCCGGTATGGCGATAGGCTCTGCTATCACATTATGGGACAGAAATTAATTCGACGAAAAGTGGGTGTACTGGTTGCACTTCTGCCTACCCTTTCGGGGATTACCTAACAAACAATTCTAAATCGGTAACTATAGTCTTAGTAATTTGCCAATAAGCTAGCAACGAGTCTACTCACATAAATTCAATTTAGTATTTGAAACAATAAATAACATCGAATTTTATTTTTATTCTGGCTCAGTGAAATGCCTTATGGTAAGTACAGTACCACCCAGTTAAGTATCGACTGGTTAGACACGATTATTTCTCGCCATTTGACACAATTATACCAGTCTGCTCAATTGCTTCTTCACGCTTCGGTATAAGGTTCAATATTATAGAAAGGGAACATGTACTTCGGCAAACTGATTCATAGCTTGATGATTCTGAAGAGAAATAGTGAATCTTGGTTTACGAAGAACCATGAAGCTGACACTGTGTGCCCCAAGAGATTACCACTATATATATTGTCGCGAAGATGTTCAATGTCAACAATACGAATCTCTCGAGTAATCGATTATGCATTCAATTCCCCCGAGACATCAGATATTATATATATTGTTATATTTTAGTTGTATTTAGATGGTTTAGCAAAAAGGTTATAATGTAAAGAAAGATATAGACAAAACAAGGAGAATAAAATGTGTTTAATAATAAGGGTCAGAGAGGATTTAAGTATGAAATTGCCTTTTATTCGAAGGATGTGTCCTGCTACCAAAAGCAAATAAACTGGAGATTTCATACGCAGATGGACCGAACCGAAATGCAGCGTGGCCGCAGAATATTAGAAGAATTTTTAGCAAAGTTCAAAATATTGGATGTAATTTGAGAGGATCACGGCACTTGGTCATGTAAATATAAGAGTAAGAGTAATACAAAGATAAATTGTCTTACAAACTTAAAGTCGATAAAATTATTAGAAACGTATGGGAATATGTTCAGAACAGACTAACAATTAGACGATTTCCTTTATAGTCGTAGAGTTATGATAATTGGAGTGAAGTGGAGCGTACATGGAGATTTAGGGATTGTTGGCTATCAATGTTGCCAGTCACCCGCTACATTATTCCAACTGGCAATACTATGTTGATAGACTACACACCCTCAAAACGCACAAGCTATATATACATTTACACATTTTGTAAATTTATTATTATCTAAGAGTATCTAATGTACTGAGGCTGTATCATTAAAAGCATACAAAATTACAGCTCTCTCTACTGCTAATCCCAGATATAAAGCATACAATTAGTTATTTCTAACCCTTAAATTTCTTGATAACCATTACATAAATCACGAGTTTTACTACTTAAGGTTATGATCCTAATGTATGATAGCCAAGAAGTCATCGTCAATATGATCAAAATACGTTCAACGTAAAACGTAAATTCTAACGTGTTTATTTATTATTCATGCACACAGCATAACAAAGCTAACTCTCTAGTTACTTGGACGTGTTAATAAAACGTACATATAAATAATTCAATCAGCTAGGCGTGTGGGTACGAATTTTTGCATGCGTCCGCGAAGGCCGTCGCGACGTTAGAAACATAATACTTCATAATATTGGTTCACCCTACTACACTATTGAACCACAAGTGAGCCTTACTATGTTTATTAATGGCATGATACAAGGCACTTTGGACGTCGGCACAGTCCAGAAATGTCGTAAATATTGACAACTATAGAATACAATGCCATATTTCATTGTTGTGGGAAGCGCAATAATTAGGTACTTTTTGTTCAGCTGGGAATATCCATATTTAACGGATACCTTCTCGACTTCGGGGGAGGAGAGATGGCTATGCAGGTCTACACCGACCTTCCGACCCAGTTTACTCAAGGGTCTACTAGATCGGAGCCCTAAACAATTTTCCTACGCCGGTATACCGGCTTAAAAACCGATGGTCTTCTAGGGGACGTGTGTGCATGTGGGACGGTCTCAGGAAATCCTAAGTGATCTCTGGATCGCTGCCGGAACCATCTGTTCGCGGCCTTTACGGCCCGTCTCTTCTAGAGCCCAACTTCCACAATCTACGGCAGCACGAGACTTCGCGCCATCCTACCCGGGGTCCCACCATGAAAAAAAAATATGAATACTGATAGAGCCATAATAATTTTAGCCAAAACAATAGATTATGAGAATTTACAAAATTAATTAATCAATTTATATTTGATTATACTAGATTATAGCAGCTCAATGTATGTTAATTGAGTTGCCTTATTTTAATATTGTAAAGAAATAAATTACAAAACCTATCGCTGTACATGATCTTGATGAGCGTGATAATAATCATGATCCTTAAAGTAGTAAAACTAAAACAGTTTGAGCACACCAGTCTACATAAGCAGCAGGATATAAGTGTGACTAAATTTCAAAAAATCCACGAATTAACACCTCCAATTACTAGAACAAATGTGTTAAATCTATTAGAAGATTGAAAACACGTAAGTGAAGCAAATTGGATGACATAATGAACAAAAACATGCGATAAATTAGAGAAATATAACCAGTCTTCTATCAACTTGAATACTAGTGAAACCTAGTATGAGTAACCTAAAACAATCTTCTTCAATTTATATATTATGTTATGCTGAATCTCACGCCTGCCTTAGTTATTGTGCATGCGTTACGACTGCTGTGCTAAGGTCTCGGTTCGATCCCCGGGTAGGGTAAAGTGATATTGGGGATTTTCTATCTAGAAATTCTACAGTATTATCCTGGAGTCTGGAATCTGTGTCCGGTATGGCGATAGGCTCGCCCCCATTCACATTATGGGACAGAAATTCGGCAAAAAGTGGGTGTACTGGTTACACCTCTGCCTACCCCTTCGGGGATTACAGACGTGAGAGTATATGTGTGTGTGTGTGCTAAATCACGACCTTATATGGCCTTCGTATATGACTGACATTTGATTCAAGCCGTGCATATATGATACCGCACAAAGAACTCGTTACGGGACACGTCTTCGTAAAAGATTGACAAGTTACAAGGCAAGGTTTGGATCGAGGAATTCCATATATGTTATTTCAAGACTGTAATGAATGTAAATTAGTGTAGGTCAGAAACAATTTTACTAATTTTGATATGAATAAAATGACAATACAATTTACTTCAAGAAGCAAAACTTCTTAATTATTGAGCTTGGTATGAGTATAAACAGCATTTTTAAAGGAATTAAGTAATTCTAGTGAATGTAGATAATTTTATTTGTCTTCTGAATAAATCCTAATTAGACGCTCTGGTGAGGTCAAAGTTATCGTTCATTCTGATAACTTATGTAAGACGCAAAAACACTAAATAAAATTCAATTTATTTACTGATCGTTGATTCAATAAATGTTGGAACATAATTTTGGCACGCTTCGAAATTGGTTTTTGCATTGCCTTATACAAAATATGTATTAATAATGACAACAAAAAAAAATAAAGGACTCACTAGATGAAATCTTTAAAAAAACATTTGGTTCCTATATCTATATCTTCTTATATATAGGTAATTCACGACGACACTATCAAGTGGTGCCATTAAAATCTATTACCAACTATCGAAGATCTCCAGCAAACACTACTCATTTGTCACTTCTTTTACATCTGAAACTGATTGGAGTTCATCAATGACTGGACTGCCATGTTCTCATTTTATTTACGAGCAATTAACGCGGTTATAGTCGCTGAGACTGGGCAGTCTTTTGATTTTGTTGACATTTGGAAGTTACAAAATAAAGTCACAGTACATAGAGGGTAACAATTGACTGCACTTCCAAATGTCTAGAACTTAAGATTCAGAAGATTGAAGATAAAATACGTAAGTCGTTATTTGCTTAAAATATTTTGTTTCTTGTAAGAATCGTTCTGAAGTGTAAATCCACGGAAAATCCTAATGAAAAAAATTATATTCTCAATATTTTTCAACTACGTAAAACAACTTTCTAACAACAAAAACAGAGGCATACTGGCCAAATTAATTTCACGCTTAATACAACTAAACGAAAGCCGCCCGTATTAGTATGTTCTTTATAAACCATAATGTGCCTACGCCTAGAAACGCATAAACGCTTTCATTTACAAACCTAACACGTGTGATAAGAAATAACAAAGCTTTGATATATCGGTCGCCGCGTACGCAATGTCGCCGTTATTTTTACGCGCACGCTCCAATTACTTCAAAGGGACATAACCACACGGCCGCCGCTCACTAATAAACCACAGTATCACTGAATAACACACTTCGTGAAACTACAACACTTGGAACAACTCCGTCACTGATACTGAGTGGAGGATGAGCGATCGGTTGCAACGACTTGGTCAGACTGACATCGACCGCGGTCTAATGATCTTAGCTTTGGTATTACGCGAGTAATGGGGCCGTGGGCGACATCCACGATGGGGGAAGGTCGCTAACTGGTGGTCGATGTTCAGTGGTCACCTATGGCGATGTAGCGGAACGCTGGTTCTCAGAACCATCCGCAGATGGGAATACGGGCTGTGCCTTGGTAGGAATGTTGCCACAAGCTCGATATTTGCAATATTGTTGCGCAGTTTCGGTAAATTAACTGGAGTAGTTGTTAAGAATTAGTATGGACATATGTAGTTATTTAGAACAGCTAATCAATAATGGCATTGATTTATTGACTTATTGAATATGATTTAGATTAAGAAACTAAGACCACCATTGGCAATTGCAAAAATGAATAAAGGTTTATTTACTTCTGCTGAATATAGTTCTAACATACGCGAAGCCGTTAATAGATCAAGATAAAGTACAAATAAAAAAATACATGAAACCTAATACAATCGTATTAATAGTATTATATTCGAGTCTAAATCTAGAAGAAACAAAAAATCAAACACGGATAATGATCCAAAAGACAACAAAGAGGTATTATGACGAAGTACCGCGAAGCCGTAACAAATCGACTGGTCAATGCCACTTGTTACTGAACCTTATAAAGCAAAGACACAGGGCATGACATATTTCTTACGTTTTAGACCGTTTAGGTAATATACGTTATCGTAAAATAAACACAGCTGAGATGTTTTGAAGTAACTATAGCTGAAATAAACATATATTTGTATTTCGTTAAAATATTAAGCTGTGAGGTACGTAATATTATAACTAACGCTACAGAATCTACATGTGTGGGGAAGACCCGTTACGAAAAATCTACTAATAAAAAATTGGGAAAACATCTCATATTTAGTGCGACACCAAATTTTTCAAACCAATCAAAAAAAATCGATGAATGTAATCAAATTAAAACAGATAATTAATTATTGACAACCACCAAGTTTCTACTGAACACAATCAGGTGTTATTATCTCGCAGGTAATTAATACTCTGTCTTCCGGGTGGGTTGAGAGTGGGCGACCACTATGTTTGGTAACTAGTAATACGCCGCTCATTTGGACAAAATTGTAGGGCTGGACACGCGCTCCGCTCTATTTTTGGGTCGTTTGAAGACATACATTTGTCGAGAAACGTAATTAATAATAATGATGCGGCCATTTGTATTCAAATGGAATATACCCACTAAGTTAAAGAATTCCGGACCATCATAGATTAAAAGATATTCGTTACTATGGTTAAAGATGAATAGTAATTCTTTATTTTATCATGCAATGTATATGATACAAATGGGCAAGAATAGTAAAAAGGAGTGTACGCGTTTTCGTTTCTTCAGAAAAATGGATAAGAAAGTAATTCATAAAACGTAACATGAATGAAACTTAACTCAATCCTAAGATCTATAATAGTATATACAAGAAGATTAAGAAAAACTGCGGTTGATTAAAGCATGAAAATATAAACATCATGAATAGTAGTTAAACAAACCCAAACAGTTGTGAGAGTGAATCAAATGTCGCAATACTCAATAACAACGCCGATGAAGACGGCATACAATATAAGCGGTACTTCACAAATGAGTGCTTTGATTTCAAGTGGTGTGGCGTCACAAATGTTAAGAATAGCGTTAGGGAAATTTGCACACCGATTATCATACATCCAAATTCTTTAAGAATCAATGATCCAGGTAAGACTGTACAGTCAAACAATACAGTAGAATGCAATGCAAGTCATTAATTTTGTTAGTTAGATTATTCCTAAAAGGTTCAATAAGAGGAATATACTGAAAGACTATTATTTCAGTAACCAGGGCTATATTTCATATTAGAAGAATAAGGAAATCAGCATTCAAGAAATCGTTATAAGAAATTAGTGAAAAGTAGCCTGAAACATGCTTTCTTCACAGATGGCAAATCATTAATTTCAAATCACTAGAAATCCAAATCCCTAGTGACTTTAAAAAGACCATAATCTGATGTAATCACCTTAATTACAGTAAACGTAGTATAATAGTTTAATTTCAAATTCCTGCCGGAATTCAAAGATTAAACATAATTTATACCATGTAATTGTTGAGAATAAATTAAGATTTCTTTGACGAGGCACATAATTGGGTTCAATCATTATACACGAAACATTTTTATGGACTCTAATGTATATATGAGAGGTCACTGCCCTAATTATAGGCTTGTGATAAAATACTCTGGTTAGGGTAAGGGATATTCTTATAACAATACTCAAAAGAGATATAGCATTCCTTTTAATTAAATACCTAGTCAGGTCATAAATTCTGTCACATGTTTAATATAAAATAATTTAAACAAGTTTATTCATTATGTAACCATTTATATACCAAAATGAACTTAACAAAACATAGATTCTTATGACACTAAAGTTTATTCAAAATGATCTCCGTGGTTTTGAATACAGGCCTTCAATCTGCGCGGCCAGTTGTCTATCGCAGCACGAACGAGGTCCATGTCAATATCGGCGGCTGCCTTAATCAAGGATATCTTGAGTGACTCCAAATTGGGATGAGGCTTTGAGCACGCCTTTTCCTCCAAGTGTTGCCATATCTTGTAATCTAACGGATTCAAATCTGGACTGGAGGAGGGCCAGTCTTCGTGCCGGATGAAGTCGATTTCACGCGCCGCCAGCCAGTCTTGTGTGCTCTTCGCTCTATGAGCTGGCGCCGAATCTTGTTGGAATACCCAGTGCCTGTTTCTCATACCATGTTCAATAACAGGCACTGGGTATTCCAACATGGTCATTATCTCATGGTATGAGAAACAGGTTCCACGAGGTTCGTCAGGACTGTATTTTGATACACAACTGCATTCGTTTTTACACCTTTCTCACAAAAATGTACCTCTGTTAAGCCCCAATAAGAAACTCCCAACCATACCATGAGCGAGGATGGAAAATGACCTCGTTGGACACGCGGAATACAGTTGCTCGCTTCTTCACTACTGTGTGCGTACACCTTATCATTTTGTTTGTTGTAGCTCTTCTTCTACGGTAAATTTTTTTTCATCTGAACAAAGAATTTCCCGATATTTTTTTCCCGTGTACCGCATCAACAAAGCGCGGCATCTCTTCAGTCTCAGGTCCATTAGACGAGCATTGAAACGATGTCCTGTTTTTCTTCGATATGCCCGAAGCCCTAAGTCTTAATTTAACACACTTTTCACCGTGGTTCTGCTTAACCCCATCTGAAGGGCCAACAGTTACTGCTTACGTTTGGAATTTCTTTGAATTCGCGCCTTCACAGCTTTTATCACTGCTGGAGTCCTAACAGACCGAGGGCGACCACTTCTTGACCTGTCATCTACACTAGAGTCTTCATTGTATCGTTTGATGGTACGATAATAGATAGATAATAGGTCTCGACATAGCCAAGGCGTTTGATAGGGTCTGGCATCGTGGCCTTCTCTCCAAGCTCCCGGCATACGGTCTGCCCGACAACCTGTGCAAGTGGATTTCCGGCTTTCTGCATGAGCGTAGAATGCGTGTCCTCGTTGATGGACACGCTTCGCAGCTCATGTCAGTAAATGCCGGAGTACCACAAGGTTCTGTGATTTCGCCCACCTTGTTTCTTCTGCATATCAATGATATGTTGTCGCTTGGCAACATTCATTGCTATGCAGACGACAGCACGGTTCATGGGCGTTATAGCAGCAAGCCTCCTGGTTGCCGGGCGGATACTGAGAGGAGACGAGAGGATCTTGTCGTTGAGCTCAACCAGACCTTGGATCTCATCTCATCATGGGGTACCAGGAATCGGGTTGAGTTTAATGCCAAGAAAACCCAGGTGTGCGCGTTCTCGTGCAAGAAGTCTCCGTTTTCTCCAATCCCCGTTCTTCAGGGTGTTCCACTCGCAATGCGGAATGACCTTAGTGTCCTAGGTATGGATATCCGCTGCGATCTTAATCCAAGGAGTCACATCGAGGGCGTAATATCCGCCACTTCACGCAGGGTCGGAATCCTGAACAGGGTGCGGCGGTTTTTCACGCCTGGTCAGCTCTACCGCTTATATAAAGCGCAGGTGCGGCCGGGAATGGAATACTGCTCGCACCTCTGGGACGGTTCCGCAAGGTACCTTCTCGATGCCTTGGATGGGTTGCAGCGGCGGGCCATCCGCATTGTGAATGATGCAGACGTGAGTAACAGCCTGGAGCCGCTACAGCTGCGTAGGGATATTTCCTCGCTTAGCGTGTTCTACCGTCTGTATCATGGCGAATGCTCTGAAGAATTGTTTGATCTTATCCCATCCTCTCCCTTCCATACCAGAACCACGCGTACTGGCTTGCGGAGCCACAGCTTCGTGGTGTCTACTTCCCCGGCCCGAACCAAGAGGTTCGCAAACTCGTATTTTTGCCGCACCATCAAGCTGTGGAACAGTTTGCCAGCTACCGTGTTCCCTCCTTCCTATGATCCTGGGTCCTTTAGGCGTAATGTGAAGAAGCTAAACAGCAGGCCGGCATGATTGTGTTGAGTAGCGGGGGATAGACTGTCTCTCGCTACTTGATACTCTATCTGGACGGCACTGCGCTTACCATCAGGTGCAGTGTGGTCACTTTGCCGCGCCAGAATAAAAAAATAAAAAAAAAAAAACGAATCTTTTGGTTATATTCAAATTTTTCAGTATGTCAAACATTTGAATTGGCGCGTAACCGCAACGAAGCAACGCAATTACTGCAAAACGGTCTTCTTTAAGCGTCCACTCCATATTTAATAATGAGTAAAATTCTAAAAAGTATACATTTTTATTTTCATGAACAATTTGAAATTCGAATTCAATAAACTTTTTTGTGGCCAGCATTCTAAAATAAAAGTTTTTACTGTGTGACAATACTTATGACCTGACTTTGTAATTAGAAATAAACAAAACAATAGTATTTGAGGCATTCTTGCAAAAAGCAGTTAGACCACCACGTTTAAAGGACATTCGGGAAAGACATTCGAAATGTGCAAAAAAAGCTGAAAATTTATATACAAACAAGTTTATTTCAGTTTTTATTAAATAAGTACAGTATCGTGAGAGGTCTATATAATAGAAAGACTACTTAGTTTTGGCCGGTGCCAGCAATTCAAGTTATTGCAGTCTTATGTTTATAATGATAAGATGGAAATGTAAATGAATAAACGCGAGTGTAATAATTCTTCATTTTGATTTGAATAACATATATATAATGCTGGCTTAAACTTCGACATCATTATTTATACTGCTGTGAGAAGCTAAAATAGAGAAGGATATGCGTTAAATCGTATCGCATGAGAATTTCACAGGTCATACGAACAAATATGTACCAGCATGTATGTAAACGTAGCATCACTAGCCACGCGTGGGAAGTCAAAGCACGGTAGTGAAGCAGCATTAATGGTACATGCCATGTTTGATTTTGATAATCAATATTCTGAATGGAATTTATTATCTTTGCAGTTTTTCACGAGGATAACAATACATGCCTGATGAAAGCTACTATCTCTGGAAACAATAATAGAACATGTGACAGCGTCAGTAGCGCAGCGGGCGAGTGTAATAAGAGGCCGTGTTGTGTGGCCGCAAATGTTTGTGTGACACACAGATATTTGTTTCGGGTCTGGGTGTTGTGGGATCGTAGTCCCTCGTAGTTCTTGATACCCACGATACAGGTTTTACCTAGCGTGGGATCAGAACTATGTGTGTGACTGTTGGGTGTATTTATTTATTTTATGTACTAATAATGTATAGTAGTTGTGCTAGAAGATGATTTGGACCTCAAATTTAATGTATTATTTATATTAGTAGGATATTTTGAATAGAAGATTGTGTTGTTATGTAGACTTGGCACACACATTGAATTTGAAACAAAGTGCGGGAATTTTCGTCATTCCAATTGGAGATTCTGTTTATTCATGACACTACTTAATTTCGGGTGTGGGAACTCATTGTAGGGTATCAAACATGCATTAATTCACGCCATACTGTACACCATTTGAGTAATTAACATTCCCGGTTGTGCTCATTGTCCGAACGAACGCAATGCACTACGATTTATTGTCGATTGTTTGTCGACAGTTCTTTTTTGAGAACTCATGGTGTTGTCATTGAATTATAAATCAACTACAAAGAACTGTTTGAATCGTCTTGTTTTAATATTCCATACTGAACTTAACAAGTGCATTACATATTAATTTGCAGGACAAAAATATGTGACTTCTTTTTATACATTTTGAATAAAAAGGGTGTTAAGAAGGCCTAACCCCTCTCATTAGTAGAGGATGCCCTTGCCCAGCAATGGGATCATGTGTAATACATGGCCTGTATTATTATTCTGCCATACAAGTGGCAAATTTGCACCGATGGCAAGTTCATGAAAATATAGAAAGACATCTAATATGGTTTTTTTATACCACGTTGGTGGCAAACAAGCTTACGGCCCGCCTGATGGTAAGCGGTTACCGTACCGATTTTAAAGTATTTGCCATCATGTCCAATAAGCACGTAACGAAGCAAAACTCAGTTAACGAAGTGAAATACCTTTCGTAAATTTCTAAAGAAGAAGTTAATAAAACAAATGGTAAATCACATACATCTTACTTTATAACCCCAACTGCCCATATAAACGCTAACTTAATTAAATGTGTATGAGAAATTTCTCCTCGAACACGGAAACCGGCGTATCACGAGTTTTTTCTTAATTAAAAGTCAAACAAATTGGCTAGACACACACTTATTAGTGTATGCGGTGGCCTATGTTGTTTCCATATACAGCAACCCCCTGTTATTCTTCCATCATTCAACGTGATGATATAACAAAACGTACTTAACTGCAAGTGCAAAAAATTATAAACAAATAGTTGATTCGGCAGACGCAGTTATGGCTTTTTCTGTGGGTGCGCAATAATGTATTTAATAGTATGCATAAGTAGAAAGGAAAAATAATGAGATGATTTTACTAATGACGTTCAAATTTCAACATTCAATGAATAGGAAAAGTTGCGCCATCTTAATAGATAATTAGAAACGACAACATGTTACTAGACCAATTTTGTCCATCAACATAACATTTTGTGAATATTTTTACTATGGCCTCACATTGCATTAGCAAAATAGAATTCAATCGGCCTTTCAAAAGTTACACGATTTTGTTTTATAGATTGTCATTTTAATGCTTCTACCTCGAAGGTGGGACGTTTACATCGAAATCACTGTTCTTTGTGCAGCGGAAGCTGTCGTAACATTCTTAGTAGGTTAATACATCATTCACTTTGACCTTCGATCAACAATACAACTAGATATCGGGTCGGCGCACCAAAAACGTCTCGGCAAATAACAGCTCACTTTCGAAGTGAGCTCTTATTGTTGTTTAGTTCGTTCCAAACAGAGCCAATGTGAACACGTTTCACAATGCCGCAGTGTGTGTTCAAAAATTGCAAAAATAATGCCCGAAAAAACAATTTATCAGCCGGAGTGTCTTACTTTCGGTAAGTACATCTAGAATAAGTTATATTTTAAGCTTTATACTAACAATTATTATCAAATTTGATGATTTGATGATATAACAAAACGTACTTAACTGCAAGTGCAAAAAATTATAAACAAATAGTTGATTCGGCAGACGCAGTTATGGCTTTTTCTGTGGGTGCGCAATAATGTATTTAATAGTATGCATAAGTAGAAAGGAAAAATAATGAGATGATTTTACTAATGACGTTCAAATTTCAACATTCAATGAATAGGAAAAGTTGCGCCATCTTAATAGATAATTAGAAACGACAACATGTTACTAGACCAATTTTGTCCATCAACATAACATTTTGTGAATATTTTTACTATGGCCTCACATTGCATTAGCAAAATAGAATTCAATCGGCCTTTCAAAAGTTACACGATTTTGTTTTATAGATTGTCATTTTAATGCTTCTACCTCGAAGGTGGGACGTTTACATCGAAATCACTGTTCTTTGTGCAGCGGAAGCTGTCGTAACATTCTTAGTAGGTTAATACATCATTCACTTTGACCTTCGATCAACAATACAACTAGATATCGGGTCGGCGCACCAAAAACGTCTCGGCAAATAACAGCTCACTTTCGAAGTGAGCTCTTATTGTTGTTTAGTTCGTTCCAAACAGAGCCAATGTGAACACGTTTCACAATGCCGCAGTGTGTGTTCAAAAATTGCAAAAATAATGCCCGAAAAAACAATTTATCAGCCGGAGTGTCTTACTTTCGGTAAGTACATCTAGAATAAGTTATATTTTAAGCTTTATACTAACAATTATTATCAAATTTTGAACAAAATTACCGATTTTAAACCATTGCAATTACATCGCTAAGAATGGATGGCCAAGGTCAGCCAATACACGTGCTAGTTTTGTTCAACAGAACAGTAGATGCTTGGAGTAGATTTGTATTGTAATTTTTTTTATATCTTGTTAGCAGAACTTCAATATTTATTATCTTACTTTTGTGTCTGTTTGTCGGACTCTCATTAGTTATTTACTTTCAAAAATATCAAACAAATTGCAATAAACTTTCTTCTATATTAGATAAAAGTCCATCTTCTAGTGTTATGCCGCAAATAGTAGGATATATTTCGGGATTTGTTGTCAGTAAATTGGTAAAAAAACTGAAGTGTGACCAGTGTATAAATAACTTGTGTGCAACAGAAAAATAATTCTTTAACAAATTAATAGACTTAAGAGACATGGGAGGATTATTCTATGCCTCTACCGATGTATTTAATATCTGCATGAAAACTGAAAGCGTGATTAGAAATTTTATTCGCATGAGTGGAGGTAAATCTTTACACAAAAAGTATGATAGCAACTTTATGTGTACAATAGTTTTAAAATTATATATTGACAAAAATGTGTTTCCTGGGGGAGAAGAACACAATCACGAAATTACTTTACTCAAATCAGTAGTCGAAACATTTACTAACGTAAGGTTACATTATACATGTAAAAAAGAAACGGGAGATATAAAACACAAATCAAAACGGCAATTATACAACAAACTCAACCTATTTAAAGGAAATTAATTAAGGTACGCAGAATGTAAAAATCTTCATTGTTGAATTGTTACTAAACATTTAGATTTTTGGTTTGTTAATTGCACTGAACTGTACTTTTATTATGATTAAGAGATCATAAGATTGTAAAAATGATTATAAAGATGTGAAATTTTGTGATATTTTTAATTGTGACATCCAGCGATAGACACTCTGGCCAGCCACTGAAATTACATAGGTTTAAAAAACAACAAGCGTACTTACATTCTCTTTACGTTTCACTTCTAGCAAAAATAAATGTATATTAACAAACATAGATGCAACAAACAAAATAAACTTAGTAAATATTTGACGTACTCAAGTACTTAAAATGTTATTTTAGAGTTCAATGCGGCTCCATACCTCCTGTAGTAAAATTCAAAGAAGCAAATAGAAACGAAACAAA
The DNA here is from genome assembly GCA_905220505.1 of Laothoe populi. Lineage (NCBI taxonomy): Eukaryota > Metazoa > Arthropoda > Insecta > Lepidoptera > Sphingidae > Laothoe > Laothoe populi. The sequence goes on from HG992152.1 coordinate 4,051,372, forward strand.
ACGACGTAACTCGCAAGACAATTACAGAAAAAAGCACTTTATTTTTTGCCATCTTAGGTTGATTTCACAATAAATGTTATTTAACCTATGTATTTTCATTTCTATGTAGTTTATTGTTTTGCGATGAATTATCGTAAGTATAAGATAATATTTTAAAGATTTGTAACTTTATTACTAGGTACTATGGTTGCGATTACTTTAAACCTAAAACGGTTTTAAAACTTTTATCTCAGTTCGTTAGTAAAAAAATATAGATGTGTAATAGCGCGTGTGTAATAGTGTGTGTGTATTCACGCGGACAGATTTTAGCTTTGATTTTATATGTGACCCGTTATCTAGTTGTATTGTTGATCGAAGACTTTGACATTCAATTGGACAGCAGCGCAGGTGGCTGGCAATGGTCTTTCTAACGACGAGGCTAAGTGAAAATACGCCCTGACAATAGCTAGGGGCACGCACGATTCCAAAAGTCAGGCGCTTCTCGTCTCTGGAATCCAGGGCTGTCCCCAATGAGCCGAAGGTCACTGCAGAGTTTTGGTTAGTAGTATGATGTATGATATAGATTAATTGGTAGGGATTAGACCCAGCTTGAATGTCTTCCATCTTTCCCATTGACCGCTGGCGCCTAAGAGCATTAGTCCAGCATAACCGTCCCTTCTTATCCTAGGTGGGGCAGTAAACTTGATCGTTCCGCGGATAACTTCACTGGTTTCACGACCTAGCATTAAAGTTTTTATCCAGGATAATGATCTTGACAATTTGATGAAGGCGTAGTTGAGGTAGTCATTAGCTTTGATTTTGATAACAACCCGTCAACAGACAGCACAATGCTGTATACCCCACAAAAGGGCCAACACCGACGGCTACCACGTTCACGTAGCACGCCCATATTAGAAATGACAGCGCGGTGCTGCGGGTCAATTCGACGCGTTTGACACCTTGATTGCGACCATTCCTCAAATCCATTCACCAGTACTTACACCGTTATTTATAGTCTTCATTGCGCTTCTATTAAACCAACTATTATAGTGAACCAATTTTGGAGTGATGAATTGCGAAAAATCTCCACTGCTTAAATCTTTGCTTAAGATTTGAAATTTGTTGAAAAACATGTTTTTAGAATTAGTGTAGAATGTAGATATGAATAAACCTAAATGCATTTTTATATATATTTGGCAAACTATTGCAAATTAATATTAATTGAAATATTGATGTGGTAGATTCACGCTGCAGCATTTGGACGCCTAATTTCCCCTTTTCCAAATTTCCTGTTATTTTTTTCATGGTGACAGGCCTCCTCTAGTGATTAGAGGGATTGAGCCTTAGTCCACCACGTTGCCCTAATTAGTGTTTTACTATTCTCAGGTGTGCAGGTTTCCTCATGATGTTTTTATTCAAGCATATGATTATTCCGAATAAAAATACACATAACTTCGAAGAATCAGAGGTGTATGCTATTTCGGTTTCGAACCTGCGACTTTCAACTCGACAGTCCGTACCACTCAAAAAGAACAGGGCAAATGCTCTATTTCAAAGGCACAAAAATATTGACACACGGTAAAACCCAGATCGATACTCTCTAAACAAAACCACAAAAGTCGAAAGCTGGCAATGTACACTGTTTACCTTTATGTCTATATTCGGCCGGAACACATGTAACCAATGACCTAGAAATATTTGTTACCAAAATAACGTAATAAGTCGTGAACGCTTGGGTAGATCTTACAACCATAAAATATATTACAGATCCCATAAAAATTATGTCACAAAATCACTAGGTATTCAAGACTTTTCAGACAGACAAAGAAGAAGTCATAATGCTTGCAGAACAAAATCCGGAAATTGTAAATGGCATAATGTCTCAGTTTTAAAATAACACAACTTTTTTAAAGCAGGTGAGAATATTTTATCGTTCGAATTACAAGGTCACAATGATACTGCAGTTTGCACTACTAATAACTACGTGTAAGGGATACTAGTTGACCTAACTATCTTGCTTTTGAGAAAGTTAATTTAGTTTTAACAATAATATAACCTATGTACCCAAATATTAACTTGCTTTTTCGATAAAGACACAAAACAAAAGGATGTTTAAATCATCAATCAATAGAGAAATCTAAACGAATTTGACTCACTGATAGAGTAAACAAAAGCACTCACCCATATCAAAATGATGATGAATTAAATACTTTAAAAACTACGTAGACAGTTTGTAAGTGCTAAATACACAAGATATCTTCTCGGATCCGCAACACAACTGATTCCAGAATGTTCGCGCCGGAATGCGTTCCCGCCATATGTTTGTTGTAACTAACCATTACTATTGGAAGCTGCTGCCATACCGTTATATGGTTAACATATGTATATCAACAAAAAATAATTACTAAATGAAAATTACAAAAACTTACCTAGCTAACTTGCCTGATTAGGTTCTACATAGGAAGTAGGTTTATTATTTTTCTTGAAATTTGTAAGCTTAGAGGGCAACAATTGAGTAAGAATAATATCGAACGTTTAAGACATGACATTAATAAAACATTTATATACAATACAACAGAAAAATTCAGAGCGCAAATATGCGTCTGAATTTCATATATTTTATTAATTTTGGTACTGGGTGTTGTGAAAGATGTGGCTGAAAATCCTGATATACACGACACGTCACTCTAAAATGTATTATGCTCAATTTTAATAAATAAAAAGATTTCCATAAAAGAAATGCCAATCATTATGAAGCCGAAAATTTCATGTACAATCCCAAACGCATTGCCATGGCTAATGTACTCGCGTGCCAGAAAAATAAAGGCTTAAAACGAATTTATGAATCAAAATATTGGACTATTTTCAACAATGTGAATTTGCTTTACCTTGGTCACTCATGTTTCGTTTCACACAGAATCTTCCGTCTTCTGTTTTAAATAAACAATTTTCGACCATTTCAAAACTCAAAAATATAATAAGTTTAATGTTTTTTTAAACAGTACCGAAGGAATGTATAAACTGGCCAGTCTAGGTTCAAGGATATGCTAGTATAATGACATTGGAGTTTTCCCGGGCACGTGGGCGGGCGGTAGTCCGACGCGGCGCGATGCACCGGTTAATGCACCCGTGACGTCACGGCTGCACCGTGATAATGACTCGATCGATAGCGAATCGCAATGCAGTTGTGGACCGAAAATTGCCTACATTGTAATGTTTACGCAAATTTATAACGTACTAGCTCTTGTTCGTAGTTTTATCTGTCCTTATTGGTACTGTAGGAGACTAAAATCATATAGAATAATTACTAAATTGTTTCCGAATTTTAAAATCTTTCCCTATATACCTTATTTGGACGACGGACGAACAATAAAAAAACATTGCCAAATCGATCCAACCTTTCTCAAGTGCTGCACTTACCAAGAACGTATACCTATGTAGATTTTTTTTTAAACAGGAATTTACGTTAACACATTTAATACAGTAACGGGTAAACGAAGTATTATTATAATCGACAGCCTCCGTGGCGCAGTTCGCGAGTAGTCGGCTGTGAAACGATAGGCCTTGGGTTCGATTCCCACACCGGGACAAATGTTTGTGTGACAGACAGATATTTGTGTCCGGGGTCTGGGTGTTGTGAGACCGAAAGTCTCTCGTAGTCCCTGATACCCACAACACAAGACCCGTGTCTTAGTGTGGGGTCGGGACTATATGTGTGACTGATGGGTGTTATTTATTATTACTATTATAATCAACTTCAATACTATTTATTTATCGCCATCTAGTGATGAAACATTGAACTACACCAACTATATGATTGAACGGAACCAACAACAGACATAACGCTTACATCTATAAATTCACATTATTATGCATAGATGGCGCTTACAGCGTGTGTAGTTTTTAACTATCCGAGTTTTGTGTACAGCATCTTAGGACACAAAAGTAAGTAATTAAGTATCAAAGCTAAGATCGTTTGTAAAATAGACAATAAAAGTATACCAATATATGAAACTTGCCTAAAAACATATTCCCAATAAAATATTCCGCAACTGTAAAAAAACATTTGCCTCTCATTGATACATAACGAAGCCGTCTGTTATATAATATCTCCACAATGTCCCATCTATCAATGATATAAAAAACAATCTCTTAGTATTACTAAGAAAAAAAATATTGCCCCTTCATTTCTTAGGTCGGTATCTATTCGTCTCGACGTCTGGATGTTGGGAACCACCAAACTTTGCCGGCTTAAATAATAATAATACTAGCCCTGTATTAAACATTGTCCCACTGCTGGGCACGGGCCTTCTCTACTAATGAGAGGGGTTAGGCCTTAGTCCACCACGCTGGCCTAATGCGGGTTGGCAGACTTCTCATACCTTCGAAAAAATCTCAGATATGCAGGTTTCCTCACGATGTTTTCCTTCACCGTTAAAGCAAGCGATAATTAACATTTTAATACACACATAACTTTAGAAAAGTCAGAGGTGTATGCAACTTGGGTTTCGAACCTACGACTTTCGTCTTGGCAGTACGTACCGCAACCAACTATGTTGCCGGCTTGTGCTATGAAAAATATTCTCTCGTGTGTTAATTCTTGGATATGAGACATGTGAAAATTTACTGTCTAGAGCACTTTGTTAAACCGATGTTGTAATAAAATAAATATAGTTAAAAAAAGACATTTCCTCTGGAATTGACGACTAACATATCGATTTTACTTCAAGTTCTAATGCTAAAGTTACATAAGACATCAGGACTTAACTAAGAAAAAAAATTCACGCATTACTAGGCAGTATGGTCAAATGACTCTAACATACCATCGATAAAAAAAATGTCTCAAAACTTAATATGAATATGAAACTTTCATAAAAAAAATTCAAAACGCTCAGAGAAAGCACAACCACAAATTCAATAAAATACCGCAAAAACCATAAACTGATACACATTTAGTACAATAAACGAAGATCATAATGTTTTTTAATAATCTACAACCGGCCGTTATACCCAGAGCTATTGCTCATAAACAAACATTAGTCATCGCGTGTCCAGCTTTATTGGTCCCTATCACATTCAGGTCAAGGCTGGATGAAAGCAGAAAGCGTTTTATGGCATTAGTTACTGCTGACCGTCGTGATATTGCGCCGTAAAACATGGCGTAAATATCCGAGCAAACTGATGGTATTGTCTTCTATATAGAAGATGGACATCACAGTTCTGCGGGTCTATTGAATAGGGTGGGATTTTTTTCAAACATAAGAAGAGTTTTTATTCAACAGCTCAGAAATTGAACACTTAAAAATAAAACCACGGAGTAGATAGGATAGATGCATCGAAACTAAAATACATAATTGGTGAGATCCTGCTGATTGTGCGACTACAAAGGATCCAACCATCCTTAATCTTTAGCCATTTAAAAACCTTATTGTCCTTGGTAGCATCCAATCCACCAAGCCAATCCACGTTGTAAAGCAAAAGGAAAAATCACTTCCCCAATTACAAAACAAACATTTGATCAAATTTAATCAAACCTCAATTTCCTGAGTCAACGCCCGTCAGTTTCTTTGATGAATGAAATAAACGTATCCAATTATAGTCAATCAATATGCAACAATGTTTGGGTGTGAATATATAATTAGGTATTGAGCAATTCGATCGCGTGTGATTTGAATCTATTGAATTAGATTCGGACGACGCGACGTATCCATAGTATTTTGACACGTGTAAGCGTGTGTACATAGGTGAGGATAATTAAGCATGTAAGGTTCAATTAATGACATTGATAAGGCGTAGGTAGCAGGATACAACTTTAATCAGTTCTGGTAGTGAAGAAGAAAAGGGGTCCAAAAAGGTAAAATATTCCGTGGCGATTATTATGAACGGCCCCTTAGAAAGGTCCGTAGATCCAAGTTTGAAAATAATAACAGTCTCGGTACACGCGAAACGATCGTAAAACGGAAATAAATTCGAAGCTATGTAGGTGATAAATTGATAATAGACTAGGTTGGTCACGATGTTTTTATTGCTTACTTTTTATCTATATAAATAAAAATAAATGCTATTCGTTGGTAAGTGCGTAACTCAGAACAGCTGGACCGATTTGGCTATTTTAAATGTCCGAGTACGAAGGATTTTATGGAAAGGACATTTTGAAATTCTATCTAGCTAATGGGACAGCAAAACTGAAAGTGCGTATTTCTATTTAATTTCGGTCTCCTGCAATATCGACAAACGTAATCACGAATGTGAAGCTATAGACAAAAAGCAAGCATCAAATAATTATCATGACGAACCTTTCAATCTAAAGTAAAATTTTGTCATTTAGACTCATTCATACGTAAGTAACAAACTGTTGTATTATTCAAATCAAGCTAATAAATAAAACTTATAGTAAATACTTTCTTCTGTGGAGCAAAATAGATTATTCATAGTTAGTGCTAAAGGAATGTAAAGCAAACAGTAGATTTTCGGATCCAATTCGGCGAAAAGCGGGTGTACTCGTTACACCTCTGCCTACCTCTTCGGGGATTAAAGGTGTGAGTGTATGAGTGTGTGTAGATTTTCGGAGAGTACAAAAATCCCGCTAGCACATCACAAAGCGAACCATTGTTAATGGTTACATTCCGTATGAATAAAAAAAACCCGTAAACAACAGTATATGCCATGCGAACACGTGCTTATCACATTCTGTTACGAATACCGTATTTTATCGATTTGAATTCATACAATAGTACATTATTCGCTCATTACAATAGACGCAAAATCATGATCGTTAGCAATTTTTCACACACTTTCCTATTGTTATGTGTTCTTATCACGATACGGATTCTTATACGGATTCACCTTTTAAGCTTGTTTCGTACTTGATCTAATATCGCCTACACTTTCTACGATTTTGGTCGAAATAAATAGCAGTGCCGTAGTTTAATATCTCTAAAACTTTGGGAATAGAAATGAACATGGAGTAGTTATTGTGACACGAATTTATGTGGAGTTTGAATGGCAGCTGCCCAATACCCTGATACTTGATAGACTGAAGATGGTTTGTGTCTATACGAAGCAGCGACAGCCCTGTCTACAATATACTCTGAATTTATAAATTTATAAAACAGAGCATATTTTTTTATAAATTAATAAACAATTATACAACAGTCACACACATAGTTATGAACCCCACACTAGATAAAACCTGTATCGTGGGTGTCAATAACTACGAAAAACTTTCGTTCTTGAAACACCCAGACCTTAAACAAACATATTTTTCCTGGCATGGCAATGTGACCACACTGCACCTGATGGTAACCGAAGAGCCGCATTAGAGTATCAAGTAGCGACAGACAATCTATCCCCCGCTACTCAACACAATCTTCTTCTTCACACTACGCCATGGGCAAGGTGAAGAAGACTCCCGACAAAAACTGGATGTACACTGGCTGATCCCGGAATGCGACACACTAGCGTGTGCCACTATGGCGGGTTTTACACCCTGTGTACGGTGGTCGTTATCCGGGCAGAAATGTATGTCCTACCAACAATTATGGAGTACACAAACATTTGTCTCGGTATAGGGATCGTTTCCGAGGACTCTCATTTTACCGCCAGCTATGCACTCACTGCGTTACACTGCATCTGTATGAAAAGTTTGACTTGGAGTGAGATTTGGATAATCGCTATCCAGTTATATATTTAGCGTTGAAAAAGTAAAGACAAAAGTAAATATCGGATAAACTTCTTGTAAGGCAATCTTCTGGTTTCTATTTTAGTGTACTATAGAAATTATACATACTTTGGTAATCCTTTACAAATGCAACAAAGATTTACTTTTTCGTACACATACTGATGTATAATTATTTTCTATTCGTTATAGTTCACCTACATCTTCAATAATAAGCCTTTTAGAATAAAATCTCTAATATCCGCTTATAAGCAATAAAGTATATAATATATAGTCATCTGCAACAAATTAAGACCCAATGGGCGTTGTGCCAATTGCTACAATTAATGACTGAACATCGGTTCCTATAATACGATGCCATTGACCGATCAAATTTCACAATATTTTCATTTCATTTTACAAAACAAAAATGTTATACAAGAGCTGGTTTTATTGAACATCATCTTCGAGAAGGAGCTACTTATCTCAAAACGACGTTCTACCATTTCTGCAGCATTGTTCATCACTCTACCAATCTTATCATTAACCGTCTAGCTTGTTGACCCTGTACTATAAAAATCTTTTATTGCATGAGAAACGGTCCAGATCAATATTATATGACCATAAACTCTGCATGTAGCATAGCAAACCCTGCATGTAATAATTCCCGCGATAATTATCATCGATCAATAAACGAGGTCAAACAATGTCAACGTCAACTGATGTCAATCAATCAATGAAAGCGAAACCGCTTTGTGAAAAGGGTATACTAGAATAGCATGGTGTAAAGTATCAATGATGTTAAGCCAACAATCGATATTTTTATTTAAAAAAATGCATTCTTTAGCACCCTTAATTTCCCCAAACCATGTAAGCCTCTTACTCATGTGTATATAAGCGTCATTTTTTGAAAATTTAATATTGCATTTTGTAAAACAAACTCGACCTATTGCAATCACCTATTGGAATGGAATATTACATTCCTTCCTCTGAGATCGCAGGCAAGGGCCGAGGACGCTCCTGGTTCAATCGTGCATGCGCCGATGCTGTTGGCAAGAAACAGGCGGCGTATCGTGCTTGGATCGGGGGTCGCGCTACGAAGGATCCCAACCTCAAGTCACTCAAAGCAGCCTATAACCGTGCTGCCAAGGTCTGCAAGAGGGCGTATGTTAAAGCGGATGCCCAGCGCGTCTCCAAGATTGGATGTGCTTTGGCCGATAACCCAACAAGCAGTCGTGCTTATTGGAGCTTGGCTAAGGCCGTCCAATCTAATTTCTGTCGCCCTTCGCTGCCACCGCTGAGATATCGAAATGGAACACTAGCCCATAGCTCGCAGGAGAAGGCCGATTTACTGGCAAACCTCTTCGCGGCTAATTCGAGACTCGAGGACTGCGCTGCCCGGTTGCGGTCACACAATGCCTGATATCCGTATCAGGAATTGTGATGTGCGGCGTGAGCTGCAGTCTCTCGACGTCCGGAAGGCTAGTGGTCCTGATGGTATCCCAGCGCTTGTACTTAAAAAGTGTGCAAAGGAGTTGTCTCCTGTACTGACGCGCCTATACCAATCGTCCTACCTCTCAGGTATTGTGCCTGAATCTTGGAGGGAGGCTAATGTGCAGCCGATCCCCAAAAAGGGTGATAGGTCAGACCCTAACAATTATCGCCCAATCGCCATAACCTCAGTGATGTGTAAAGTCATGGAGCGTCTGATAAACAGCCAATTAGTTCGCTACCTAGAGGATCACTCGTTGATCAATGACCGCCAATACGGTTTCCGTCATAACCGATCAACGGGTGATCTTCTAGCGTTCGTATTACATCACTGGGGGGAAGCGATTGACAAGCATGGCGAGGCTCTGGCTGTGAGTCTCGACATAGCCAAGGCATTTGATAGGGTCTGGCATCGTGGCCTTCTCTCCAAGCTCCCGGCATACGGTCTGCCCGACAACCTGTGCAAGTGGATTTCCGGCTTTCTGCATGAGCGTAGAATGCGTGTCCTCGTTGATGGACACGCTTCGCAGCTCATGTCAGTAAATGCCGGAGTACCACAAGGTTCTGTGATTTCGCCCACCTTGTTTCTTCTGCATATCAATGATATGTTGTCGCTTGGCAACATTCATTGCTATGCAGACGACAGCACGGTTCATGGGCGTTATAGCAGCAAGCCTCCTGGTTGCCGGGCGGATACTGAGAGGAGACGAGGGGATCTTGTCGTTGAGTTCATCTCATCATGGGGTACCAGGAATCGGGTTGAGTTTAATACCAAGAAAACCCAGGTGTGCTCGTTCTCGTGCAAGAAGTCTCCGTTTTCTCCTATCCCCGTTCTTCAGGGTGTTCCACTCGCAATGCGGAATGACCTTAGTGTCCTAGGTATGGATATCCGCTGCGATCTTAATCCAAGGAGTCACATCGAGGGCGTAATATCCGCCACTTCACGCAGGGTCGGAATCCTGAACAGGGTGCGGCGGTTTTTCACGCCTGGTCAGCTCTACCGCTTATATAAAACGCAGGTGCGGCCGGGAATGGAATACTGCTCGCACCTCTGGGACGGTTCCGCAAGGTACCTTCTCGATGCCTTGGATGGGTTGCAGCGGCGGGCCATCCGCATTGTGAATGATGCAGACGTGAGTAACAGCCTGGAGCCGCTACAGCTGCGTAGGGATATTTCCTCGCTTAGCGTGTTCTACCGTCTGTATCATGGCGAATGCTCTGAAGAATTGTTTGATCTTATCCCATCCTCTTCCTTCCATACCAGAACCACGCGTACTGGCTTGCGGAGCCACAGCTTCGTGGTGTCTACTACCCCGGCCCGAACCAAGAGGATCGCAAACTCGTATTTTTGCCGCACCATCAAGCTGTGGAACAGTTTGCCAGGTACCGTGTTCCCTCCTTACTATGATCCTGGGTCCTTTAGGCGTAATGTGAAGAAGCTAAACAGCAGGCCGGCATGATTGTGTTGAGTAGCGGGGGATAGACTGTCTCTCGCTACTTGATACTCTATCTGGACGGCACTGCGCTTACCATCAGGTGCAGTTTGGTCACTTTGCCGCGCCAGAATAAAAAAAAATCATAATATAGACAACATTCCTAAAGAAGAAGCAAAACTTACACATGTATTACAAACACATAATGTCTCTACCACACATGTTCGACTTTATTTTGAAAGGGTTCTTAATATCAACAAAGTCATTTTTTTATTATTATTTTTTTCAACTAAACTTCAAGTTCTTATTCAAATCTTACCTAAAAACTTTGGTATAAAATATACCATTAAATGTAAAGATTAGTCTAGACCGAACGCATGTACTCTATTAAACCAGTCTGCGGTACAGAAAGCAGCCATGCAAACACCCACGCAAAATATTAAAAAAGTCACCGACCTTCCACGTTTACCATTTTATTTCTATTGTATTTTAACAAAGAATTTACGATCTACAGTGTCTATTGAAAAACCTTACAAATTAAATTAAGTTTCAAAAAGGTAGTTGCTATGGAGCCTTAGAAACTTACAGTTACTGAAGCTGATGGAAAGTTGATAAAAACGCTTCAAAGACAATGTAGATCTTGTTAAAGATTATTTAACTAATTAAACTAGCTTTCAAACCGGATATCAGAAATTTCGCAGTATTCATGCAAAGATATTTTACACAATCCTTTCCACCTTTAACTAACTAACACTCAAAATCATGATTGAGTTCTTTACTTTTTTAATAACCGATACAATTGAATAGAATTTCGTATTACAAATTTCTGAACCAATTCTTCAGATGAAATCTAAAACAACATTCCTCTATTCTAGCTATTCTAGCTCTTACAATCCTGTAAATCTCGTGGAAGTTAAACTCCGGGACAATTTATGCAACATGTTTTTTTTCCGGACACTCAAACAGCCTAGAAACTGGGACAAACATTTTTATATTCGTACTCATTAGTGTTACGACAACCGGTGGTCAGTTTTAAATAAGCGACCGGCCGTGACATGGCGTATCTGTCTGCAAAAAGGTCTAATTCTATATGAATCTTAAATAAAACTTGAGATTCATTTTTTATTTTAAGGGAGAGAAATAATATTCAATTGTTAGTAAAGCTGCTGATCAAGACCGATCTGCAATAACAAAATAAAAATACTAGCTCAGACAAGATTCCTTACTGGGCCACATAATTCAAGATAACTGATTTACCATTGAATGATAGTTCGCAAAGTGGAACCTGACAACATGAAATAGTTCGTTCACTTTAGCACACTAGAGGCCCCATTTCAAAAGGATAATACAGAAATCCTGTAAAAGTTCTTCTATTCCACGGTATCAGCATAATTTCTCCCTTGCAAGAGTTTTGCGACTTTCTGGCAATAAAGAAAATAAATAAATAAATAACACCCAACAGTCACACACATAGCCCCGATCCCACACTAAGATACGCGTCTCGTGTTGTGGGTATCAGGGACTACGAGAGACTTTTGGTCTCACAATATCCAAACCCCGGACACAAATATCTGTCTGTCACACAAACATTTCATGACAAACAAAGACAGAAAATATATTTTTCATTGAATGCTGTTGTATACTAGTATTACCAGCTGAACTTTATACTACCAAGCACAATCCTTAGTAATTAACAGTCGCGTTTAACGCTCTAGTCGGTAAGTCAGCTAATTAATCGTGTACAGTAGCATTGTAAAAAACCTGATCGAGAGCTGAATCACGAACTCTAAACGAACTAACATAATTAACAGCAACAGGTTAATTTGTACCGCCTAACATTCCCTAATCACTAACTCTGGTCTTCTGATTAACAGAAAAACTGTGTACAAAGCATTGTTAGTTCTGCGTTTATATTTAATGATACTATCTGCTTCGTTTGTGTGTGAGTCAAGCATTTTAGGTTTATTTAGCAAAAGTATATTTGTATTGTCAGTAAGATAAAGAGATTAAATTTATTCCGGGGGTATTATACAAATCTCAAGCTAGGTACATCGGCATGTATTTGTGTATTATCTTCCCATTAGTAATATTTTTTTCAAAATTTGTTTTAGCTGCAAGTCCTAAAACAGCATAAATTTGCTAATAAAAGAAAAATTAAACATTCTTATCAAGTTTTCAAAATCTTCTAAAGGAAAAATCAAACCGCTAAACCAAGCTGATTACACCATTATTCGCATATGACGGTACTATAAAAAAATAAAAGCGGAAAATAAAAAATGAGGCACTCGCTGTTAACTACGTGTCGAGGTGCTGAAAAACAACTAAATTAGGACCTTACAAGTAAGTTATTACTGAACATATTAGATTAGATTTGTTCACAAGAAAAAAATCTTTAAATAAACCGACTTACGACTTACAAATAAAAATACACCACAGGAAACTGACGATAGGTTTTAGAATCCATATTTCATTCTGATACGTGTCCCAGTAACAGAAGACATTAGATCTAAACTTTGATTCTAGATGTGGTGATTATTGACAAGCATTTGTTCCGCTGTGGATATGTAATTACCTGTAGATAATTTTTCCGGTTCAAAGTTACTCTGTCAGGACTTTAAAGACTGGTGCCAGGATCCGGTAATAAATGCAGTGGATTTGCGTTAAAATATTAATTAGTTCATTAGTATCGCCTCATCGGTCTAGTTGCAGCTTACTTACGCTGAGAAACCAGTAAAGTTCTGAGTTGTAATCCTAAATCGAGCATCGAAAACTCAAACACATATTGGTTTTGTCTGGCATTTGAATTTGTGTCCGATCTGATAGATGGCGAGCCTATAGCCTAAATAAGCGCTACGGACCATAGTTACACGTACGTAATCTTTGATGAAACAGGCGTAGAAATTATTAAAATTATGTGGAATTTTGTAATGCTTTTGGTGATATATCTTAAAGCAATGCTATAAATTGGAAAAAAACATATGTTAACAGTTATTACATTGTTTGTCATATTTGGATCGCGGTACCAGTTATAGGTTAGCAAAAAGACTGCAGCTCATGTGTCACCTTTAGTTAGTTCTATTTACAAAGGTCTGAAAATGTTGACCAAAACGCCACAGCATATTGAATAAAACAATTAGTTTGATAATGAAATGTCTGTTAAAGTAAAAACCCAGTTAATTCATCACTATATATGGAGGTGACTTTCACGGTCGACCTTCCACCGCCGGCGTTTCTGAGTCATCAGCATTATACTATATTTCCGTTTAATTCTGTGCTGGATATAAATAAGTATTGTGTGTATAATTGGCATTGAATAATTCTTATAAATCACGCTGCGAGGAAAAAGACAGTTCTAATAATTTACGTCCAATGCTACATTTCGGTCTAATACTTAAAGCATATTTGTAGTGTAATTATATATATTAAGCCTCCTCTGATAATAAGCGCCACTCCAGCTCATTAGCAATACAACCCCGTTTTTTTTATTGCAATTTGTATGGCACTACAATGTGCTCGTGAATGATGAAATAAAATGTTAAGTCTCACAATGCCCAGTGATTGTAATGTAATAACTTTAAACGAGAACACAACAGTTGCTTGTTGGTAGAAAGAGATAAAACAGTGGTCCCTAGTAAGATAAAAGAACACTAACATTGGAATAAAACGAAATTTACGGATTATATCGCGGTTTATTTTACTTTTTTTTAACCCGAGAACACTAACACCTAGAGTAATACATTTTGGTATACATATAATCAAGACTGCGATCTCGATGCCTTTGAAATACTTATGGGTAATGGATATAAATATATACTAAATCTTCGTCTGGTGATATCAGAATCATAAATGTATTTCTAATATGATGCTAATTATAATCAGCCTCCCGGTAGGCAGTCTTCGTCTCTATATTCAAATGTAGATGAAGGTATACGTTTGTGGAATACAAGTCAACTGATTAGCGCATGAAATAACATTGTTGATGAAGCGCGAACGTGTCACCTTGCAGTTACCGCATTTGTATTATTTCCTTTATATAGTAAATATACCTTCACGAAGAGTTTATTCTCGAGAAATCCATCACAGTGCTGATGATTTTAGAAAATTCACTCGATTCACAAAGATCCAGCGTCAATTCTTGGGTAAGTTTGCTAGATATATATGCAGGAGCTGCTTTAGCGTAGTAGTGTTGCAATAACAGTGTTACTATCTTCTCATCAAAAAATAATAATCGTGAAACAAAACAACACCGCAGTCCGTAACCCTCAACAGCGACCAGGTGTGTCAAAGGACACAAGATCCATATACAGGCAGCCATATATTATGTCAGTCGACCTCGCTAAGGTCGCGCTAAATGAATCCATGACAAGTTCATTTACGTAAATGCTCCTCCTCACCCTTCCCCCTGTCACGACTGTTCAATGAAAACTGGTTTACTTGAATCACTTGAATATATGATTTTTTTTCCTGCAATGCGATTCGAAAACCTCTAGTGTGTCAAGGTGAAAGATTTTCTTAATAATTGACAGTGCCCAAGTCACCGTTTATGTAATGATATGATGTCATTGGTATCATTCATAAAATTATAGAATGACGTTACGCATAATGCATAATCAGTGTCAATTTTCTCAGGGTTATTTTCCTCGACGAAGTCAACCACGGTGTACACCAAACTGACTGCACCACGGCTCCACAACTTCCAATTTGATCATTATAAGAAGGAGAGTCGTTCATAATTTCTAACTAGTACAACACCTATATGGGAATATAGTGCGATTAGACGATTGTGGTTATTTTTTTGCAGCAGAAAGTAAACGAGGAAAACACCTAATGCTAAATAATCACGACCCCTCATGAAGACCTACAAGACTAGAGTTAAGCACGCGTAATTGAAACGAAAAGGAGAAAAAATGAAACTGAGAGTTATTAAGTCACTGGACACTGGCACAAAACAGTAAGCTGCCACTTCGTCGGTCTTTTGTGAAACATTGGTAGACATTTACAGAGTGGTTCTACCAGAATATCTAAAATGGATTATTTTGTCTAACTATCCCGTGGGACTTCAGTTAAATTGAATATAGACGGCGTTTCTAAACTTATAAGCAATAAATATTTTTACATGTATGCTTCAATTCCCGAAAGTACAATAGACAAATATGCGATAAAAACACAACATATTATGACTAAACAGTTGTTTCATTGTTGATGTAATTGGTTCTATTCCCGAGACAAATAAACAAATGCCTATCAACATAATGAGTTATGGCGTAACAACTGACGTAATAATTATTCCTAAAGAATAGATGCAAACGGATGATCTAAGAGAATATTTACGACCCCGATTGAAGTATCAAAATAAACTGCAAATTAAGCAATTTAACACAATTAAAAACTTTGGTAGAGTTAATAAAAAACGAACCGCTTTTCTATGGAATTAAAGTTAATCTATACTACAAGAGTAAATAAAATAGGTATGTAGTTATAATTCGATTTTAAGCTTATCGACTATTGATTGTTTTAATCGACTACAAAAAGACGCGGGGCTCTGTATTTCGCGCTAATGTTTTTTCATCTATTTTCGCCGAATGGATCGATTTTGATGAAACTGTTTGATAAGATTTAATTGCGATATGGTCATATTTAAAATTGTTTAATATAAAAACTTAATTTTAAGACATTATTATTTAATCTTAAGGGTTTTGTTTGGCTGCGTATATATTTTTTTCCCTTGTAAAGTAGTTTTTTTTTCTTTCGCACTGTTCAACCTTCACTGACGAAATGCGAAAGTTTGTGAGTGTGTTTTTACTATCCACACTGTAACGACTCAATTGATTTGAGTAAAATTCAAATGTTTCATGGAGGAAATATTGGGTGTACTTATATTTATATAGGTGTCCTGATAAAAATGGAGTACAAAAATGGAGTTAAGTTTAAAAATACAATGGTTAATAACTGTGACAGTCTCCGTGGCGCAGCGGGCCGTAAAGAGGCACAGGGTTCAATTCCCGCACTAATGTTCGTGTGATTTGCAAATATTTGTTTTCGGCACTGGGTGTTGTGGGACCGTATTAATTTATATAGGTGTCCTGATAAAAATTATATAACAGGAAATCAAGGTTATGTGTATCTTTTACCGGTATTAATTTTCTCCAACGTGTAGGGAACAGCTTTGGCAAAATGACAAAAAATTAATATTTATTTGTTGACTTTGACAGCCTCCGTGGCCCAGCGGGCGAGCTGATTGTAAAACGGGAGACCGTGGGTTCGATTCCCGCACTGCGACACATGTTTGTGTAATCCACAAATCTTTATACAGAGTCTGGGTGTTAATTATTTATTATTATTACATATCTACTAGAATAAAATTAAGGAATCATCTTATTCAATTATTTATCCAATAGTAAATCAAACTAGGGCAATCTAAGGCATCTAGTATCGACAGATAAGATGACACCGCGTGTGAAGATTTCGCCATCACCAATGATGTCAATGTACGCCATTACAAGTGTCATTAAATATGCAAATAAATCGACGTCATTTGATAAAAAAAAATCATGCACGTGGATTAATCGCCTTTTAAAACATAATCAAAATCTCATCAAAGTTTAACAAATATCTTATTTCAGATATTATAAAGTAGCGGTTATTTTAATAGTGGCGGCGTTTAATAAAAATGAAGTAAAATAAAAAAAACTTAGCTGGTATTTACACATTGCTATACAACCGGGCATAGGCTTTCTCTACTAATGAGGAATTACGCCTTAATCAGAGGAATAAAGCCTTACTGTAGTGGCACTGGCATTATCTGGGTTGATGTAATAAATATATAACTATTGGATAACTATTGGCCTAGATAAGTTCCAAAATATCGAACTATTCTATCCTGTAAAAATATAAAACCGCTGAGAAATAATACCCAAATACTTTAAGTTGTAGGTGAAACAAGAAATAATCAAATTATAACTACTTGCTGGGGGGTTGTAATTTCTTAACTGAACTTACAGAACTGACGAATAAAAATCATATTTTGGAGAAATATTAAATACATTGATTTTATTGAACCACCGCACTGAATTCTATACGCCCATAATGGCACTTATCTGTTCATTCAACTATCAACTTGAGATACCAAATGAGATTTCGTGTTTTAAATAACACTAAAACAAATATTAGTTGGCAATCTGATCGTAATATTGCTATTGATTAGCATAGCAATGGCCTTGTAAATGTTACCATACAACATTCCTTTATCATTCGAAATTTCGTAAATGTTAACACTAAGGTGATAAGTACCTACTGGCCACTATAATACAGCCAAGGACAAATCTTCGGCATCATTTCATACATCAATATCGATAAAAACATTAAATAATAAAGAACTAAAAATAAAAATAAAACTAAAAATCAACCAAGATATAGAATGAACCACTGTAACGAACATAGGTGATCCACAATTTGCAAAAGCAGTAATGTAAATATTATAGAATCTTTTTGCAGCAATTCAACAAACAAAATGCACGATAAACCGTTTGATGGGGACATTAAAAACAGAGGTAGCGCTAGGTGCCCACCCACTACATATCTGCGAATAGAAACAGATGGCACAAACAACCGCAAAATAACAATTTCTAACAGAAGTGAATTAACAATCGCCAATGACTTCACTCATTATACAACATTCACATCAACTAGATCATTGTAATAGGTTCGTGATGACTGATAACACAAGACACTCAAACTATAAACATCACTACAAATACCGTGATTGCAATATTAACGTCACTTCACACAGTAAATAAACTCACTCTCTGACAAATGTAAACAAAACGCGACGATCAGAAATTAATAAATAAAATACTCACAGCCGGGCGATATTCCGTTCTCCTTCATAGCGCAGCGGAACGGATAATAAGTGCCGGGCAGCACCTTGCCATACATTGTCCTATCCATGTTGGGCCAATCGGGTAGCTGTTCTTTAGTTATAAAACACCCACATACACAGCAGCGTTGACGCTCTATAATCACAACCCACACATTATCCTACACTATGGTATCCGTATAAATTCGTATAACACTCGTAATCGCGTCGTGATGCACTTGTTGTGTATACAATAATCAAGGACGCGACGGGTTCGAACGGTGGACGCTATCGACAAAGCCTGTCATTATCGTTGATTTTCGTTGATAACTGATAAGTGATAAGGTGAGGCGATCAGTGGGCGTGATGAGCAGAGCTCGAGTAGCTCCCGACGCGTCCCAGTCACAACTGAAGTGTATGGTGCACGCCGGCGCCGGCGCACGTCGTTCCTGCCATCGCGAGAGATTATTTATACGTGACGACTGACGGTCCATGACCATTCGTCAAAATCGATCTATTCTTTATTAATTAAAACACCACTCACACTAGTGCCATACAGACTGATACTACTGATGATGACTGATGTAGATCAAGAGCTAGTTCTACTAATGAATACGCAACGACCGAGTTGATTAGATAATCTTTTAAGGATACAAACGCCAATTATTTCATTTATATTGTAAGAATCATTCCACTGCTACTACGCGCTACGAGAACACCGTTTTCTGACGAACTCTACGACTATACTCCTATTTATTTTATCCTATATAGGATACACATTGATGACATAACCATAACATATCTCGTAAAAAAATATATATAATTTTTTTTTTGTGATAGACTGTATATTACATGGAATTAACATTAAAATCGTATTTTTTGAACAATTGCAAATCACTTCTATTTACACTACCTACATGGGGCGATCAATCACACGTCACTGCGTCAAGAAAATTCTAATTTGGTCCTTCGAACCCGCCAAATTTCCCCGCATCCAGCCACATCCGGTCACACGTACTCTGCTCGAGTGTCTTTTGACTCGTGTCTTCCGGATCATTATTCTCACTCCATCACATTTCTATCGACTTTACGACAGTCGTTAGCGGTCGAAATGGCATCACTATCTTTGATCTACCACTCCAGAGAAAGGATTATGAAAATTTTACAGCATTATCCGTTAACCGCTAACTTTATTTGTTGTTTAATTAGCAATAAACTTGTTATAAATATCAGTGTTGTCAATAAACACAAATTTAACAATTGTGAGATGTGATATGAAAGGGCGAGGTGTTTTATATTTTTTGTTATTTTCATACAATTCAATGTATGTCACATAATACGTTATATGGCGTTTTTGTTCTTTCAGTCTATAATATTTAATAACAAATAAAGTAAGTAACAGTTAATTAATCTTTTATGAAAACCCTTTTCTTTTACTACTTAGATAGATATGTCAACACAAATTTGATGCATCCTAAAATTTGGGATTTAAAAACCCTCTGTACTGTAATTTATTAGAAAGCAGGAAAATGCTATAGTGAGCGATCACCACTCAACATTCATTAGCACGGCAAACGGCTTGCTTGTCCGTTTTACGATCGAACTAACTGTACTATTGTTTCAGTGCTTCTAATAAGGAAGTAAATATTTGAGTTGGACTCGCGAACACCACTAACTCAACCCACATGCATGTGCAAACGTGATGTGCCACGTGAGGGACAATTTGTTTTCCCTCACATGACTCACAATGTAAACAAACTTTTTTTTTTACTTAAATCAAACCTTATATTACAAAACTTGCTATGTAAATTTGTTTTCATAGAACATATCGTTAAACAGGATGCAAGTAAAAAATCTTTCTACATTTATCTGTCTGTCTGTTTTAACCAACTTCAAAAAAAGGAGAACGTCCTCAATTCGTCGGTTTTTTTTTTTATGTATGTTCCCCTATTACTCGAAGACCTGGACCGATTCGAGAAATTCTTTTTTGTTTTAAAGGGTATACTTCCCAGGTGGTTCCATTCCATCCACCAAGTCAGGATCTGATGATGGGATCTCAGAAAAATCGAGGCAAACAACAAACGAGCTTAAATTTTAGAGGGGCACATCATTTCTTTTTTTGAAGTCGGTGTACTTTTTATGAATTAAAAAACTTTTACTTATATTTCTTCTAAATTGTGCAACGGATTTTGGTGCGGTTTTTACTATTAGTTAGAGAATTTGTTCCAGAAGGTTTATTATATTTAATTACATATATAAATAGTAGAAAAATTTATATTCGTAATCAGGTCACACTACACTAGTCTAAACATTATTGAGTCTCATTCAAATAATTAACAAAAAAATAAGTATTAAAAAGACTTCTACAAAATGATGTTTCTGATTCTATCGCCCTCGTCAGTTCAAAAAAAGAACTATTAGATACAATTTACTGAGGGAAAAATTTACGAACACAACTCCATGTATGTATAGCAAAAGCTTTCATGTTCCGTGCACGTAACAAAATGCAATCAAAGTCGAATGCCTTCGTAATTTGTGTGTTATGTTCCACGGATTCTTGAGGCAGTGAATGACCTTCGTCAATGACTGACGATACGCACCCATTATCCGCTTTTTTATGCAGCACACGTTAATGCAAAATTAGTTCAAAGAAAAATCGCACAAAAACAGTACCATCTGTATTATAAAGATATTTTCAAAATTATTTAAGAATATTCAGATGTCACCAACACCGAAATCTCCGTTATGAAGTAATATTTCATATATGGTTTATACAACAATAACTTAAAAGGGCTCTCACCAAGAATTTTTTTCAACCTACATACATCATCGAATCTACATAATTATTAGATCTTCAAATTTGGTTAAAAATATATCATGCATCTGATTTATTTTTTACAAATCCTCTGTTTTAAAAGAAGGCGTGGAAATGGCGAACTCTTGTATTTTGTGTACTTCATAATATTTGTAGTTTAATATCACGCCATCTATTAATCAAAACCCAAAGGAAATCACTATTCAAACTTAAAACATATTCGAAATTTGTACTATGTATAAACATAAATCTATTCTTTATATTTATTATCTGAGGGACAGTTCACGAGCGTACAAACAATATATTTAGCGTGGCTTTGACTGTGGAGTGAGTGGTGTGGGAGTCATCGGTTCACGAACCTAGCGTGATTTTTTTAATTTTGAAACATAGCCAAGATCGATTTAGTTTCAACCAAGGGTGGACACATGCTAATTTACTCAACGTTTGTAATGGATAGGTTTAATTCACTGAGTGTTATGAAAATTATTGTCATTTATAATTTATTGTTTATTTAATTTTGTGTTTAAATTGCCTAGTGAATGAATAATATGATTTGGGTTATTTTTACGAATTCTAAAACGTAGTCAGAAAACAACATTATTAATACATACAGTAACTATTAAACCATAATTATTAATACCAACATAACGGTTTAAAACTGTCTTGGATCTTAAGGTAAGGTAAGGTAAAAAATATATTTGCTTAAGATATTTATATACGTACGCTAATACTTAATATTCTCGTTCATATCCAAATAATGACGAAAATCGGTAGATTTAATATCAATTTACATACATGTAAAGATAACTATAAAGAATAAACAATGAAATATTTTTGCCTAAACAATTTAAGTATCCAAAGAACCACTATCGCGTCAATCCACCGTTCATAGAACCCGTAATATTATATAAATCGATTCGCTATTTAAATTTGATATAAATCGATTCAAACTGTCACTCACTTAAAAAAAGAATACTATTCGCGCGGGTGTAAAACGCACGCCAATTTTTTTCGTGGCCGTACGTTTCTTGTCAATAATACGCGTGCGACTGGACTTGTCAGGCGTGATACGCAGCTCGTGGCGGCTCGTGACGTGATGGTGACGTAACCACACAATGCTTTCAGCCTTATCCAGAACAGCACAAGGGCCAACTGGGTCGGACTTACTAAAAGCAATCATAAAAATGTTATTGACTAGCCCACATGATTGATTAAGGGTGACAAGCAAAAACATAGAGTTCCCATTGGTGGAATATGTTATAGATGGTGAACTGTGTCTATTGTGTTTTTGGCTCTATCTTTTAGAAACAAATTTAAATTCTTGTGTTTTATAGTGTTTTGTTGCAATCTATCGTTGACGCTGTAAATAGATGGATCGGCTAGATCGGAGTAGTACCACTGCCTTATTGAATATCGACGTGATTTGTCAGCTTGCGGTTTCATGTCATATGGTGAGTTACATTTACAGAGGTCAAAATCCTCTGCACATTTCGAATTCCTATTCTTTTCCTCAAGGTTGGCAGACGCGCTTACGCCTCTTCTGCTGTGGGTGTTCACGAGCGAAGGAGATTTTCAGGACATACTTGCTCATCGAAAGAAAACCTATAAATTCATCCTCTCTTACATTGATACTATTGATAATTTCCCAACAATTACTTTACTAGTCAATCCACAAACTTCTTAATATCAATAACGAATGCATTATACGAGCAAGGAAACCATTAGGAATCCATTATAGTGAAAACATCATGTGATACGTGTTAATATTCTTGAGTTAGCTAATGAAATAAAGAACCTTGGAGAAGAGAAAATAGAACTATACAAAACCTTGATACGTAGTTGCCCACTATTGTGGTTGAATACGCACTTTATCACGGCGTGTTTGGTATAATTTGTTGAGTGAAGATCCGGACTTTCCGAAACAATCCGAGAAAATCCGAACAAAATAACAACCTTTTTATGACATCACTCGGTATTAACAAACTCGAATAAAATATTGATTATGAAAATAGCTATATGTTCAGCGGAAATATCGCGTACCATACACAGAAACTTAGGCTAGATAACAACATTTTCATGTTTCTTTTTTTTTACTCCCTGGAAAGGCACACGAGCAAGACGGGCCACCTGATGGTAAGAAGACACCGCCGCCCATAGACTTCTGCAATGCCAGAGCACAGCAAAGCCGCTGCCTACCGTTTCCATTTGAAAAAAGACCATCAAATAAATAAAGCACGGGTTCCTTTACTAGAGTAAGGCTTTTCGTTCAACACGACGATTTAATGCGGGTTGGTCGAATGAAACTAAATTAAAAAAATAATAACAAAGAATTTAGGCGTGTCTCGTTTACATTGGGGCTTATAACGAACCACGTCTAAGCATAATCAAATTAATTAAGTCCAAATGTAGGAGTGGACGGTTAAATTAAGTTAAATTAACCAAAACATTACGTGAACGACGGGCGGCTGTGTGATCTGTGACGTGATAATGACGTGACATTAAAAACTTAGAAGGGATTGGTTTAAAATAGCTTGATTAGTACATAAAAAACTAATTCATATTTTTAGTATCAAAGAAATGAGATTTTATCCACAGACCAAAGATATAATAAAGCAGACATCGCTAATTTGCTAAGAAGTTGGTGCTAAAAATGTGACACATATTGTTTTTATACAGATTGAAGTACTTGTGAATGTTTGTTCTCAGCACTTAGGTGACACAGGTAATATTTGCCGTGTCTATGTACTTGTCTATGTACTATGACTCTCTCGCTATGTAGGTAACACTTGCGGTGTCTATATAATCTATGGCTAAGCATATCTCTCAATGTTAAAAACAAGACGACTAAATTGAGATTGCTTGACCCCGGTAATTTTTCTGTTCCTACATCCACTAACAACGAGTGGGATGTTGAAATGGATGTTGGATGTTTCAATTTACAGCTATCTTCCGGTGAATAGTATTATTAAATAGCTATTGCTAACACTCGAACTGGTAGCTCACTTTTTATGAGAATGCAAAAGAACGCAAAGATCGCAGAGGCATTATAGCTTCCTAATTGTGAAATAACTTTTAAAATTATTTCATTTTTTTTTTAGTGCCTTGATAGGCAGACGAGCAGACGGGCCACCTGATGGTAAGTAGTCACCGCCGCCCATAGACTTCTGCAATGCCAGGGCACAGCAAAGCCGCTGCCTACCATTTCATACAAGTGACTTCAGATTTCTCTATTTGACCATTGAGGAAACATGAATTTTGATATGAATATAGGCAAATTACCTTAGTATAGCTATTTATCAGTAACTTAATTTGGTCTGTTTCTGAACTAACTCAAGTTGTATCCTGCCGTGCAATTCAATAACCAATCAACCACGTTTATTACCTAAAGTCTCTAGGTGCAACTCTCGATTCCTTTTTTTTATGTTAAAAGGAGGCAAACGGACAGGAGGCTCACCTGATGGAAAGTGATCACCGCCGCCCATGAACATCTGCAACACCAGAGGGCTTGCAAATGCGTTGCCGGCCTTTCAGGAAAGAATATGCTCTCTTCTTGAAGGTTCCCAAGTCGTAACGGTTCGAAAAGACCACCGGCGATAACTGGTTCCACAGAGTGGTTGTGCGAGGCAGAAAATGCCTTAAAAATCGCGCTGTTGTGGAACGTTGGACATCGAGGTGGTGTGGATGGAATTTCTGGTTTGTGCGCGATGTCCGATGGTGAAATCTAGCCGCGGGGATCAATCCAAACAACTCCTCGGAACACTCCCCTTAAAAGTTTGCTGCCCTACAACCGATTTTAGCTAATCTTACGGCTCGCAAACCCAATGCGACAGCCTATGCAGGGCGTATACACCATCATTTCATTATTCATATCATTTCTACCATCGCACCGCTCGCCATCGACAGGAAGTTCATCCTCACATAGGAACCTAAAAGGTACGCACACACCACGGTTTCAGAGGAATTTTCTCCCGCGAACGCTCCGAATTTGGAATGAGCTTTCTGCCGAGGTTTTCCAAGGGAACTACAGTATAGGGTTCTTCAAGAAGGGAGTAAATAGGTTTATGAACGGTGGGCAACGCGCATAAGATGCTTCTGGTGTTGCAAGCGTCCATAGGCTACAGTAACCGCTTACCATCGGCTTGTTTGCCACCATATTGGTATAAAAAAAATATTACACGCACTTAAAAAGACAGTAGGTGTGTTTCGCCCACCAACAATGCCAGACTTATGGAAGAAATCTTTAAAATTACTAAACCCTAAAAATCTCTAAACTACTTCGTAATGATTGTATGTGTACTTTGCCATATAAACAAACATACGATGCGTGAACTTAGCACGGTACTTTTCAACTTTCTACGTGTTCTTTTCCACTTTCCCTCATTTTCTTCATGAATATTTAATTAATGACTTTCAATCGAGTGCCGCGTTGTCATTTAAGGTAACCTTCAGATGGGTATATGTGCTGGTAATGGCATTTTAATTGCGTTAAATTAACATAGATCGTTGGAGAAAGTGAAGAATTATGCACTATATACGTTTGGTTTACTTTCAATAAGTCATTTTTGTTCGTAAATACAAAACACCTGTGTGATTGACTTTGTAAAAAAGGGATTTTTAACTTATAGTAGGTTTTTTTTCGTTACTACAAATATATATATATAGGTATATTCCCATGTAGTTTTGTAAATACGTTGTTTTGTGTTTTGTAAAGTAGCGACTTCTTAAAACACGGTTGAAATTGGTGTGGAAATCCATTATCTAGCAAATAAAGATATTCTTTTCACACAAGGCTATAAAAATCGGCTTATCTGTTAATAGCTTAATGGGGATATAGCTTTAATAAAATATGAAAGAAGCATAAACATTAAATCCAAAAACAGACTTACGACTTAAAAGATTCATTGTCCTAAAAAAGGTAAAATGCAATTTTTTACTCACATCTTTAACATTTACAATGGCTTACTTAGCTCCGACGATGACGTAATATAAAACATTTTGGACAAAGAACAGGCTTTCAGTCACAAGTTTATGAATCACCTGAGGCTCAAAACCAGAACAAGCGATGAGTTAACCTTTACTTAGAACAAGTAAGGTCAGTATGATTCATATTATATTGATACAGATATTCACATTAAAAACCAATTGGTTTTAAGTGGTTGATACAGAAACTAGCTGGCGTAACTGCGCAATGCCATTGAATCTATCTATAAAAATTAAAAGCTGTTCGTTGTTAAGCGCGTCACTTGAGATATTAGAACCGGCGGCACCAATTTGGCAAAAGCATTTTTGAATATTCGTAAGAACTAACGGTTACAGTATGGGGTTCTTCAAAAAAGGAGTATAACGGTTTTTGAAGGGTTGGCAACGCGCCTGTGATGCTCTTGGTTTTGCAAGCGTCCATAGGCTACGGTAACCACTTACCATCAGGCTGGCCGTAAGCTTGTTTGCCACCATCGTGGTATAAAAAACACTAACGGTATCTAAGGAAGAAAAATTTGAAAAGTTGCATCGTAAAATTCTGAAATAACTAAAACAGCACTTTTCTATAAGATTTCATTCTCCTACAGTACCAATAAACTTCATTACGATTTTAGAGCTGCTGGCAAAAATATGGTATTTAATAGAACTGTAATAGTCAATTTGTAATATGCATGGTTGGTGCAGCCGAAAAGGCACAAGATTCTATATACAAATAAAGTAAAATCTCAACAAAAACAAGCATGCTTAATGCTTATTATGACGTGGAGTAGAAGTAGTATAAAGCAGCTGTTTCTTAGCGCTCGTGGTGGCAGAAATATACAAACCTATCCATACAGAGACCAGCATTCGAGAGACAGGCCACTTAGTAAAGCATACACCCTAATTACGACTCTGCTAGCTGCGATGTTAATTCATCTTCATCTAATATCTATAAATAAACTTGAAATCAATCGGATGCCGTAGGGTTGGTATGCGGCTGTTCAGTGTCAGCTATGGATACGAGACAGTGATAAATCCGTTCATTACATTCTTTATTCAAAGGAATTTTAGGGTTGCCGAGTGTTTTCGAGTGATAAATTTGCATAACATTGATATTAGACTATCGAAATAGATGACATTTACACGAAATTCGAACGGTTAATCGATTTAGTTGCTATCTTGTAAAGACTTGAAATTATGAACACTATTAAAAAAGAATAATCAGTTGCAATTAGTAGCTTTGTTAATTACACACAAGTTGTGCAAGCAACGCAACCTTAATGATGGAAAAACTAGGTTTGATGTTAAATTTAAAAGTTAATAATGACGTGAAATGGCGTTATTTGTTATTTGCAGGGCAAAGATATTTAATTTAAAAAATCGCTATCGAATCATGTTCGCCAAACAATAAATCTGAAGAGGAAGAAAGTTTAACATTATAGTTCGGGCGAGGATGACAAATTCCCCAACACATTTACAAGAGCGATGCAAAACAGGTTCGCAGGAATGCTGGCGACTGGAGTGTTTATACGAATAATATCAAAGACATTTTGTTGCGGTTATACTAGCTTGGTATTTTTTAATGATTTCATAAATTTACGACTCCGGAAAAAATATTTATCTGAAGCTGTAGCGCCAGCGTAGACACAAGAAAATAAAAATGTTTAGATTCGGATATCGACGGATTACATTATTATTGTAACACACGAGTTTCCCAATCTTGCAATTTATATGAACATGAAATCGTAGGATTGAAATAAACTTATCGATGAAAGCTTGAGCTTATGTTATGTACCCATTACCTAGTGTCACTCAAAAGCTTCGTACCTATCAATCCCTATCGGACTTTTGATTGATATGCGCTAGGAAATTGAAGAAAGAATAGCTCGAATTCAGAGCGCCTTATCTCGTGATCTCGCAAATCAGCGATGTTGCTGATTTTGTCCGTAAATCATTTATTCATTGTTAGGGCGTGATTTTTTTTAGCAATTTTAATGTGAAGCAGATTATGTTAGCTTTTATTACCATTTTTTTTTTCTTTTATTTGGCTTTTATTTTTTTTTGTTACCAATGCATTAACCCGATGTGACTTTTATTTCCGTTATGAGGAGTGGCACATTGAATAAAAAACATGAAAGGGCTTTTCGTTTTGAAAAGCTGTTCATGTGGACAGTTCCGATGGTTTTTTTTTTTTTTTAAATCTTTATTTGAAAGGGATTTTGTCACAGAGTGATTATGTCACCCCTATTAGTACTAATATAAACATATGGAAACATTCTATACATTTCTACTAACTTAATCATAAAAGTCTTACAATTAGATAACATGTAAGTAGAGTTTTATCAACATCTTGGCCTCGTCCGCTAGCGGAGAAGCCAAGATACTGTTACACCTACCTACATCATTGCTCAGAATGGTTAAGTCTGCTCTTAAAGCATCGTTTCGGAAGCACTCCATTATCACATGATGGACGTCTTCTATAACACCACACTCTGGGCAATTCGGGGTTGTTGAAAAACCCATTAAAAACTTAAATTTATTTGATGGAATATGCCCAGAGCGAAGTCTCATCAGAGATATTAAATCTTTTCTGTTCATCTCCTGTTCTTCAAACCATGGATACCGAGGAGGCAGACTTTGGATAGTTCTGTACCATATCCCTTTTGTACGCGATCGTTCGTCAAAGTACTCGTTCCACAATTCTTTACAATTTATTTTAACTTCTCTTAATACCTCGCTATGTATTTGCAGACAATTATAAGAGATGCCTTCACTTATTGCTTGCCTCGCCGACCGGTCTGCCTCCTCGTTACCAATGATACCCACATGAGATGGTATCCATTGCAGAATTACCTCTTTATTTAATGCACGAAGCTGACATATGGAATCAAGGATGTTATAGGCTATCGGAGACCCTAGAATCCTCGAAGGTAACCGAGCCAAATGTAGAAGGGCACTTTTGGAATCAGATAAAACTATTAATCTGTTGGTATCCAAAGATGCACCATACGATAACGCTTCAGATATCGCAATGAGTTCACAATGCATTATAGAAATGTCTACATGTATTCTCAATTGTATGCGAGTATCTGCCTGTGGATCATAAAAAGCAGCTCCACATCCGAATTCATCCTTTGACCCATCTGTGTACAGCTTGTAGAACGACCTAAATTCTTTATTTACATATTCCATACAGCTTTGACGTAACGTCACAGAACTAAAATTTCTTTTGTAAATTTCTTCATCATCAATCTTAATTTTTATTCTATCTGACATATCAAAATAACTAACCCAGTGACTTAACGAGTAAGTTGGTAATATTGTGTTTGATTGTATGGAATAATTAAAATACATTTTGTGTACATCTACTAACAATGGCAACTTTTTGTGTCTCCAATATACATTATGGCACAATTGATTTAGACTTTCGACAACTTTGACAGTATTGTTATTTTCAATTGATCTAGATCTAAGATAAAATTTTGTAGCCAGATATCTTCTGCGAATAGTTAGTGGTTGGAGGCACAGCTCACTCTCCATCACGTGGATTGGAGTGCTTTTAATAAATCCACCTATGATTCTTAATGCCTGATTTTGCACTTTATCTATTTTATATAAATGGCTTTTTATACAGCTAGCATATAAATAGCAACAGTAATCAAGTCTACTTCGAATGATGGAAATATAAAGGCGTCTAAGATGTTTTGGGTGGATGCCCCATTTTGAGCCAGCAAGGGTCTTAAAAACATTAAGAAAGTTTTGTGTTTTTCTTTGTATCTCATTTATGTGACGACCCCATTTTAACTTGCTATCTAGCCATAAGCCCAGGTATTTGACACTGTCTACTTGTTGTATATTATAATTATTAATATTGAGTATTATGTTATTACTAGAAATATTTCTGGGTTTTCCTCTTGTGAAGACACACACTTTTGTTTTATTGTGTGCAATACGCAAACCAATAGTTTCTATCATATTATTAAAAGTATTTAAGGACTCTTGAATAATATCTTTAGCTTCAAAATTTTTTTTCTTACTAGCGTAAATTATAAAGTCATCTGCATATTGGGAAATGAAAACATTTCTTAGATTATTACATATATCAATGGTAGCGATATTAAATAATAAAGGGGACAGTGGATCACCTTGAGGAATGCCCATTCCTGTAGTTCGTGTCAATAACTCTCCATCGTGTAACTCTATAGATAATTGTCTACTATGTAAATATGACCACAAGTAACCACATATCAGCGACCCCACACCATGATGTTCTAATGTGCTAAGTAAGCTTGTTATATTTACGTTATTGTATGCACTGTCGATATCAATAAAACATGCAACAGTCGGTAATCCTGTAGTATAGCTACTTTGGACTCGCGAAACCAGTCGGACCAAATTATCCATGCAGGACCTAGACCTTCTAAAACCTACCATTTTTCCTACCATTTCGTCGGAAAATTTATTATTCTTCTCAAAATACCATTCTAGTCTACGAGTAATGATAGTATGGAAGATCTTACATAAACATGATATCAACGATATAGGTCTCCAACTTGATGTTCCTCGATTGTCAGCACCGAGTTTCGGTACAGGGACTACTTTAATATGTTTCCATTGATGCGGTACAAAACCTGATACCAAAAATCTATTATAAAAAAATACTAACAAACATTTAGCTATCTTTGGTAGATTTCTAATCATCGAATAAGTTATGCCATCAACTCCTGGAGCAGTATCTGATTGTTTTATCGAGTTTGTAAGTTCCTGTACCGTCACTGGTAAAGATAAATGCGAGTTATCTGATACAACTACAGGAGCCGCCGGGATAACATAGTCAGGTGCCAGACCACAGAGTAATGCTTCCGCATTTTTACGAGTAATGCAATCCCGAGCTGATCTATATCCTTTAAGCCACTTCATTTTAGACCACATTTCACTAGAAGATGTCACACTATTAATGCTGTCACAGAATGTCTTCCATGATTTAGATTTTGAATTTCGAATAATTTTCTGGGCAGTACTAATTTTATTTTGTAATGATACTAAATTATTTGGAGTAGGATTTCTTCTAAAATCAGCAAGGGCTTTACGTCTCTCTGCTACTGCTTTCGATATGTCTTGATTCCAATATGGTCTTGGTGTAAATTTATGTTGCTGTAAGGGATTCTGACAAATTTTTGTAAATGGAATGGATTTATCAGCCGCTTTATTTATAATACGAATGAAATCATCATACGCATACTGATGATTGTCTGAACATACAAAGTTAGTGAGTTCTTCGTCGATACATGTTTTATATTTCTCCCAATCGGCTTTTTTACTGTTGCGTTTTTTTCTAAAATTGTTGGTTTTCAAAATATCAGTTTTAATTTTAACCATTAAATGGTCGCTACCCAAGCTTTCGTTTAATACAGACCACTTAAATTTCAAAGCTATATCAACAGAAGCCAGAGTCAAATCAGGCGCGGATTTTTGTACATTTCCATTTATCAATTTTACTCTCGTATGCGATCCATCATTCAGTGAAATAAAATTATGTTCAATTAAAGAGTCAAAAATTTGATTTCCCCTTATGTCAGTCTTATTTGACCAATTCGAGTGATGTCCATTTACATCTCCTGCTATCAGTGTTTTCCTATTACACAAGGTAAATATTTCATCCCAATCACTTGTAACAGTCCTAACGCTTGGTGGACAATATAATGAAATAATATTTTCTATGTGTTCACAGTTCATTATCTTGACCTGAATAATTTCTATATTTCTATTCGAGAGTTGGACATTGGATAGTTCTGCTTTTATTGATCTATGAGTGACAATGGCTACTCCTCCATAACCATCATTACGGTCAGATCTAAACGTATTATATCCATTTATTCGAAACGGACTGTCGGGTACAAACCAGGTTTCGCTTATTATAGCGATGTGGATATGTTCTTGGTGTAAAAGGGCTTCAAAATCTATGCTTTTGGGTCTAACACTTTGCGCATTCCATTGTAGAATATCTATTAAGACGCGTGAGTTGTTATAGTCCATAATTGTTTGATGAAATTCCAACCAGGCCAGTCACTCATAAACTGCAGTGCAAGAGATAAAAGTCCCTCAAATAAAATACTAACACAACCTTTGATCTTATTTTCCCATGAACTGTTATCTGTATCAAATATTTTTTGTTTAAGTTTCATAATTAAAATCTGCCATGATACGTTTGGCTCGTTCTTAGAACTAGGTTCTGGGTTTGGTAGTTCATTGACTTTACTATCACCTTCACTTAAGTCCGACGTATATACAAACATCTCATCCCCTTTTTCTTTTATCATTCTTCTCCTCTCTTTCCTTTTTTCGGTTTTTGATAGTTTCTTCGGTTTTTCAAGGGATTCTTTAGTAACATCAGCGTAAGTTGTAGTCTTGCTGGTTCCAGGTATATGCTCTTCTAGAATTATATTATCCATCGGGACCGTAGGGGGCCCGAGGTTATCTAACGGTGGATCATGTGATATATCAAAAGGTAAGGGAGACGGTGGCACATATAAAGTTAGGGCCCGTTTGTACGAACAATTAAATTCCGCCATCAGCTCTCTTATCTTCTTTTCTTTGATATATAATGGACAAATTTTAGCCATCGGCATATGCTTACCATAACAGTTGTTGCACTTGAAGTCCATAGTTTGGCAATTGGCGTGATTACGTGAGCATTTTGGACAGATTATTTTAGTTGATGGACACATTCTTAACGTATGACCAAATCGCCAACAGCGGGAACATTGAGTGACTGGATAAGTGTATGTATTTACATTTACTCTGGTATCATAAATGTATACATTTCCAGGTAACGATGAACCCTTGAAACATATTCTCACTGATTCACTCCACTCCCAGTGACCGTCTATAGTGTTTCTCCGTTTCAATCTTTTTACTGCCAAAATTACTGTATCACTCGATAAGCCTTGCAATATCTCCTCGTCACTCAGGTCTAAGTCAATATCTTTTATAACGCCAAATGATTGACTTATTTCTAGCGTCTTTTGACTTTTAAAACCGTTTTCGTTAAATGTTTTGGACTGCATCAACACCTCTGCGCTATCTTCGTTGCTAAATTGAAGCACCACTTTATACGCGTTTATATACTTAACTCGTATAACATCTTTTATGTTTTCAGATTTTAACAGTTTTGCGAACCCAAATTGTTTAGGTAATTTTTCTGTACATGTAACACACACCTCAATTTTATCCTCCGGTATTCTCTTCGTGCCCATTTCTGTTTCTGATCGTCCAAATCTTTTTGCTTTGCGTGTTACAGTAGTCCAAATTTCCTCCGAATTTACCTCTCTTTTTCTTTTAGTTTGCCGTTCTTGCTCATTATCAACTCTTTTTTTCGTACTACTCGTCTGACATATACTCTGATTACTTCCTGTCATCTCACTTTCACTGTCTTCCGCTATAATATCCATCTCCTCTATTAACTCGTCGTGCAAAATATCTTCATTCTCGTCACTATTCATAATTATACAGATACAAAACGATCATTAACATCGTAAACAAGCGCACAGTCGTGCGAAGCGAGACGCTCGAGCCGGTCCGGGATCGAACAATAGATCGACACGTCTTGCAATAACATGCGCCCGCGCGCGACTGAGTTCCGATGGTGGAAGTGTAATGTGCAGAAGCTATTCAGCAGGTCAGCATGATTGTCGAGTAGCCAGAAAAAATAATTGTCTCTCGCTACTTGATACTCTAACTAGACCGCACTGCGCTTACCATCGAGTGCAATGTTGACTACATTACTATTACTACTTTGGCTTGCTAGTACAAACAAAAGTGGTTTAGTAAAACGAACAAAAATAATTTATAACAAATTTATTTGAGAAAAAAAAGTCATTGTGGAAAAAGGGCTTAATAATTTTTAATCTCTTTAAAACACCGTATTACTGATGGATATTACAACACCAAAAGAAAACATAATTTTCAAAGTATTACATAACACCTTTCATAAGCCAGGTGCGGAGGCGACCTCGGCAGCAGCCATTAATCACAATGTGATGGGGTGCTATTAAGGTTATTTGCCAAGAGCCTTTACTTCCAGTAAGTAACTGTACGAGTCATTAGTGTTGCTGTGAATCCCACTAATACTGTACTGTTTGACAGGCTCCTAGGCACTGTGGGTGGACTAGAAGCTGTAAAATTAAAAGCTTTTTTTTCTCGGGGGTCTAGAGTTGTGGTACGATGTTTGGCTGTGTTACGGCCTTCTGAGTACTCAGACACTAGACCATCGACCGTTTCTTCACCCCCTTGCCCCATGGTGTAGTGTGAAGAAGTTACACAGCAGGCTGGCATGATTGTGTTGAGTAGCGAAGGACAGGTTGTTTCTCGCTACTTGATACTCTAACTGGACGGCACTGCACTTACCATCAGATGCAGTGTGATCACTTTGCCTTTCCAAGATAAAAAAGCTGTTGTTACGATCCTCACATTACTACAATCCATCTAGTGAGTCAGGAATAGGCTTAGTGTGAGACTCTTGAAGGTTATATATTCATTGAAAATAGTTTTGAATAGTCCAAGGACCATTTCTAGTCTGCAGACACATAAAAAATTATCCACAAGGTATACATACTTGTGAGGAATAATACTTATTTTAGTAAAATTAGATACAAACAGTACAACCATGATGAGCTAAGTCAGTGCGGACTCAATGTACTTCAACTGGGGGCTTGTAACTGCATTCTGGCAGATCCACAAGCAGATTTGGCCAGAATGTTATACAAATTAATTTATAAATTATAAAATCTGTGTTATAAGTTCATGTATGTATTTATATGTATCTTTACCAGAGCGACATTAAAACAACATTGGCAATATTCATTATGTGAAAAAACCCGTAATAAAGAATAAAAAAAAACGATGTGCTAAAAAAGAAGCAATACTTTTTGAACAATATTGTAGGGGTAGTTGACATAGTTTTATTTTTATTTTAATCAATAAGTTACATCATCCATACAGAACCCATTAGGGAGTGTCCTAAAATCACATGAGCTGTTTTTCTTTTAATTTGGATCCCTCCCTCTCCCTTGGTGATATTTGGTGGAAATCCTTGTACCCCTTATGGTGAGATATATATATTTAAAAGTTGATATTAGATTTACAATTATGTCCACACCCTAGCTTAAATGAGATTTTACTGTACATAATTTTACAAATCTGCTTAAAAATAAGTAAGTTGAAAGCCATTAAAACTGTTGTTGTCAAATTACAGAACATATATTCATGATAGTCATAACGTCACCACCCGAATGGCCATTACGGTGCATTTATACGACACAGTGAGATTCCCACTATGCTCACACTTATGCTAATACCAATTGAAATAATGGTGACCACATTTTTTAATAAATTTTAATTACGTTTTCACAAAATGTGTTTGTTTGTTATTATTTATGGTTGAATATCAAATAATGTAAATTTAAGGAAACTACCTAGTATTAAATAAACACAATTAAATTCAGACAGAAATATCCTTAACACAAGTTGTCTGAACCAATCAATATATTATCAATTAAATAAATTCCGCAGTCATATATTATTTTATTTTTTTTTACTATAAATAGGCATGCGTTTGACCACTATCTCGCCTGATGGTAAGTGATGATGTGGTCTACGGTGGAGCACGCTTGCCTAGAAGATACCTATTCACTCTTGACTTAAAGATACCCAGATTATAACTTTCGGGAAATATAGACTCCGGCAAAGAGTTCCACTCTAGCGTTGCGCATGATAAATGTACTAGCAAAACGCTTCGTGCGCAC
Organism: Laothoe populi; assembly: GCA_905220505.1. Lineage (NCBI taxonomy): Eukaryota > Metazoa > Arthropoda > Insecta > Lepidoptera > Sphingidae > Laothoe > Laothoe populi. Next base: position 4,087,364 of record HG992152.1, read on the forward strand.
TGGTGGAATATCAACCATGTATCGATGACGCTTCGCCGAGTCTCTTGTCGTCCGATGATAGAAAGGGGTTGGGGGAATTAAATTGTGTAATTCCAAGGCACACTCGCCGAAATGTATCCGGTAAAAACCGATAAACTGGCAACTTTACGTCGATGATCAAGGCTTTGCAGCCTTGCCTCGACTATGGATTCGTTGCCTATAAGCCTCTTGGCGCGTCTCTCGATTGCCTCCAACGCCTCAAGCTGGTACTTGGTAATTTTAGTTTAACCAAACAATGTTATCTATTTTCCTCATACAATATGCTTGTTAATTTACCTATTAATGACCTTTGTATTATACTTTGATTATTATACTTTACAAGTAAACTAAAGCAATAATCAGTTGGTATAATGGTAAAAAGTGGTAGAGCCTCGCTGTAGACATATTTGTTGGTCGGCTCGACCCGGGTAGTACCACTGTCTCACAGAAAACCAATGTAAAGTGACAGTTTACTGTTGTGTTTCCTATGGTAAGTGAGATATCTGGAGGCCCAGATTCCCCCTTCCCTTATCTCTATTGCTGTCCTTTTAAGGCCGACATGACACTTTTGGTATTGTGGATGTTCATGGGCGGTGGAGATCACTTAACATCAGGTGACCCACTGGCTCATTTGTCGGACTATACTATAAAAAAAAAGCTGATTGTATATAATTTATAGGCTTCGGCTGAGATTTAAAAACCTAACTTTCTTTTCAGTGTCTTTTCATAATAAAATTAGAAATTACTTCACCAAAGTTAAATTGATAATGACTGTTGAATGCAGTCAATGTCATTTTGTAAAAACCTACAAGAATTTTATTTTTATTCTGTTTTATTTTGGTACCTTTACCAAGCAATCAGTCAGTTCCATTGTATCCTGAACATAATACAGTTATGAGAAACTAACTGGCCGCCTCCAAAATAAGTTGTTCCGATAAGACACAGATAAAGATGACTACATCATACCTAAGTTTTCACATCAGCAATTCTCTTTTATCTTTGTACAGTCCATCAAAAGATGATGTACATACTCCATAAACTTCACAATTTGGTGCTACAAGGATTAGTCATGAACAATAAAATTCTACTTGTAATGAGTATTACAACGGTATACAAAAATGCATGTAGAAAATACAACTCATAATATTGTGAGTCAAAATCAGGAGTTAGTCAATTCATTATATGTAAATTATAACTCAGCAAAGTTATTTTTGTTCAAACTAACATGGACTTTGTTTTATAGCTATACTGTTAGCCTTGATTACACATAGTTAAAATATATAAAAATTATGTCATCCTCTCCGAAAAACATTTATATATATTTTAAAGGCAGAAGAAATAAATTATTGATATGATGAATATGTACTTCTTGACAAACTCAACTCCTACCAACAAAATATTGATATAAATAAATCTTTAAATAGGTCATTATTTCAACAATTTTAAACTTTCTAAGTACACAACAGTGACAAATAATGTTTGCCTCTAATATATGATAAAGCTTATCTTGTATTATAGGAAACAGAAAACGTTGCGTCCTTTTCCTATTAAAAGGTGCCAGTCAGCTCCTAAATGTAAATTAGGTGTTATTTTTAGTGGAACACGTCATTTGTCATGGTATACAGACCACCGAAACAGGTTATCATAATATATACTTACCTAGATCATCCATAGTTTTTGCACCTTTATAAACACTGTCAACGCACTAAAATAATTTAATACAAACTTCACAAAACAATGGCACCACTTAAATAAAGCTCTAATTAAATCCGTGAGCAATTTGACACTTTAATAATACTGTAAATCAAGTTGAAATTAATAACCCAAATACGGCAAATTGAAAGATGGTCATTTACATTTTGGCCAACTGTAGGTGCAATCGAGGAACTGTCAAAATATTTTATGCATCTTGATTTCTGAACGCAACACTAAAATATGTTTCGGATATGGTAGGGTTTGGTTATTTTTATAATATGTATACAATGGAAATCGGTTAAAATTTATTTTATAGTTCATTAGTTATATTTTATGGGTTTATGATACAATTTATGGTTATAAACTTTAAAAATATTTTTCTTATGTTTATTTAAATATTTTTGCACGAAAACAGTAGTACCAAAATTCTTCAAACTGTCAAAACGCAAAATTTGTCAAAATAGGTGCGTTCAAAACTACTGTCAATGAATTTTCATTTTTTTTCTACATCTCAAAGCTTCTGTTTTTGGTGTTAACCAGTCACTCATCAAATTCTAATTTATATACAAATAAAATTTGATAAAATTAACGTATATCAGTACAGTTTTTTTTATTTACAGTAGAGATTCCGATATTTTTTGGATAAATTATAAATAATATAAAGTGATGATTTCGAACGCAAACATCTGCTGATATTGATTCTCTTTCCTTTGTGTTTTCATTTTATTATAAATTTTGTCCTCATTAGACGACAGAAACTATCTTTATAAACAATGAGTAGTTCAGGCGAGCAGTTAACTTTGGCTCGAGACATAAAAAGAGCCATAGAACTTCTTGAAAAACTCCAGCAAAGTGGCGAAGTACCTGCAACGAAATTAGCTGCCCTACAGAAGGTGTTGCAGAGTGACTTTTTAAACGCTGTAAGAGAGGTGTACGAGCATGTGTACGAGACTGTAGATATTCAAGGCTCCGCGGACATAAGAGCTTCGGCGACAGCTAAAGCAACTGTCGCTGCGTTCGCGGCAGCAGAAGGCCATGCCCATCCCAGAGTCGTCGAACTGCCAAAGACGGAAGAAGGCCTCGGTTTTAACGTAATGGGTGGTAAGGAACAAAATTCTCCCATATACATATCTAGGATTATACCTGGAGGCGTGGCAGACCGTCATGGAGGCTTGAAAAGAGGTGACCAACTTCTGTCAGTGAATGGCGTGTCAGTGGAAGGGGAAAATCACGAGAAAGCTGTTGAACTGTTGAAGCAAGCTGTTGGATCTGTGAAGCTAGTTGTGCGATACACACCAAAGGTTCTTGAGGAGATGGAGATGAGGTTTGACAAGCAAAGGACTGGAAGAAGGCGTCAGAACTATAATTAAATGCTAATACTTATCCCCACACAGCTCATAATATTGCACTAAATAACAAAACTGTATTTAGAGTCAATTTTTTGTATTTTCTATTCAATCAGAAAATAATGAATTTTTGAGTTTTGTCTATGGGGTCTGCATCAAAAGCTTTTGAGGCCATTATATTCAGTTACAGGTAGCTTATTAGGTCATGTTACAAAACCCAATTTAAAAATATTATGAACATATTAATTGTGGGGTCTATATTGGGTAAATGCCCTAATGAATTATCCAGTGTTATGACAGCCTCTGTGGCATAGCAGGCATGTAGCCAGTTGTGAAACAGGAGGCTGTTTTATATATTTTGGATAGCCTGTTATATGTCCCACTGCTAGGCAAAGGCCTCCCCTTTATTCTTTGAATTCATTCAAATTTCTGTCATCGTCCGCCACTCTTTCTCGAAAGCATCTCGTCTTCATCTCTTTTTTGGTTGTCCAAGTTTCCTATGACCATTAGACGGAAACCAATTTGTTACTATTTTTGCTCAGGGGTCTGGATGCATTCAAAGCACATGTCCCAAAATACATTACAAGGTTAAAATGTACATTTGATGCAGACTTCAAAAATGGAGAAGTGTACATTAAACAGAGCTGGTCTTACACTGATTATTTGAGAGGGGAAGCTGAAGAGTAGGATTCAATATATTCAAGTAACTAAATAAAAAACTACTTATCCATTGTTGTATGTTTATAGACTAGGATCATTTACTGAGGAGTATGTACTTATAAATGTTTTATTATTAGCCAGTATTATTAGAAAAATAAATATAAACCTTTTAATTACAAACACTATTAGTTTACTAATCACTTTTTTGTCTCTTTTTTATACTCAATTATTATATATATATAATTATATCTTGAATATTACAAAAAATGTAATGGAATGGAATTAATGTAACAGTGTATGTTTATAAATGTATAAGCATCTCACGGATCAAAGATCACCAGTCTTCAGAAAAGGTAATAAGTAGTGAGTAAAATACAAGCCAAAATCAATTTTATTACCATAATAATAACGTTGCAAATACACTTGATACACGGCAATAAGGGTGAGTGTTGCCAGTTTGTGACTGGACACCAGTGTCTGAATTATCCCTGAGTGAAAATATTGTTTTATTTTATGGTAGATACTTATGTTTTTAAAGTTAGGTGAATTAACACTACTTATTTAGAATACAAGATTTTTTATGTTGTTATAGATCAATTTAGCATAAGAAGCATAATTGGCATTGCACAAAACATAATTTTTTATTTGTATATAATGATATACATTATAATCTGTAATTTATTATGTATAAAAATACACAAATGATCTTATACCTTAGCAATTTTCTCTATTAATGACAAATCATATTTTAATTGAAAAGTCAAAATCGTATGTAGATAAAATTGTTTTAAGTTGCTATTTTCATTAAAGTGTGTCCAATATATATCATAACTACAATGAAATACTTTCATGATGAACACTTCAGTGATTAGTGTTTGCATGTAAACCAATAAATTGATAAAAATATTAGCATTATTTTATATTAAGTACTTAAATATTTCAGATATTAATATATCTGTACATTTTGTTCATATTTAGGATAAATTATAATGAAACTCAGTGTTCAAAATATAACATTAATTTTATTTTCTATTTGTACCCAATAGGTTAACAAATTACAATGTTTGCAGGAACCTATCAAACATATAATAGTCTACATTACATATTCAATTATATATTCTAAATGACATTGCAACATGACCACGTAGTATCTGGGTAGTAATAAATGAAAATAGAGTTTGTAATTACTTCTATGGGACTATAATAGATTTTTTCGTTTCATACCCCTAAACACAATCTATGGGTCTATAGGGTTTTATCGATTTCACTATTAGGTTAATTTCCTGTTCGATTTTGTATAAAATAAAAATATATTTCAGTGAAACGGGAGGCTGTAGGTTCGATTCCCGGACTTGGAGAAAAAAAATTGTGACTGTTTTTTTTTAATATTTTTTTCTGGCTCGGCATAGTGACCACACTGCATCTGATGGTAAGCGCAGTGCCGTCCAGTTAGAGTATCAAGTAGCGAGAGACAATCTGGGTATTGTGGGACCGTAGTCCCACGTAGTTCTTGATACCTACACATGTTGGACCTAGTGTGGGGTGTCAATGTGTCGACAAGAGACTCGGCGAAGCGTCATCGATACATGGTTGATATTCCACCAGCGCGCACGAAGCGTTTTGCTAGTACATTTATCATGCGCACCGCTAGAGAGTGGAACTCTTTGCAGGAGTCTATATTTCCCGAAAATTATAATCTGGGTATCTTTAAGTCTTGAGTGAATAGGTATCTTCTAGGCAAGCGTGCTCCACCGTAGACCACATCATCACTTACCATCAGGCGAGATAGTAGTCAAACGCAAGCCTATTTAGGTAAAAAATTAAAAACACAAAAGTTGAGTGTAAACAACAAAAAATATTGTCTATAAATCAACAAAAGATAATATAACATTTCAAACTCTATTTTCATCACACTTTGCTTCTTACTTTAATTCTCAGATTAGGCAGTTGTTTTTTTAACACGTTGACTGCGGCGCACACACACGTTGTGTTTTTGATTTTGCTACGCGCATGCGGCCGTCACACGCTAGGTGCGTTTTAAAAACCTCTATACAAGAGTGCGGCCGGCACACGCCAGGTGTGTTTTTATTGCGCGACGCCTGTGCGGACGACACACGCTAGGTGCGTTGTAAATAAATATATACAAAGATTGTGGCTTCACCCACGTATTTTTATTTAATATTTTATTACTTGTCTTAGATAGCCATGGTTTGATTTATATTTATAGGAATGATTATCCTAAATGGTAAAGCTAACTTGAGCGAGTTATTTCGATAAATCTTACGAATATAAGTATATACTCAAATTTCATACATAAAATTTATTTCAAACACGTAAAAGGTCTAACTTTTTATTACATCTAAACAGGGACACAAATTTTAATTTTAATTTTTTTTTTGGTAGCTGTTGCTCTAAATAAAGAATGGTAATAATATCTAAAGTTTTATTTTAAGTTTTAAATTAAAACGATGCGCAATTACTGTATTGCAAGTAATTCAACAGAGTACCATAAATACGTGGGGAAAAGTGGCTTATAAATTTGCACGGCCAGACATGGTTTTTAGCTTAGCGATAATTTTAACACGCCCGGCGCACTCGCGTTTGGGATTGTTACGCGAGTGCGGGAAACGCACCTAGCGTGTGCCAGCCGCATAGGCGTATCGTCGCAATATTTGGCGCCGCAGTCAACGTGTTAATGTGTGAAACCTATTATTATCAATAGGGTGTTTGACTGGTGTAACCAAAATATATAAAACTGCACTAAGAGAAAGGATAGTGGGCAAACATATTTATTAAATACATTTTTTTATTTTAAATGTATTGTAAACATTTTATTTTCGTCATTAAAATTTAGAATTTTTAATCTGTATCACTCGGGGCCTAAAACGTAGCAATACCGGCCGCCATTATTCGTGACGACATCGCACATAAACATTGCATCCTACGACAAATAAAATTGTAAGGAAGAACATATTTTTCGATGTGTAAACGTGTGGAAACATGTTAATTTCGTCTTCAAGTCTTCTATAAGAATGGAAGAAGGCATTACAAGGGCTGATAGTCGAAATCTGCCACTTCTTTCTTAAAACTTTTGATTTTGGCACATGGATGAACAATTTATCGGCATTTAGTGTCGAGTTTTTACACAAAGGCATTGAACAATATTTATATGCTGGCTCATTCATTTTTGCGGAAAAACTAACAGATAAATGCAAATAATTTGTTATGTTGTTAGGTGTCACGAATGTTTGTGTATGTGCGATGACGTCATATAGAGATAATGTCACGTGACAACGCGTTTTAGCGCGAAATTATATGTGCAAAAATAAAATCACAGATTTTATATAAATTGAGTATATTTCAATAATAAAAATATTACGGGGGCTATAAGTGAAGAGTCCTCTATCGATGTCCATCAATTTTCAAAAATTGTCAAATACCCTATTATCGAGATATTTTTAACACCTGATGTATTGAGAACATATTTGCTCATGATTCTCTTTTAAACATAATATTATTTCTTACTTAATAAATACAAATATGTTACAGTTCTACCACGCATCAAAATTGCCAAAACCTTTACTTCCTTTCTTAGGTTTTTTTGCAGGGACCTCTTGAGATTTCCCAGCTTTGGTTCCAGATACTTCTTGCAAGTTTAGATATTTGCCAACACCTTCCCTGAATACTTTTAGAGGTTGATTAGTTGCTTTTTTTGGTTTAACACCAGGACCTTGCTCTTCCGCTTGCCTTTTTAGTTCCTCTGTTCTTTCAATGGCCAACTGTATTTAAACATAATAAAAATTTTAACAATCCCATCCATATTTTAAATTCGTTTTATAATCTGAATTTCAATGTCATCTCAAATAGGATTGGTCCTTCTTATGACAAATGACTATTGGATTTCGCGATATTGATATTTTTACAGTTATTCATTAATTGGTCCTTTAAACCCTTAACAACATGAATGGAGAAATAGAGTATGTTTATTTGGTGTTGTTTCATGACGACCATAGGGGATCGAAAGTATATTTATGGGCTCAAGATACCTAACACCCCATTCAGCTCCCATCTGAAGCACAAAGCAGAAAAAGCCCTTGCTATTTTCAATCACACTGTTATAGCATACAATCCACCACACTAGGTTTTCTGGTTTGTATTCCTAACATATATCACATAATATTGAATGCCAATAAAAACTATTTGGTTTCCTTTTTTTTATTCTGGCACGGCAAACTGATCACACCTGATGGTAAGCACAGTGCTGTCCAATTTGAGTATCAAGTAGCGAGAAACAATCTATCTCTCACTAAACACAATCATGCCGGCTTGCTTCTTCACACTACGCCATGTGGCAAGAAGAATCAAGATCAGAATACTCAGAAGGCCGCAATACGGACAAATATCGTACACCAACTCTAGACCCCGGACAAAAACCGGATGGTACCTTTTAAATTGGTAACAACAACAGACATGGCTTTGGCCTTTTGACTTATATAAACCAGAGAAGAAGAAGATTTTCAATTTTAACACAGATTTGGAAATAACGACAGACAAGGCCGCATTGCGGAGAACCTTTGCCTTCTCTTTTATGGAGAGAATGAAATAAAAAAAATTACCTGCTCCTCAGCCTCAGCGAAGGGATCCACAAAGACCTGCGCCACTTCAATAATGATATCATGTACAGGCCGGTCCTTGTTGTCCACTTGTATCTGTTCCATCGTGTTTAGCGTGTCCAGACCACCGACCAGCTTACCGAATATCGAGTGCTTGCCGTCCAGTTGTTTACATGAACGGAATGTTACGAAACTGAAATTAAATTAGAAATTGAATTGAAATTAGATTAAAAATCAAGAACACTATGGTGATATAAAAATTGAGGGGCTTGGGATTGAAATTTGGGCTCAATGCAATATGCTACTAATGGAATGCAGTAGGCCACCTATCACATTATTGGACGACAATAAGTTCAGTACACTAGGTAGGTACAGTATACTAGGAGATACACAGACATTGTACTTATGTAAACTGAAATATATGCTGGATAAGATCGAACCCCCGACATTTGTCTAATCAAACTTTTTAGACTATCACTGATATACTATGTCGCTTTTTATTATTCAAAGCAAAGCAAATAGAGCAAAAAAATCACACGTGGTAGAAGTGAAACCTTCAAAAATTCGACCCCACTCGAATATATATTATGTCTCATTCTCTCGTAGGCTTAGTCCTATAGATTTATGTGTTTATCAATTTTACTGTCGGGTTTTCCGCTTCATCGAGTTTCCAATCACAATGATGCCAAAGAATTTTTCACTTCAAAAAGCAAATAGAATTATTAAAATAAATACTCATAAAACTTACAATTGCGATCCATTTGTGTTAGGTCCAGAATTGGCCATTGAAAGAACTCCTCGACCCGTATGGTGCAGGTTTGGTCTGATCTCGTCCTCAAATGGTTTCTTCCATATCGACTCGCCGCCGAGACCTGTGCCCGTCGGGTCTCCACCTTGGATCTATTAAATAGGATACTTGATTCGATTTTTTTAATTAATTTAATCTACAAGTTACATAACCTTAAATCTATTATCGAAAGAATTTTATGAATCACTACTTTAGACCCTCGACTGCTTCACCTTCTTGCCCATGGCGTAGTATGAAGAAGCAGGCCAGTTGTGTTGAGTAGCGGGGGATAGATTGCCTCTGGCTACTCGATACTCTAATTGGACGGTACTGCATTTACCATCAGATACAGTGTGGTCATTTTACCGTGCCAGGATAATAACACTGGACACTTACCATAAAATTCCTGATAGACCTATGGAACTTGGTGCCGTTATAATATCCATTGTTGCAGTGCTTCATGAAGTTGTGACACGCTTTAGGTGTGACGTCGCAGTACAATTCAAAATTTAATGGACCCCAATTCGTGATTAATCTCACGTACCCTGTTAAAAACACTTTAATGAGAAAGGATTTTTGTGGCAATATTATTATTAAGAAGATGACCCAACAATGACACCTATTTTTACGCTTAAATATATAGCTTAGTGATTTTTAAGATTAATGAATGAATAGAATGGCAAAGAAAAAAAAAAATTACTTGATACTCTAACAGGACCGCACTGCACTTACCACTATACGTTTATTGGTAAAGTTACCTTTTGTCTTGACTCTGTCGTAAATGACATCATCCTCGCATATAATAGCGGCTTCATGCGTCGTCTCTGGGACCATAGCCGTGGAAGTGAAACTTGCTGCGACCATCCCTGTAGAGTAGTGAGCCGCATTGAATTTATCTGCTACCTGCAACAATAATAAGTAAATTAGACGCCATTCAAATCTGTTGGAAGAAGTAATTGTCAAATGGCAGTAAAAGGAAGCATGATATGAGCCGTGACGTCACCTTTCAGAATGGTCATTACTGTGCCGTTGTGCGAGGGAGATGTTCCCACTACACACCCATTTTTGGTCATACCAATATTTAAAACAAATATTGTGCCCTCATTTTTCAATAAAAAGGGTTTCTTTTGCGTATTATATTCAGTTGCTTATCGAAAACAACAAAATTAAACAAAGGAAACTACCCTATTTGTGTTTCGAGTGTACAAATCGAAAAATACTTACTTCTTTTTTATCTTCGGCCTTCTCAGGGGCTTTGTATTCTTTCTCAAGCTCTTGAAGAATATCTTTTGTTTCAGCCGAAACAGTTTTTAGTCTTGCATGGGGATCTTTTTTCATAGCAATCTCCTCTGGGAAAGTAAAATTAACACTATCCTTAACTATGGCAGTATTGACAGTTACCGGTACTACCATTTTTAAAATATGGGTTTATTAATGCAATTTAATCCTCTGCGTTACGACTGCTTTGCTGAGGTCTCGGGTTCTATCCCCGGGTTGGGTAAAGTGATATTGGGTTTTTCTATTTAGAAATACTCAGTCTGCAATTATGCCCGGTATGCCGATAGGCTCGACCCCTATCACATTATGGGACCGTAATAAAAATGCAGCGAAAAGTGGGTGGGGAATACAGGCGTGAGTGTGTGTGTGTGTGTGTGTGTTTAATCCTCTGTCCATTTTTACAGTACAAAATCAATTGACAATATGAAATGTTACATCAACATTATATTTGTCTATTCTTTTTTCACGCGGCAAAGTGACCACACTGCACCTGATCGTAAGCGCAGTGCCGTCCAGATAGAGTATCAAGAAGCGAGAGACAATCTATCCCTCGCTACTCAACACAATCATCCCGGGCTGATGTTTAGCTTCTTCACACTACACCTAAAGGACCCAGGATCATAGGAATAAATAAAAAAAAACTGTACTAAAATTGCCTTAAAAATTAACATGTTTTCAATAAATTTACCTTCAGTTTCAACTCTTAAATTATTCTTGACATGATGGAAAGTAGAAATATTAAATTTGGTCAAGTTATTCGGATCTTGAATGGTAATGATATCATTCCTAACAAATGGTGTGTCATTGATGAGATCCTTCCAGTTCTTCCCCTTGATGTTAAGCTGTTCCACTGCTTCATGGGAATAGACATTACCGCTGGTCCGAATGGCAACAATATGCGAATTTTTCGTAAACTGTTTGAATAGTACTGGGCAGTGGTAGTCATCTTGAGCGTTTTTGAAGAAGTTTAGCTTTGTCAATGATTTGATGTCTAATTTCTGTAACAATATAATATTTATAAAGTGATTTACATTTCGTTATTTATGGTTTTAAGTAGGCAGGTAGGGGAATAGATAGACTACACTAGTGTAGAATTAAACAAATGAATGGTGTAATTATGAATCATAACTTAATAATGACTCTTAAAACTTATGACTCTTATGAACGTAAGACTGCCTCGGTGGTGCAGTTGTAATTGCGCATACGTTACGACTTCTGTGCTGAGGTCTCGGGTTCGATCCCCGGGTCGGGTAAAGTGATATTGGGTTTTTCTATCTAGAAATTCCCAGTATTAGCCCGGAGTCTGGAACCTGTGCCCGGTATGGCGATAGGCTCGCCCCCTATCACATTAAGGGACCGAAATTCGGCGAAAAGTGGGTGTACTGGTTACACCTCTGCCTACCCCTTCGGGGATTACAGACGTGAGTGTATGTATATGTATGTATAACTTAATAATAACCTGCAGATTGTAGCGCCATATAAATTGCTTGTCTAGACTTGAAGGTTTGTACACAATAAAAACATATTTTTATAAGCAAGAGCAATTTGTCCATTTAGCTTTATTAACAATTGCTATCATGAATTAACAACGTAACATTAACTGCTTCCTCAAAGTCAGATTTTAATGTTTAACAACTTGTTTTGTCAACCATTTATTAGCAAATTAAGGATCAATAACATTAACTTTTTGTTTAACAGTGTCCATTTGTGTATAAAGCAACATAATTAGAGTGCTGCATTTAACATGCGTTATACAGCTGTTTACCATAACATACCTTTCCAGTAACTGGATTAATTTTATACTTCTTAACAAAGTCTATAATGGCCTGCAGTTCGAATATATTGCCGTCAGCATCACAGTACGGGTCATCATAAGGTTGAAGACACAAACAGCAGTGGTCGAATGGAAGCCGTTTGAAACTGGTGTCCTCCTCTACCGTAGTACCTGACCTTTTGCCACCATATAGTGTTGTCCATTCTGTGTATGTTATATACCTGAAGTATATTATTAATAATGACTATAGTTTTGTTATTGTGATAAAAATAATCAGAAATAATGTTGTATTTTTAGAAATATGTCTTCTTCTTCTTCTTGTTTCAATGGACTATGCGGAGGAACGATTCAGTAATATGTCTATTCCTGTACCTCAGAGATATATTAATATTAAGGGAACATACAGTTACAAAAATAAATTATATGTTTCCACAGACAGAAATTAAATAAAACATTTGTAAGATGTACGTACAAATATAAAATAAAGTACATGCTCAATACAAGAAACTACTTCATACCTAATACAATTATATCAGATATATCAAGCACCAAAACACAAATATTATATGAAAGGCAAAAATGCCCAAAAAACAGCAGTGGCAAAAAAACTTGGAATACTGTCCAATATTGACAGTTTGTTTAAAAGTTATTGCAAACAATTAACCTAATATACTCTACTACTATATTAGTAAGTACAATAATCAAAATATTTTGAAAACATGTTTCAAAAATGGGTATGGGGTGCAGTGTGGTCACTTTGCTGTGCCAAGATAAATAAAAACAATGGGTATACAGTTTACAGGTTCACCGGAATATTGACAGAAATACTGTTGAGGATTCTAGACGGTACTGATTATTCTAAGCGAAATTTAGGCATTCTAAGGCAATAAGTGGACTATAGAGCAAGTGACAACAGGAGAAAAGTCATTAGTCAAAAATCTCACATCTTATCCTTTTGATGTTGTCGTTTTCCCATCTTGAACGATTGATATTAATATATACAAGAAATTATAAGAACACTTCGCAATATTTGCTGTAATTTACGAAAATATCTATTCAAGAAAATGTCATAAACAATAACACAGGTGGGGGTGACATTTATTTTAAATCCGGATTCTGGATGTTTAACTTCTACAAAAGATAAACATATCTTAAGCGGAATAGCAAGAACAGAGACAACAGATATCAAGAGTGCTACAACATAACATAAAAAACTGGAACGCTAAATTGAACATGTTTTTTTGCAAAAAATTATAAAAGTATACAAGTTCATACAGCCTAGTTCGCGATACTGTAACGTCAGTGGACTAATGATAGCCAAACTCTGTACTTCTGGATCATCAGTGAAAGCAGGAGAAGTTAACAATAAATTATGTAAGTTTCATAATATTTTGTCATAAATTGACCCGTTATCATTTAGTAATTTATGTTAATTAGGATAGTTTTTTAAGTTTTTGGTTATGGTAACATCAAAGTAGTCTGTACGAATTGTGGGTAACACCTTGGGTAAAAATTAAAAAGTTAAAAGATGTCGGATAGTGGTTGTGCTTCATGTAATTTTTAATTTTTGGTTTTATTTTTACTTATAACAACCTACATTAAAGTAGATTTTGCTTACATATTTGTAATAGACAATACGTGAGTATAGAAAACATACAATTATTAAATTTCCATGCATTTATTTAATTCATGAGTTAGTGTGCATTCCACGAATTTCAGTGCTTGTTTGTGTTGGTGAGGGTGACGGACAAATTGAAGAAATGTGGTAGAAATTTACTGGAGCTCAGAAATCCTTAGCGGAGCCAAGGAGAAAGAAATATTAGATTAGATAAAGGTACATTTTATGTATTTTAAAATAATTAACATTTGACTTGTGTTTGTTCTGCTGCACGGGAAAGTAACAGGGTGCCTATTTGCGGTTTGCAGTGCGGACAATTTAGCACGAAGATTACATTAGTATCGTTGCACATTATTATTACTATTGTGGACGAGTTCTCTTTTATCCAGACTGTTGTGTATTGAGAATGATCAGTATCTCGGTTTCGGGTCACCGGTGAATCGAATAGCTAGTAAATTATCGGATAACGCCAGCCCACAAGATGGCCGACTGTTATTCGTAAGGTATAAAATATGTGTTTTTCATTACATCTTACATAAGATTTATTGATTTTTATTCTTCTTATGAAGCTAGTGAATATACCATGTGTTAATTTTGTCTTTTCATTGCATTTTGGGGTTGTTTGGTGGGGTTTAATAATGCCTTTGTTCCCAACTTTTTTTTTCTAGAATCAACTTAAAAACATGGCATATTATTGTTATTTTTTATTAAATCATTTTGTTTATTGTATAATTTGATAGTTTAGATAGAAATCGATCATTTTTAACAAACACCACAATAACTATATGTTTGAATACTTTCAAAAATACAATAATGAATGGGAATGTGTATGGCATAAATTTGATGCCACTAAAAATAATAACAACAGCATAGTGCATAACCACGTTTAAACACTGCAACCACTGATAGTGACATGTGGCTTTGTATGTGGCTGTATTTTTTTTTTGGTGCCTATATAGGCAGGCGGGCAGACGGGCCACCTGATGGTAAGTTGTCACAGCCACCCATAGACTTCTACAATGCCAGGGCACAGTAAAGCCGCTGCCTACCGTTTAAAGCCGCAGTGTTTAAACGGAATGAGTGATGTGGTGCTTTTAGATAATGTCGGGTGCCTCTGGTTCATCAGGGAGTGGAACGGGACGCGGCAGAGGAGTAGCTGACAACAAACCGGACACAAAAGAGAACAAGCCAAACCCGAAAATGTCGAAGGCGCTGGGCACATCGGCGAAGAGAATCCAAAAGGAGCTGGCGGAGATCACATTGGACCCTCCACCCAACTGCAGTGCAGGACCAAAAGGAGACAACTTGTATGAATGGGTCTCCACTATATTGGGACCACCGGGATCAGTGTACGAGGGTGGTGTGTTCTTCCTGGACATCCATTTTTCACCAGAATATCCATTCAAACCTCCTAAGGTAAATGCTTCTTATTTTTTTTTTTATTATGCTATTTATTTATATATGCTTGTATTTTATGTTGATCTTCAAATCTAATACATATTTGAATTAACATATATATTTAAATTCATTTGGACAGTTTCCATTGATTGTAAAACAATTAACTATGCCTCAGTGGATATTAATGTATTTGAAGTACATAGGTGGCCAGCTATATTAAATGTATGCTATCATCCATATTTATTACATATTTATGGCTCAGTGATGCATATAAATAATTTACAAATCAATTAACTACTGCAAATACTTCATTGTATCCCTCACAAAGTTTTGTAAACATAAAGAATGGAAGAATGTGTCTAGTTTTGTTTTTCAATGTTGTTTTCAATTGGCTAATAGATGGTGGTTAACATTTATTTAAATAAATGTTGCAAAAAATATTCCACTTTAAATAATTTTAGTGGAGAAGCATCTGAGAAAGTATAATGATTTTCAATCTTTACAAAGTTTATCTATACTAATATTATAAATAGGAAAGATTTGTATGTATGTATGTAACAAATTGACTCAAAAAGTACTGGACTATTTTAAAAATTCTTTCACCATTTGAATGCTACATTATCACTGATTAATATAGGATAGACAACTCCTTGGATTGTATACTTCTGCTCCCGAAAATAACATACACGCGGGTGGAGCCACAACAACAACTATATATAATTATATATAATTTTTTTATAGAATCAAATAGACAAAATGGGATGACATAAAATAGTAATTAACACAAATAGATTCCATGGTTTGCTTTTATATCTGAATTACAAGTGATGGCTTCCTGAGGCTGTACTATTTTTAAACAATCAAGTCTTCACTGTGCATCTTTCTTCTTCCTTTCTTAGTTGTAAATATTACAGTAAAGTCAACACAAACTTTCAATAAAAATCACATTTAACCAGTCATGACACATAGGCTCGCAGGCGGTGCGGAGATGCGTTCAAATACTGGCCAGTTTGGAGAAACTGGCCAGTATTTGAAAGAACGGAGGTTCTTAGATGCTATTTTTAACTTTAATGTTATGGAAATAATAATGATTTTGGCTTGGTATTTTACTCCCTACTTTTTTTTTATAAATTTACTAGACACGAGAGATTAACTATTGTTTACAAATAGATAAAACAATCAAGTTGTGATTATTGCTGAAACTATGGTCTTATTTTTGGCTACAGAAAAAGGTAAAACAAAGAAGGCTTAAGCAGGGTTGGCTACTTGTGAAGGTTCAATGAATTAAATTAATAACTATTTATTTTAAAAGTCATGGCTTTGTCACTTTTTTATTATTATTGCTTGTCCTTTAATCCCTAAAGGGGTAGGCAGTGGTGTAACCAGTACACTCACTTTTCGCCGATTTTTTATTATTTTAAGTGGTACTTGTAGGTATAAAAGCAGGTAAATAGTACTTTAGTAATCAGTGAAATAAATACATGAAACTTGTTATCTACATTAGGCCTACATATATCAATGCTTCTAAACACATTTTGTTATGTTCTGTAAACATAACTTTATTGCTTCAAACCATTAATTTAACCGTGAAAAGTTTTTTTATGACCAAAATCAATAAGGGTTCAATAACCTTTGTCACTTGGTCTTTGCATGTGTGAATATAATTTGAGCTTTTGGCACATTTTCGGGTTTTATTTATGTCAAAACTATATTGGGAGAGTAAATGCTACATAATATAAACAATACTACCTTTTGCCCGTGGTTTTGCCCATGTGGATTTGATATATTAAAAAAAAATCTCCCAATTATAGTTTTATCGAAAATCCAGAGTAAAAATGTAATTGTGAGAATGTTAGTCATGTACGTGTAGTATGATTCCATTCGATGCCAACGGTATCTTCTTCAAAAATCAGCGAAATTTACGAAACTATTGCTAAGTGTCTCATAGGAGTGCATTACTGGAAAAATAGCAGCAATTGCTTAAAACGTTAAACAGGGACGTAGTATATCTGTGTATCAACTTCCATGTCTTTTTATTCAACTATTTATGTGTTATTCACTAGGAAACTTTCAGACATAATCACAAACTTAAATATTTATATTATTAGTAGTGTAAGCAAGACATGTAAATATTTACAATATGAGTGAGACTGCCTCGGTGGCGCAGTTGAACTGCGCATGCGTTACGACTGCTGTTCTGAGGTCTTGGGTTCGATCACCGGGTCGGGTAAAGTGATATTGGGTTTTTCTATCTAGAAATTCCTCAGTATTAGCCCGGAGTCTGGAAAATGTGCCCGGTATGGCGATAGGCTCGCCCCCCTATCACATTATGGGACCGAAATTCGGCGAAAAGTGGATGTACTAGTTACACCTCTGCCTACCCCTTCGGGGATTACAGGCGTGAGTGTATGTGTGATACATATAGATATCCATGGAGAACTCTATGATTACAGTATAAAATCAGAATTGAATATTTTTTCCAAGTATTTTATGTAAGTAAGTAGTATGGTAATTTTTGACATTTCCTTGTTTACGCGGAATTGCTTGCGTAAGTACGGCTATGGGTTTCTCTTCAAAGGAAAATTTCTACAATAGTATATCTTCTCTAGGTACGATTTGTGTCATTTTCTATATAGTTTGTTATATCTGACGAGGCAGCAAACAAATGTACTTATATACTTAGTTTAATAGTTCTTGGCTTTTCTTCTAGATCTTTAAATAATGTGAAAAAAAAATGTGTTTAGAATTTCTAAAATTATTAACGGTATTTGACATTATTTAGAGAAACTCTTGAAGATTGTTGTGGTGACGCAAGAGGCTGTTACTTGATGGCTGCACCCATACACTTTCCGTGATCCGCAAATATTTGTTTCAAATCCGGGATTCTGAGACCCTCATACAGATCAAAATTTTATATACGGTTCCGCTAAATAACGAACTCGATGCCTTTGTGATGATACTCTCTACCTTCTGTATCATGGCGAATGCTTCGAAGATTTTTTCTTATCCCATCCTCTGCCTTCCATACCAGAACCACGCGTACTGGATTGCGGAGTCACAACTTCGTGGTTTTTACTACCCCGGCCCGAACCAAGAGCAGAGCAAATTCGTATTTTTGCCACACCGTCAAGCTGTGGAACAGTTTGCCAACTACCGTGTTCTCTTCTTCCTATGATCCTGGGTCCTTTAGGCGTAGTGCGAAAAATCTACTTGGCCGACATGATTGTGTCAAGTAGCGAGGGATAGATTATCTCTCGCTACTTGATACTTAAACTGGATGGCACTGCACTTACCATCAGGTGCAGTGTGGTAACTTTGCCGTGCATGATAAAACAAAAAATAGATGCTGCAATATTAATACATAAATATATATATGAAACCAAGAGTGCCAGGTTTCTTGTAAATGATATGACCCAATGGACGAGAAATAGGATGAAACCTGTTGCAGATTTCACAAAACGTTTCCTCATGTATAGGCATTTTTACGGTCTACTACAGTAACATCTAGTGAACCCTATTTATAGATATCATAAACTATGCTCTATCTGCGGTTTTACACGCATGATATCGATTATCCGTGCCATAGAAAAGTGACACCCTACATCCTCCTCCGCGCAATCAAATCTGCATCTGATGTAAAAAGTATTTATGTTTTAATCTAGATTATCTCTGTGTGCCTAGTTTAATTTAAATCAGTCTAGTTATGTTTGCGTGAAACGCAAGCAATATATATAATACTCACATAGTCTTTAGCCCACACTAGGTCAAACCTGTATCGTGGGTATCAAGAACTATACTAACCAGAAACAAATATTTCACACAAACATTAGTCTCGGCGCGGGAATCGAACCCACAAATCCTCGTTTCACAGCCGGCTACACGTCCCCTGTGAAAGCTGTCGAACTATAGCGAACTTCTATATTTTTTTTATATAGTTGTAATTTTGTTCCAGGTAACATTCCGCACTAGGATATATCACTGCAACATCAACAGCCAGGGTGTGATATGCTTAGATATACTCAAAGACAACTGGTCGCCCGCGCTCACTATATCTAAAGTACTGCTGTCAATATGCTCGCTGCTTACCGATTGTAATCCAGGTAAGAACTTACTTTAATTTAGACGTAGATATTAATTATTGTTTTATTATTTGACAGCCTCCGTGGCGCAGTTGGCGAGTAGCCGGCTGTGAAACGAGAGGCCGTGGGTTCGATTCCCACACCGGGACTAATGTTTGTGTGACAGACAGATATTTGTGTCCAGGGTCTGGGTGTTGGGAGACTGAAAGTCTCTCGTAGTCCTGATACCCACAACACAAGACTCGTATCTTAGTTTGGGATCGGGGCTCTGTTTGTGACTGTTGGGTGTTATTTATTTATTATTTTATCATTGTGTCCAAAATGTATACTTAGGTGTTCGTCGTAGAAATCATTGAAATTGCGTTGAGTTCCAAGAAATTCCTGAAAAGTCTGCTATATAAAAAATATATTACGTAAATAAGATTTTATTTTAATGCTCATTAAAAGAAGAAAATACTGATTTACAGTAGTAAGTAGTGAATGAGTAAAAATACATATCAAGACAAATCTAAAGGCCACATGATATGGCTGATGTAAGCTATTGAGGAGTTGAGTGGTCTGCATATGGCCCTGGCTTCAGCCTCAAGTACAGCTCATCATAATATTACATTGTCATCAGGTCTATGCTTGAATAACAAATTTCAGCCTATTCGGGCTACGAGAACTGGTTCAAAATTCAGTTGCAAATTTTAATTACATAAAAATTGTAATATGGCTTCACCACAAAAGTTTCAGTCTCAATAGAACTTTATAAGTGTTCTTAAATGTACTTAATAAGTAGGTGATGTATATTTAATAGAATAAATATTTAACATAATCCTGACCTGTAATTAAGCGTCACTATAAAATTTGATTTTCCTTGATTTTTCTGAGATCCCATCATCAGATCCTGACTTGGTGCCAATGGGACCACCTGGGAAGTATACCCTTTTAAACAAAAAAAGAATTTCTCGAATCGGTCCAGGCGTCTTTGAATAATCGGGTAACATACATAAAAAAAAAGATTCCGACGAATTGTTAACCTTCTCCTTTTTTGAAGTCGGTTAAAAGTGCCCCTAGTGGCTTTATTTACTAAGTATATGATTTGATTTTATTTGGTGTCGGATTTTAATGTAGATTGTCTGGGAAGTATGACGTCTATTAACGCGTATTCTATACTAAAAGAGGCCTGACATACCACATTATAGTCTTACATGTAGTGAGATCTAGAATAACGTCATTGCCTCCACTAGACAGTGGAGGCAACGTGTGAAATCGGGTTAATTTTTCAAACGAGAAATCACGTGAGTTGGTCAGTGTTTGTGCATGATATGACGATGCACTTCCACCCTTATTGCGGCGAACATTTAACACCGAAAAAACATAGTTTTACATACTAGATGGAGAATTGATATAGATACGCATATATAATAATAATATAATAATACTAGCCCTGTATTAAACATTTTCCCACTGCTGGGCACGGGCCTCCTCTACTAATGAGAGGGGTTAGGCCTTAGTCCTTATACGCATAGATATTGATAATAAACTCTAGTCCAGGATTTTGGATAATCCTGTAATCTTCCGTAGGACGTTTTGTAACATATTATCTAAAACTGCGTCTTTACATATTGCATATTCGTCTTCTCTAAAACATCTCAAGAATATCAACTATTCATCCATTAATATTCAGACTAACATTTGTAACGACCAGTCAAATACAAACAAACAAAAAGGTTCCTATTCCAACATTCGTATAAAATAAAATTGATTTCGCATCTTACCTTTTTGAAGTCCTTTTTGAACGGTAGGCAGCGGCTTTGCTGTGCCCTGGTATTGCAGAAGTCTATGGGCGGCGGTGACTACTTACCATCAGGTGGCCCGTCTGCTCGTCTGTCTATCGAGGAAGTAAAAAAAAAAGTCCGTTAAAATTCGTAACAATACATCAATCAGCAAATTGTATGCCCTTACGTCCTAGGATATGTATACAATATAGTAAATATCGTGAATGTGCGTTGTTTGATTGGATTCCGCAATTCAGACGTATTGTGTTACAAGCTGCAGTGAGTTGTTACGCAGGGGTCGGTAGCCAGGGGTGCGAGAGTCTATGTTGAGATAATTAATGTTGCTATAGCTTGTATATATGTGATCTGTCAGTTTTCGTCTGGCGCGAGGGCATGACCCTTTCGTCCTCGATGCCCTCTGATTTACGTTTGTTTTTAAACGTATTTAATTTGGGTTTACGTTCGCCAGAGGTTCTGTGTTGTGAATGTTGATTGATTTTCCTCAAGATATTTACAAATTGCGTTTATATTTTTTATGTAATGTAAAAAATCATTGTGACTTATTTGCATTTTTTTTAATGCCTGAATAAGCAGGCGAGCACACGGGCCCCCTGATGGTAAGTAGTCACAGCCCATAGACTTCTGCAATGCCAGGGCACAGCAGAGCCGCTGTCTACCGTTTAATTTTATTTAGTAAAAATCTGTTGATTTCAAATTGAAGTTTCACAATCAAGGATTTTAATGATGTCTAATTTTTGTAGCTTTTTATTTTATACGAAAAATATGTAGTATTGGCTCTAACCAAGCCATAAAATGAAACAAGATTTAAATTATTTTTTACTTTATAAACAAGTACAGTGTAAACTCCATGTAACGTCACTCTATTTAACGACAAACTCTCTTAAGCGTCGAAATCAATTGGCTTTGGTTGGTTTAGCTTGTTTTTCATACAATGTTTCACTCTATATAGCATTACACCCACTCTCAATAACAACAACAATTAAGTTGCTAAAATTAGTAAAAACTGCGCAGCTGTGTACGATCTATTGTCGCTTTATTATCCTAGCCCGCAATAAACTCGACTGTCGGCATCATGCATACCGAACCTTCTAAGAAATTCATTCTTTTGTTTACAAATTGGGATTGCTTGCACGTGTAGACTGTTATTGACCATGATTCATAACTAGGAGTCATGGATTATCTATACCTTATCATATTCTTAGTTGCTCACAAACTTGCAAACTGTAAACATGGCTACTAAAAGAAAATCACTGTGTATTGACGAAAAAGTTTTACTGATACGCGCAATAGAAACGGGAGAGAAGATAAGTGATGTTGGCAAACGCTTTGGATTTAGTCGCTCTACCGTGTCCACAATATGGAAAAATAAAGAAAAAATCCTCCACGCTGCGGGCGAGGGAAAATCTTCCAAAAAATTAAAGAAACCTATATACGAAGATTTGGATAAAGCTGTACTATCATGGTTTCATCGACAGCGCCAGAATAATATGCCTATCTCGGGGCCGCTCGTGAAAGCTAAGGCGGAGAATTTTGCTGCTGAACTTGGTTTAACTTCTTTCAAAGCATCAGAAGGATGGCTCGGAAAATTCAAGCAGCGTCATCATATCAACTATGGTAAAATAAGTGGGGAAGCACGAAGTGTTGATACAAATGTGACTCATGATTGGATTAACAGAGTGTGGTCAAAATTCATAGAAAAATACGCCCCAAGTGACATTTTCAATGCTGATGAAGCAGGAATTTTCTATAAGTTGACTCCAGATAAAACTCTGAAATTTAAAGGGGAAAAGTGTGTGGGAGGAAAGCTTTCCAAGGAACGTATTACGGTGCTTGTGGCTGCTAATATGGATGGCACAGAGAAAAAAAAGCTACTAATAATAGGCAAATCGAAAAATCCGCGCTGTTTTAAGAACATCAAAAAATTGCCAGTGACGTATAAAGCTAATAAATCAGCTTGGATGACCAGTCAACTTTTTGAAGAAGAAGTGCGAAAGTGGGATGCAGAATTAAAGGGACGAAAAATTTTACTTCTTGTTGACAACTGCCCTGCCCACCCTTTTATATCAAACCTTCAAAACATAGAGTTGGCATTTCTTCCTCCAAATACGACTAGTGTCTTACAGCCAATGGACCAGAGTGTGATTAAAAGCCTCAAGGGTCACTACAGAAGGAAATTATTGATGGAGCTAGTCGAATCTGAGGGTAAAACTTCTGTTAATATGCTGCATGCAGTAAATTTTTTATCTAAAGCCTGGGAAGAAGTGACACCCACAACTATACAGCACTCTTTTCGACATGCTGGACTTTGTACCAATTCTACGAGTGATGAGGTGGAAACAGAATCTGAGTTTGAAAGCGACGACGACCTTCCATTAACTGAGTGGATTCAACAATTCAACATGGCAGGAAATACGGTAAATCTTCAAACCTACATTGAAGTGGACGACCGCCTGCTTACAACGGCTTCACTCACAGACGAAGAAATTTTGGATTCAGTGAGAAAAACTGAGGATCAAGAACAAGGTGATGAAGAAGATGAGACGGATGAGCCTGAGCTTCCGCCGAGCATTAAAGAAGCTCTGGAAGCAGCAAAATTATTGGAAAAATATTTCCTTTATAACCAAGATGCCTCAGTATTGCTAGATATTAATAAAATAACTAAAAAAATACAACAAAATTACTGGTGCAGCAAAAGACGTCAGACAAAAATAACAGACTATACTCAATAGCGTTCAAATAACATTCTTTTTTATGCACATAACTACTAACAATAGTCAGAAATAAACTTTTTATTTTTCTAATTCTGATGTTTCTTCTCTCCATTTAACGACAACTCTCTATAACGCCATAAAATGCACAGTCCCTTCAGTGTCGCTATATAGAGTTTACACTGTATTTCTCTTTAGTAAGCCATTAATTTTCCTGTCCTCAGTAAATCGGTCACCTTTTGGATGCTTTTACACATGACCATAAAACGACAGACTGCCGTGGCCGCAATTTTTGTCCCCATTCCTTGACCTCTATTTGACGTAAAAACATGTTTTTTTTGTTATGTACACGCAATATTTGATACATACTACAAATAGATAAACAACACTGAAAATATACAATGGGGTCGCTGTGCTTCTTATAGACGTTTGTAAGACATGCTGTTTTATAGTTCTTGGAAATAGTTAAACCCTGATATACTTTATTATTGCCTCTCCCTACTCGATACTCTACTTGGACGACACTGCGCTACCATCAGGTTCAGTGTGGTCACTTTGCCGTGCCAGAATAACAAAATTAAATTCTTGTATGTGCTTTAATAAATCTGTGCGCATAAATATTAAACGTTATTTTAGTAGTTTAAATGTGGTTGATATCTCGTACAAATTTTGCATACATGTGCGTATTTGTCTTGCATATGACCTATTATTTTGACGCGTATAGATACGTACTAGTAGGGGGGTATTCGGGCGCAGTTCGGGTGGTTGGGTTGGTGTGTTAGTTAAGCGTAAATTCGAGATACCAGTGCGTCTGTCTACCAATCATGATGCGGAACAAAACACAAAAATGGTATAAATTACATTGATTTGCAAGAAATTCTTGTACAAGTTTCAAGTGATTGCCGAATAAAAGATTTCCCGTATATTGATTGCCATTTTATTACACGATGGTTGATTTTTATATGTATGAGCGATCAAAACTCAAATCGCCTTTTTTGATGGTTCTTATTTATTTTATTTGATCTTTAGAAATCAAAACCCGCCCCTTTTTTAGGATTCTTTGAGCACAGTACACATTTAGACATAAATAGTATTTTTTTAAATAATTTGAATAGTAGTTGTTTGTTTCTTTATTTTTTTTCTATGTTGTTTGACAACACTTACAATTATTTTGCTGAGGCAGAAAATGTTGTAATTAAGTTATATAATTTTTTTTTCATGTAGCGATTGGGTCAGCATATTTCTCAGGGATTCCTTGGAACTTGGCGTAGTATTTACAATTTGCAACTTATAGCCTAGGATTCTTTAGGCGTGTTGTACAGAAGCTATTCGAATTTTCGTATTAGAGGGAAAGTTGTCTCTCGCTACTTGATACTCTAACTGGACGACACTGCGCTTACCATTAGGTGCTGTATCACATTGCCAGGATAACAAAAAGTCAAACCTGCGATAGCCTACTTGGTAGTGTTACGGACTGTTGAGACGAAAGTCAGCGTTCGAAACCAGTCCAAATGGCATACACCTCTGACTTTTCTAAAATTACGTGTATACTCATCGTTTATCATCGCTTTCATTAAAGATGAAGGAAAACGTCGTGAGGAGTCTTGCATACCTGAGAATTTGAAAGTTATGTGAAGTCTACCAACCCGTATCAGGCTAGCGTGGTGGACTAAGCCCTAATTACATTAGAGGAAGCCTATGCCCAGCAGTGGGTTAATATTTAATACTAGTGTTACATTATATTATTGTTCCCGGTAGGCATCGGCTTTGCTGTGCCCTGACATTGCAGAATTATATGGGCGGCGGTGTCTACTTACCATCAGATGGCCCGTCCGCTCGTCTGTCTATCCAGGCAGTAAAAATATATATTATAACGTTATATTGTGTGTTGTTTCCAGCGGATCCGTTAGTGGGCAGCATCGCGACACAGTATCTGCAGAACAGGGAAGAGCACGACCGCATCGCGCGTCTCTGGACCAAGCGCTACGCGACATGATTGCCTCGCCACCTCACCCGCAGAACAAAACAAACAAACAAACGACACTATCATACTCAACGCCATTCTGTTCTGAATCCATCCTGTTCACGTAAATGTAAGCTTACAAGTTATCCAGGTATCCCGAGGGACGTGACCTTGACAGCTTATTAATATTTAGTTGCAATTAATGTGATGCTTGTGACCGCGACGGTCTGTTTGTGTATGGATGAAAGGTTTTTTAAATTATGAATTGATCGATTTTTTGTTGTAAACTGTGTAGGCAGTGATGTATCGTAGGTTAACCAGTGAATTGAGTCAATTTTGCCACTCTACCGCAATGATCTCAAACACTCAACTGTTACTACTTATGTGTAAGTATGTCTGGACTGTTGCGATGGTCTATTATATAACGTTTGGAATAAATAGCATTTTGTCTAGTGAACATGGTTTAATTTCAGGATTTTTATACTATTGGTAAAGGTGTTGAAGATTTTCCCCACAAACTGGTTACTCGGTTGTAGTACATCTATTTTGATTGAGATGAATTTGGTAGATTTCGTAATGGGATATTCTTTTTAGTGTTTAACTCAACTTCATATAATCATAAACTACACAACAATTAAGATAATTAAAAGGTGATGTAGTCGTAACTATTTAATTAGTCTTCAAATGTTATCAGTCATTAACATTTTCATAAATCTAAAACTACGATTTAGGCTCGATTTTTTATAATATATTCTAAGTTCCTAAACGTTGAACCTGCCATTTTTTTCTATCAATAAAAAGGTGTATGTTGAGTGATAAACGATTACTACTGTAAATTAAGTTTGTTATGAAAAAAGTTTTAGTGAGATTCGGTAAAAGTTCAATGAACTCCCGTTAGTCAAAATCATTTCAACTTATACACTTTAACAAGTCGGTAACTTCGACAAATAACTAATCACGCATTTCTTTTTGTTTAATTGTATTTATTGTAAAATGTATTATTTAATCAACATTTCTGCTAATTAGGCCAAATTGTTCTGTTTTTCGGCCCTATTTAAATGTTTGGAACGATTTAGCTAGGTTTATATATTTGGTCCATTTCTTTAGATTTAGATAGTGAAATTATTTCATATTTACAACTGGTGATTTTTGATTTTTTGTGATATACATTCGCTTCTTATCGTGCAATGAAGAGTTAACTAAAAACTCGAGAATTATTTGCAATGACGTAAACTTACAACATTAGGTAAGCGTATATAAAAACGTATTTATTTTTATAGTATCGAGCTTACGGATGCGTACGTTGCGTACCGTTTTGGGGAATTTCGTGTGATCATGTATCGACAATATGTTATACCAGGAAATAAGAAGGGATTAGCTTTCCAATCACCATTGACGATTAAACTGAACGATCCTTTGTGGCCGGTGACTGTAGGGCCTAGACAAAAACCCTTTTCTGTCGTTAAGAGAAAGATCAAATTGTTTGGAAATGACACAGAAAAGTCATGTGACCACTTCCATACAATTTTGATTTTCTTTAGACCAAAATGGGTTATTATCAAGGTGCCCAGCTTGAATGGTTCTCTTCAGAATAGACTGCAAAATTGTAGTTGCCAATGTACAAAACATATCAATGATTTTCGTTGCAGCGATTGTTTGCTTTACCCGTAACGCCCTCTAGTGCCAAAAAAGGCACTTGGCCTCTCCAACCGACTCCTTTTTCTAAAATATTCCGTTTAGCATGTAAACAGTTATTAGCGGTAAGTTATTTTGTCTAGGTAATGTATATGTATGTCTTAACCTTAGATATAGTATTAGTTGTAATGATTGAATGTCGCGTGTATGTGAATATTTTGTTGGTATCCGTTGACAGAATAATTATAATTGGACCCAGTTATGCCAAAATGTACTAACCCACAAATTATCAAAAATAATTATTGATACCTAATTGATCAGAATGTGATTTACTACTTAGCAAAAACAGCCCTTTATTGACACCTGACTTGGTTAAAGTATGTACGAACCAAGCCACACATTAAAATCATGTATATTGGACGTGTATTCAAGGTTTAAAGCAAAAGGCACAAACTGGCACTAACATTTAATTCAGATAGTTGGAGCATGAGTAACAACTCAAACTTTAAACGTCATTTTCTTGAAATCAACTTATCGGATATTTATATCCACCCGGATAACGACCACGTTACACCGGGTGTAAAACCAACTATAGTGGCACACGCAAGTGTGTCGCGTTCCGGTATCAGCCAGTGTACATCTGGTTTTTGTCTGGGTCTAGAGTTGGGGTACGATGTTTGGCTGTTTCGCGGCCTTCTGAGTACTCTAACACTAGACCCTTGACTGCTTCTTCACTTCCTTGCCCCATGGCGTAGTATGAAGAGGCTACACACTGCGCTTACCATCAGGTGCAGTGTGATCACTTTGCCGTGCCAGATATAAAAAAAAAACTTTCTGCAGTTTATACATTTTGGCATAACTGTCCAAACTTGGAAAACGACTATGTTCTGGTGCTGTGAGATTCACATGCTAGCGACATGCCACGTGACATGCGACATGCGACTCGACCACCGCGTGTTGACTGGATGCAATGTTGTCATTGTGATTTTTTAAGTTATAAATATGTAATGAGTCTGAAATGCGTTGCTCGCGTCAACTGTTTCACACGACTGATGTTCCTCGTGACTCGTGCTGAGACCTTGTAACCATCCTCCGTTACGGTTTATATCATATAAGGTAAATAAAACTGTGTGTAACTAGGACACGGATCGCTGTTTCATTGTATCTAACCTACTGTGAATTAAAACTCTTTTTAGATAATGTCGATTTTATTATGTCTCCTTATACTTGAACATACATTGATTCGAGATCGCTCAATTCCAATGACGCCTCGGAACCGCACCTCAATCGACTTACATTTAATATATGTGCACCACAGCTACGTTACAAATGACTACAATAGAAGAATATTTGAGTAATTTGGATCGGTAAGAAAATACAAATGTAAAACGTTAACCATTTTGGCATTTACAAGGACCATTTCAATACGAAAAATCAGTCTTACACGAAGCACACAGAGTTTTTTTAGTTGAAAATAAACATTGTGCTGTACACTGCATATCTTAAACATATTTGCCACATTATTCGAGAAGTGTATACAAATGTAGTTTTCTTTATAATAAACTTATATTAGGTACAATAAATTATATCCTCATATACATAGAAAATTGTTACACTTAAATCACAACAGTAAATAAGAATAATCTGAAAGAATATCAAGAGACGCTATACATAGATCTAGAGAGGCGTTAGTATTGTGTCGCGGATGTATTATACCGTCTCGTACTGGCTGCGGATGGAGCGAGCGAGGCAGCACGCGAAGATCACTCCCAGCAACTGTAATTGCATACACAACAAAGTATTAGTAATATGATGACTTCCTAACCGATTTCGGCCACAGCGACTGTTTCAGGTTATAAGGTATTAAGATGGTCAATCTATATGGCAGACGCTTGTTGTTCAGCCCGCCGACGGTGTGCTCGCTCGTGACTGCAGTAGCCGATTTTTGACAAAAATGTTCTGTCACAAATCGGGCAGGTCAAGACACCGCCGACATAATTATAAGAATTGATCTTAGGTCTGGTCTTTATCGCGTCACGTTTGCTATCCAAGGCATCACATCTAACCCATTCAAAGTTAGACTCGTGCTGGTTAGTAATATGGTAAACTGGTGGTGCAGATGTAATCGCGCATGCGTTACGACCCCTGGACCCCGACGATCCCTGGGTCGAAGAGATATTGGATTTTCTGTCTGGAAATTCTCAGTATCAGTTCCGAGTCTGTAATCTGTACCCGGTATGGCGATAGGCTCGCCCCTATCATATTATGGGATCGAAAAATTCGGTAAAAGTGGGTGTAAGGGGCCCCGCTAGATCGATACACACCTGGTGTTACACCTCTGCATACCCCTTCGAGGATTACAAACGTGAGTGTTTATGTATTAGTAAAAAGAATGAAAAAAACAGATTTATTAATTTTTCTGGTAAATTTCTTTTTTCCTAAGAAACGATAATATTTTTTAAAAATATAATAGCACGAAAATGAAAACGGAACTCTGGTACATTTATCAAGAGCCACAAATAATCCTTCAACGAGCCGCAGGTTCGCCCCCCTACTCTAGATTAAAAAAAAAAACTTGCTTTTTTATCACCTCTCGTGATATTTTTTGTTTTGTTCAACCTATTACGTAAATTTATTCATTAACGCAGGGCTGTACTATACAATTCACACACGATCTCTCGAACGCCGCAACACTACCTAGTCGAGTTGAATCACGTTTTCCAACTCGTGCTGGAATACGTTACAATATTTTAACACGTTACACGATCGTTGCGGTCATTGCTAACTGTAAATTAATACGATAGGATTATTAGTAGCACTGTATCATAGAAGTCAATAAATTGAAAGCGAGTGGAGTACATCTCGACAAATGAAGTTATTTAATTTCGCTTGCAGACATCATGTATTAGTTTTTAAAGTTTGATTCCGACCCGACATATTTGGCGATTTGTAAGTCGTTATACTTAATTTTTTTTTATAGTATAGTCCGACAAACGAGCCAGTGGGTCACCTGATGTTAAGTGATCTCCACCACCCATGAACATCCACAATACCGAAAGTATCATGTATGCGCTGTCGGCCTTAAAGGACAGGAATAGGGATTAGGGAAGGGAAGGGGAAATCTGGGCCTCCGGTTATCTCACTTACTATACGAAACGCGACAGTAAACTGTCACTTTACGTTGGTTTTCTGTGAGACAGTGGTACTACCCCGGTCGAGCCGGCCCATTCATGCTGTAGACAAATATATCTACAGCGTGGCTCCACCACTTACAAAAATAAATAAATAAATACACCCAACAGTCACACACAGAGTTCTGACCCCACTCTAGGTAAAACCTGTCGTGTGTGTCAACAACTACGAGTGACTACGGTCCCACAACACTCAGACGCGAAACAAATATCTGTCTGTCACACAAATATGTCTTGGTGTGGAAATCGAACCCACGGCCTCTCGTTTCACAGTCAGCTACTCGCCCGCTGCACCACGGAGGCTGTCTGAGTTGGGCAAACAATAACGTGAGTATTGGAAAGGGTCAGAGAGAAGCGAGACGAGAAAAGTGCAAAGGAGAGAGAGAGAGAGTGGAGGAGAGAAGTTATGGGCTGAGGTTAATAATAAAATAGCAGCGAAAGCCTAGTTGGTTGCGGTACGGACTGCCAAGACGAAAGTCGTAGGTTCGAAACCCAAGTGGCATACACCTCTGACTTTTCTAAAGTTATTTGTGTATTAAATGTTAATTATCGCTTACTTTAACGGTGAAGGAAAACATCGTGAGGAAACCTGCATATCTGAGAATTTTTCGAAGGTATGAGAAGTCTGCCAACCCGTATTAGGCCAGCGTGGTGGACTAAAGCCTAACCCCTCTCATTAGTAGAGGAGGCCCGTGCCCAGCAGTGGGACCATGTTTAATACAGGGCTGAGATTACATAAATGTAATTGTCGCTAGACTTGACTTTATTGAAATAGTATTTAAACTTGAACGGTAATAGCAATAGTTATTTCAATTTAGAAATGTCAATATTATTTTACGTGAAAATTTGCAATAAATATTCCATTTTCTGACTCCACGAATTTTTATTTCTCGTAAAAGTTAAATTTTGAATGCACTCATGTAACTTATACATTTGATATGAACTTAATTATTTCATGAACAAAGCCATTTACCTAAATTCCGGATGAATCACGATCCTTAATATTTCTACTAAATATTTATAAGTTACCAAACTTCAGACGCACAAAAATTTGTCATTAATCAACTGGTTTAGTAATACGTTGAAGGGAACATTGCGCAAGACGGCCTTAGTTGTATTACATTAAGAAATCTCATTATCAAATTACTTTCACACAAACAAATAGGGTACTAGGTATGTACTTAGGACTAATTATATACCTATAATATATATTATGGCCCAGACTAACATTATGGCGATTTTGGTGAAAATGCTTCTATTCAATATAATATGATGGATTTAATAAACCTAATTTTCCTGGAAACACTATTTTGTAGCAGTAAAACAGCTTTACGGGGTTTAAAATATACTGAAAACTTTGGGAACATACACTCACGCCGATAATCCTCGAGGGGCTAGTCAGAGGTGTAACCAGTACCCCCCCCCACCTTTCGCCGAATTTATTACGGTCCCATAATGTGATAGGGGACGAGCCTATCGCCATACCGGGCACAATTCCAGACTCCGGACTGATACTGAGTATTTCTAAATAGAAAAACCCAATATCACTTTACCCGACCCGGGGATCGAACCCTCACCTCAGCAGCCAAACCCCACCGAGGCAGTCAAATTTGGGAACCTGTGAAGTTTTAATGTTGCACTTTGGTCGTGCATAGGACTTATTGGAA
This sequence comes from Laothoe populi, assembly GCA_905220505.1. NCBI lineage: Eukaryota > Metazoa > Arthropoda > Insecta > Lepidoptera > Sphingidae > Laothoe > Laothoe populi. The sequence continues at coordinate 4,119,578 of HG992152.1, forward strand.
TGAAGATTACCTGTACAAGAGCGATGCCGAGTCCAACTCCACCTAGCACCATGGCGATGTCCTTGAAGTGAGTGACCAGTTTGTCGAGACACCCCTCGCTGTGGAATCCTGGTGAGGAGCTAGTGCACTGCGCGGTCATGCCGTTGGTGATCTCGGTACCGGTGCAGCAAGTACTGGGGATGGTCAGGTTGTGCGCCGCCCAGTCCTCGGGACCTTCGATACCGCAGCATTCCAACTGGGGACGAATCATTATTGTCAAGTCATCGTTTTGCTTGATTCTTGAGATATTGGTGACTTCGTTCCAAAATAAATGGCGTAGTGTGAAGAAGCCGGCATGATTGTGTTGAGTAGCGGGGATATATTGTCTCTCTATTTGATACTTTAATTGGACGGCACTGCGCTTACCATCAGGTGCAGTGTGATAACTTTACCATGCCAGAATAAAAAAGTAAATGTACGCAGTTACACATATAAATACACAGTTAGTTCATCAATTCGCAATTTGAATGGGCGTCAAAAAAACTACCATGCCGACCGATGCATCACGAAGCAGATTGTTTGCAAAATAATTTATATTTTAAAAACAATTTGAAGCAGATTGTTTGCAAAATAATTTATATTTTACTTATTTTGTGCGACCCAGTGCGAAGTACCAGATATATAATAAGATTGGAATTAATATTCTTAAATAGAGCAAACTTGTGCTACTAGTGTGATATGAATTAACTTTTCAAATGCAAAAGAAAATAAAGCGTTCGATTTTTGCGTGAAATTCAAATTCTCATTAGTGTGTATATTAAGTACATATACTTCATGCATTCCTTAGATGTATATATCTTTGAATTATACTCTACTTTATGTACAGCACATAATTGCAATGCAATTTGTAGTCAGTTTCCAGCTGTTCGAAGGTATGTAAAGTCGACCAACCCGCATTAGGCCAGCGTGGTGGACTAAGGCCTAACCCTTCTCATTAGTAGAGGAGGCCCGTGCCCAGCAGTGGGACATTGTTTAATACAGGGCTAGTATTATTATTCCAGCTGTTATGATAAAATAAGCTGCGTCATCATTCTTTAAGTAGGTACGTCATATGCCTTTTAATAAATACGACTTGCGTTTTTTTTTATAACAATAAGGCAATTTAATTAACACACATTAAGCTCATATAATCCAGATTAAATTGTATTTTATTTGTATATGACCCAAATGTTTGTACCATTTTTCGAAAAGAGCAACGCGTGTGTTTCCTGACCGTTCTCTAGACAAATTGCATAATATAATAAGGATTGACTGAGTTTAAATAAATATTTTATGGATTCAATAAATATTGCAATTGGACTTTAAGCCTAGCTTTTAGTTCAATAAGGTACAGATAAATTTCTGTATATTTCATCTCAGTCAAATGGGTAGTCAATAATACCAAATCAATTGTAATATCCATCAATTGTTCAGAAAACGCTACTCAATATAACATTGTATAATTGAGATCAAGCTCCAAGGGGAAGTATATAATTATTCATACCTATAACAAATTAGTTGTTACGAGAAAAACTGACATGACAATTGTATCAAGTGACCGCAACAGTTTACTAGCAAGATGAACTTTGAACACACGTCACAAAGAAGTACCTTATGCTTTCAGAATGGTTTTTTATATTTTCTATTTGGTCAGTTAGAAGATAAATGTTTTGTCATAGTTTTATATAAAGAAGAATACTCAGTCAAAACAAAGTGCACGTTCTTACAAGTACGCAACAGAAAAAACCGTAATGCTTTGTATAGTGTCAGGATGAAGGATGATAGAATACACACTAGTTGTCCAACTTATGGCCAATCTTAATCCGCATTTACAGATCGAACCAGTAAATAAACTAATCAAATGCCTTTCAAACTTAATTCTTACTGGCTCATTTGTCGAAACGATCTGTTGTTTAGAATTAGGATTATTTATTGAAATTGGCCGTTAATAGAGTTAAGCCAAGCCGGACCCGTTCACTCCGTGAGACCAGTATATCATGTAATATGGGTTTTAAATTGATCTTTTTTTACGATACATATTAATGTGTTTCTCTATATTTTCATCTAAAGTTAATAAAGATCTAATGGCATTTATAGGTATATGTTACCTATATGTGCCTATGATGTTTTTACTCGAATCTTCATTAGAAAAATAACTACAGTCGATTTAATTCAAAATAAAGGACCGATGACCGTGTCCATGCCTTAACAATAACTATGCTTTATTTAAGTGTGTCCATTTTTAGACGAACAAATTAGTGGCTATTTTATATCTCTTTTTATTCTTGGATGAATAAAGAGCTCAAAATATCTCAAAAGAAAATAAGGGCCGGTTTGATTTTGGCAGGAGTGTTATCGTGCATACACTGTTTTTGTAGTTCATTTCACTACGTATATGTGTTGTTATATTGTGATAAGTGGCAGGATGCCAAGGCCGCTACGATTTACGATGTTTGTTACAAATGACCGATTGTTTATACTCCTATAAAAGAAACACATTTCCTGATCTATTTTTTTCTTAATACACTTTTACATTGGCAAGAGGCCGAAGAAAAAAGATAAATGGATTAATGTGGACGACATGAAAAATTTGTAAATATTTTAATGACAGCTTGTAGGAAAAGAAAGACTTATGACCTGATCTTGGAGGGGTAAAAAAACAGCTATTGACGAACTCAGAAATATTGCAGCTGCCCTGTCTAAAACTATTAACAGCTTTGATTCAGAATCAATATTAAAATGCGTTGGAGATGTACAAAATATAATACTTAACCTCTTCTATTTGGAAGTAGCTTTTGTCTTGAATTCACATACGTGATTAAGTTTATCGGTACTGCACGAGACTAAAATGATTTTACTAAAATCCCGTAGAAAAGAGCACTTCCAATTCCAAATTTTTGTTTTCCAAAAACCATTGTTCGCACTATTACGAAGTTTAAAATAAAATAGCTAATTCAGTCCAGCCGCTCTTAAGTGATGCGATTACCAACGAAGAGCGTTTTTTTTATATTTATATTCAAACTACGAGACGTTTATGGCCGTCATAACCATCCTTTATAAAAATACTTCGGGTGTGCATCTTTACGGAAAATTTTGTCTGATTGTGCAATCGCTTTTGTACACAAGACATGGTAGTTCGGTCAGTATTAACCTTATGTAACATGCATTGCGGCCTGCGCCATTGTGCTGTAAAGCCGGTTGCAATTCCGTTTGTACTCTATTGCATTGCAAACTGTATTTGAGTATGAACGATTTCACTGACATCAATAACTATAATTTACTCATTGTGTTTATCATGAAACATTGTATTTCCATTAGTTATTTAGATATTTTTCCTCTCGGTTTTAGCTTAAATAACTGAATAGAAATCGACTAGGGACAATACGGCATTTGTCATCTATACATCTGGATTTTCATCATAGTTTTCCTTTTCAATATTATGGACAGAAATAAAACACGACCTGTCATTAGTTTAAGGACATTAACCAATCCACATTCAGCTTGACTATGTACGTCATTAGATAATGACAGTTATTTTCCGTGTGTCAAGAGGAAACACATACTATACCTAAAGTTATTCGCAAAATATTAAAAAAACTAACTGGAAATATACCATTTATTAAAATAATAAAGCAGAAGAAATCAGGACATCAGTCGGGAAATAGATGACCTAATTTAATTCTGAACAAAAATTGGCAATTCGTACAAGACAATTTGATTCTCACACGACAATGATGAAGTTGATATAAATTGATTATATTGTAGAATTTAAAAGTAGAAATAATACTGCTCTACTAAGTTGTTGGATAAGAGACACAGAAGATGTCTTCAGCATGCACTGTGACTTTGTGAGACCGTTTACCACTTTAAGATCCCCGCCTATCGTAACTTGTTTTCTACGTCTCACCATCCGACCTTTTTTATGATTTTTTTATATCTTATATTCCCTCTTTGGTCTAGTGAGACTGGACATAGGCTGAAAGTGGTGAGGTCCAGTCTAAAAATCCCAGGTAGTAAATCACAACAGATGCTCGAAATTGGAATTCGATACATCATGCAATAAGCTGGAAAACAGAGGGTGTACTAACTGCATGTCTCTCATTACCCACATGTATAACCGAAAACGAATATGCAGGATCATCACAACTGTAGTTATTTTGTATGTATATATTTAAGCTATATGTTTTGTATATATTCATGACATTCATTATTACTATTAGTATTTTCATGTTTAGTTTTATTACTTAGTAGCACTTAAAGTATCTTAAGTTATAGTTATATTTTCAAACCTACTTCATTCTATCTCTGCATCACCCAAGGTTCGACTGCAAGAGAATGCCTCAGGCATTAAGTCCACCTTTACGTATAAATTTATGTATGAAGTGTAAATAACGGTATCTTAACGATAGGCAGCGGCATTGCTGTGCCCTGGCATTGCAGAAGTCTATGGGCGGCGGTGATTACTTACCATCAGGTGGCCCGTCTGCTCGTCTGCCTATCAAGGCACTAAAAAAAACCATCAAAGAGTAAACTACTCACATCAGTCTGGACAATGTCGAAGGTCTTGGCAACCTCCTTGTTGGTGGGGTACTGGTCGATGGTCTCATTGAGATGGCGAACGATGGAGGTCTTCAGGTCTGCGTGCTTCATATATCCGGCGATGCCCACAGCCATCTCAGCGATGAAGATGATCAGCAGGAACACCGAGAACTGCGGACAATAAGTCTACGGGTCAACGCTGGTTATTTCGGATGCTTAATTTTTGGTTTACTTAGCGTTATAGTTATAGAAATGTGTTGTAAACGGTTTAGTTATACGATATTTTGTCTTCTTCCTCTACAATAGTTGCCAACCGTCCTGTTTTCCCAGGACATGTTCTGGTTTTTAGAGTGTCCTGGATAGTTTTTAAGCAGCGTCCTGGGTTTTTAAAGACCCCTGATAAGGTCCTGTATGTTAAAATTCGCACACCACTTTTGCAATCCTAACTCTAGGGGCGGCCTCTCGGCTAGCAAGTGTTCACGCTATTTAAAAATATGCGTCCTGTTTTTAACTGAATTGTCCTGGTTTTTCTTACTTCAAATCATAGTATTTGAATTCCGGGGTTGGTAACCCTACTCTACAATAACTAAATAAAAAAGTAAGTACAGAATATTTGTATTTATGTCTAATGCTCAGATTTTTTAATTCTCTTAATTGAATAATAAAGTAATACAAAAACTAAATCTAAACGAAGTGTGTTTATTAAGCGGTCTATTTTGTTATCTTAAATTACAGTTAAAACAGACATGTTTTGGTAAAAAATCAATTGCGACAGAACGAGCATGAAGGTACGAAAGTAAAGGTCAGAAACACCGTAACGTATTTAACAAGGCTATGTTTAAATATGTATAGCTATCTATAGTAACTGGTCAAGCTACTATTATTTTAAGATTTAGGAGGAAAACACTTTTTCAGAGGATTTTGTAATATACATGTATTGTAATAGTTGGGCCCTGTTATTTCCCCGATATTTTTCATAAATCCATTTTGCTGTTCACACTAATATGGCACTATTTCTAACAACTAATATCAGTATGGTGTTTTTAAAAGTGATATGCCACTTGTTAAATATATTTATTTGTCCATATAAATTGGCTGATATGACGTTTTAACACACATTAAAGAAATTAAATGAAATATAGAATAAACATATTGTACTCCTTCAAGATGAATTGCGTAAGTTTGGAGAAATATACTGGGAATAGAGCTTATGTAACACAAGTGAAAGGTATGGGTTACAACTATAGTTCCTACGTTAGATTATCAGCTGTATAATGCTTGCTTTGTCGTTCTGAAAATATGGCATGATCCAATATATTACTATTACTGTATTTGCTCATATGCATATAATGTCATGCGTTTGCAATTTATCGAATTGTAAAGTAAGATGTTTTAGGTTTGTAACACAAAAATTTTAAGAAGTCTTGTCTAGTGTAGTGGTGCTATTGGAATGTCATATTATTTTATTTATTTAATTACAAAACTGTTTGCTTAGGAACTAATAACATTTTTATGATAATACAAGTGCTGTTGTAGCAAAATAAACACTGGTAGCCGTTGACCCTAGCAAGGACCCAAGACCAATTCCCAGTGTCTTTGACAGCATGTGGGGCACACGGTTGACATTTTGTTGAAATAATAAACTAGAATAACATAAGTGAAAAGAAAAGAAAAAAAAAACATAATCATCACGGACCACAATTTTCATTTTAAATTATAATACCAATCAATATTGATCATATCAAGGAAAATGTTCTCTTCATTTCAATCGAGAATCAGCACTGTATGCTACCATATTGTTAAAACGCCAGTTAAATCCCAAACCCCTGAATGATTAAAAAGAATATACCACAAATAACACACTGCACTATATACTGGAATTTTCCATTTCCATATAAATAAACATGGCTCATCGATAAAAACAACTGCAACCTACATAAAGTCATGAAAGATAATTATTGTAATCAGTTAATAATCCTGAACTCTTGGGAGGCGTTAAGAAGGGCGCCTTGGAACGACCTACTGCCCTACATGACAAACTCAATTTCACACAATCTGCGTCAGAAACAAATTGACTTAAGATATAAATACAGTAATAGTATACAAACAGAACTATTTCATTTTCCCAACGAGGCGTCATTCACGCTGCGAAGCTAATTCAAAGAACTTGTAACTTGGTACAACATTATTTTGCTCTTAAGTGTTTCAGATAAATATATTTATAAATGTTGATGTATTTACATTCGTTGCTTGAGATAAAATTGTAAAGATATTTTGGAAATACTTTGACAGGATTTTCCCAGTAATTGAACCGTTTACTCCAGAAATAGGGCCTAAATTAGGAATGGTGTGGTTTATTTAATTAATTGAATAAATACACGCACAGTTCTGAACTCACACATATCTTGTATTGTTGGATCATAAACTAAGAGACTATATTCTTAACAGCCAGGACCTGTGATAAATCTGGATTTCTGGATCAGACATTTGTCTCTGAATGTGGATCGAACACGTGGTCTCTTGGAAAGTTTCCCAACTGACATTTCAAATGTTACAAAGTGTGTTAAACGCAGATAACGACTTTGTAAAAACTTTTATAGAGGGACGTCTATTTGTTTTATCATGTAGACAGATGTTTATCAACCTTTAGTACGTATAATTTGTTTACTCTATGTTTTTGTTGATTTCATAGTTATCTTATCGAAATAAATGGGTTCATTATAGTTTATATGGTTCACGAGTCATGTCTAATATGATCGAGACATTTCATTATCCTCATGAGTCATAAGACAGATTCGTTTTGAACAGTTGGAAAATATCAGTCGCTACTTTCTATTGCAACTTTTACGTTGCTGATTCTCTTAAATATTAAAAAGAAATAGAGTGTTCAGTATAAATTATCCACGGGACATTAGTAATCACACTTCGCTACATCGGATCACCTTCCACTATAACGTGTGTCATTCACATCAACCGTTTAAATTTCTATTAAACATTGATACTACAATTAAAATCATATTTATCTTCTAAGTTGTTCATTTACGATTTTTTGTGTAATTGGCCTCGTGGCAGTATATATAGGCTGAGAGACCGGTGAGGGTTCAAATCTCAAGTCGGGCAATCATGATTTGTGTTTGGAATTTTTCGAATTTAAGCCCAATCAGACGACAGGTTCCGATACGACACCTGTCACATTAAGGGACATAAACAAGATCGACGAACCGTCGGTGTACTAGTTGCATGTCTGCCTCATCGACGATATTGACGTCAGCTTATGTTATATCAGACGCAGGCTTCACGTTAATTCCCAACATTTTCCTGCAATATATGTTCATATAGTGCCTATTTAGTGAAGCACCGTCTGGTACCTACGGCCGTGAGGTGAATAATGCATATGGCACTTGCACGAATCCGTGATTTCATCGTATTTTATCAACCGACTTCAAAAAAAAGGAGGAGGTTCTCAATTCGATGTGTTTTTTTAAATGTTTGTTACCTCAGAACTCCGTCATTTATTGACCGATTTGGAAAATTCTTCTTTTATCTTCCAGATTGGTCACATAGAATTTTTATCAAAATCGGTTGAGTAGTTTGGTTTTAAAACCGAAATAGCTTGAAAAATATGTTGTCCGAATATACGAAACTGCGAATTTTGCTTTTCTGTGACTTTTTCAGTGGTGTTTTCTTATGGTACTCTATCCAACGTACCTATTTTATATTTGTACCACTAAAAAGCAAAAAATAAATTATTACTTCTTAAATAAAAATAAAACCGTCTTCAAAAAACCCAGACACAACTTAAAACCAAATAATAATTGTTACATTTACATCAATTAATTACATACAAATGAAATCAATTTTTTTTTTTTTTTTTTTTCGCGGGGAAAAGCGATTTATCACTACCGCTCCGCCGGGGGGGGGGGGTGGCGGAACGGTTATGTTGGGCTCGCCGGCCTTACGACCCAGCGTTAAGCCGTCCGGGAGAGATGTTGACATCCGGACGACCGCTGGGCCGAGTCCCTAACAAATTCCCTACACCGGCAATACCAACTAAAAACCCCGCGGTGGCCCTCTTCGGCGCATAAGAGACGGTCCCGGGCTCACGGGGCGAGAAGCGCCCCATTTTCGACCGGAACCGCCCCTGCGCGGTGCCGCCTTGCGGCCCGTCTCCAAGTGGGGGGGGCTCAGAAGCCCCCGCGCACCAATGGACGCCCTCGGCGTCTACGGCAGCAACGAGGCCAACCACCCGTGCTGCCGTTCATCCCGGGGTCGCCCGGTGTGCCGACGAAGTATATACAAAATAAAACTATGTACTAACAAATTTTGACACACCGGAAAGGGCACTACGACAGCCCCCCGCTGCGCGCCCGCGACCCCCGATGACCCCTATTAGTCGCCTCTTACGACAGGCAGGGGATACCGTGGTGGGATTCTCCAAACGCCCCCAAACCACAGGGCGGGAGACGCCGGTCAGTCGTCAACCCGGCGCATCCTCCGTCTCGACTGGCGGCGGGAGGGATCGGATCGTTCCCGATCCCTCCCGGCCCTCTCCTTCTGTGAGATAACGTTCTCACAGAAGAGGGCCACCGCACGCCAGGACCTCCGGCTATCGACCATGGCTGACACCAAAGCCGGCAGCGAGAGGTCTCCTCCGACGACTGCTACGAGAGCGCTGCGCTCCTCGTCCCAAGCTGGGCACTCCTCTACTGTGTGTTGGGCCGTATCACGCGGACAGTTGTCACAGTGATGACACACGGCCGACTCTTCTGCGCCAGCTATGCGACACAGGTACTCGCCAAAACAACCATGGCCTGTGAGCACCTGTGTCAGCCGGAACGTCGCCGCGCCGTGGCGCCTGTCCAACCACTGATGGAAGACAGGACGCACTGCCGCTACGACCCGCTGACCCCAAATTGGGTTCTCCAGCCTGAGACGCCACTCCTCCACGGCGGCTCTGCGGAGGGAGCCACGGATGGCCTCCACCTCTCTCAGGGCCGGTCTCTCCCCGCGCCTGAACGCCTCCTCCCGCCAGTGAAATGCGGCGGAGAGGGCCTTAGCGTCCAGGTCCCACGGTATAAAACCGGCCAAAACACAAGCCGCCTCGAATGAAACCGTGCGGTAGCCCCTGATCGCACGCTGCGCCACTGATCGCTGTGGCCTGCGCAGCAGAGCGACGCACCGGTTGCTCAGGGACTCGGCCCAGACGGGACTGCCGTACAGGGCCATGGACCGCACGAAATGAAATCAATTATTTGGAGTCGGTGCCAGCCAAAACATGGAAAAAACAGAATACAAAAAAAAAAAATATATACTTGGTTTTCATGAATCTAAAAGTAAAGAAAACAAAACCGGCACCAACTCCAAAAATAATTGATTTAAATTCTCTTCGCTTGCATTGTGTATTCAAAATATGATTACTGCAGTAATAAAAAAGGTTTAAACAATTAACTTTGTATTATTGTTACATATATTTTTAGTTTTCATTATAAATAAATAAATAAAATAAAAATCTTTATTCATCATGTAGGCATATAAAAGGCACTTATGACAGGTCAAAATACAAATGGAAATTCTCCATACGGGAATGAGTAATTATGGTTAGTGGCGTAGGAACTTGGAATCTACCATCAAGGGCTGGTAGGCAGGGATACAACGTCGAGGATAGGACTGGAAAAGGAGAAAAGAGGATGACCGGTAAATGAAAGGAATCATAATCGTTAAAATAAAATAAATTGTTCGTTAAAAGGATATAGTCATTAAAAATTTTGACCGTTTATTTGTAATAAATGTATGACACATTTATATTAATACACCACAACTAATATTTTAATAGAAACATTTATATGCAAAAATGCTATGTTCGGAAAACGTGTTACTGAAAATAATATATAAATAATAAGTTTATATGACTATAATAAATAATTTAGCACCCATTTTCAAACTTTTTAGGAAATCAACATGCTTACTTTATGGTCTATCTATGTCAGTTTAGAAATGTTACAAACATTTTGGTACTTGGTCTAGAGTTCTAGCAGTTCAGCCTGGGCGCAGACTAATCTTTGAGGACATGCAATTTTATATATTAGAGATTTATAGAGATCGTATTTCGTAGCGTAATATTCAACAAGTTATATTTGCTTATAAATCAGTGGGTCATACTGCATTTGATCAACTAATTAAATGTGTATTATATAATTAGGAACGGGTCTTAATCGCGCAATATTTTAATGGTATAAATACCACAATTATTTCCCGACGTTTCGACCGAGTTGCATCGGCCGTGGTCACGGGCTGACTGAGTGAGAATTTAGTGCCGTCTTCGTAAGGTGGGCTTTCGTGTGGTGGGAGTATCGGTAACCAGTTTAGTGGGGGTTTTTATAACTACCTTCCCTTGGTTTTTATTTTTATTTTTATCACAAATACTGTCGGTACTTCGACAAACCACACTGACAGTATCCTCGCGCTGAAGAGTTGACCTATTCTGACGACGCGGTTTACATATACTTATGACAGGATTCCATGTTGTTGACAAACGGTATCCATCCTCTCGGTTGAAATTCTGATGTTTTTTGATTTCTACCGCTTCACGTACTATTCTGGAGTAATAATGGCGATCGGTGGATAGAACCTGTGGTTGGTGTAGTTCTATCCAATGATTAGGTCCAGCCTCCAGCAAATGCTCAGCCACCGCTGATTTGTTGATCTGGCGGTTTTTTACAGCTGTAATGTGTTCCTTGACCCTTTCAGCGATCGTTCTTTTGGTCTGGCCGATGTAGGAACTACCACAACTGCAATTCACCTTATAAACACCAGGAGTTTGTAAGGGAATTACATCTTTTGGAGTACGCAAGTGGTTCGATATTTTTGCGAGCGGACTATATACAGTCTTAATGGAGTATTGTTTGAGTACTGTTCCAACTTTGTCCGTGACTCCTTTTATATATGGCATGTATGCTGGGGCTCTGCTGACCTCAGGAAGACGCTTCCTCTTCTTGGGACGGCGTATCTTTCCTTTGTATCCGTTACTCTTCAGTACGTTCTGAACATGTGTGAGCTCACTTTCTAGATGTTCAGAGTCACAGAGGTCATATGCTCTATTTGTCAACGATGTCACAACGGATTCCAAATGCCGTGGATGGTGGTGCGAGTAGGCATTGAGATACCTGTCAGTGTGTGTTGGTTTTCTGTATACAGTGTGTCCTATGGAACCATCTTTTCTCACCATTACTTTCACATCGAGAAAAGGTAACGTTCTGTCTACCTCCATTTCATAACTGAATCGGATCTTTGGATGTATGGAGTTCAACCGGTTCGCGAATTGTTCTACTTCATGCTTGTTGCCATGCATGATGCAGAATACATCATCGACATACCTCTTCCACAATTTAACATTATATGTTTGTGTGTCTATGGATTGCTCGAAATATTCCATCCAGATGTTGGCCATTACCGGTGCTACTGGGCTGCCCATAGCTACTCCGTCAATCTGAAGGTAATGTTGCCCTTGATATAAGAAGTAATTACCTTCTAAACAGCTCTTTAATAGATCCATGTATTCGTTAGACAGACCGTTTTCCTCCAACTTGCTCTCGATGACCTCAAGACAATCTTGAATGGGAACGTTGGTGAATAATGACTCTACGTCAAAACTCACCATCAAGTCATTTAACCCAGTTCCCATTCAAGATTGTCTTGAGGTCATCGAGAGCAAGTTGGAGGAAAACGGTCTGTCTAACGAATACATGGATCTATTAAAGAGCTGTTTAGAAGGTAATTACTTCTTATATCAAGGGCAACATTACCTTCAGATTGACGGAGTAGCTATGGGCAGCCCAGTAGCACCGGTAATGGCCAACATCTGGATGGAATATTTCGAGCAATCCATAGACACACAAACATATAATGTTAAATTGTGGAAGAGGTATGTCGATGATGTATTCTGCATCATGCATGGCAACAAGCATGAAGTAGAACAATTCGCGAACCGGTTGAACTCCATACATCCAAAGATCCGATTCAGTTATGAAATGGAGGTAGACAGAACGTTACCTTTTCTCGATGTGAAAGTAATGGTGAGAAAAGATGGTTCCATAGGACACACTGTATACAGAAAACCAACACACACTGACAGGTATCTCAATGCCTACTCGCACCACCATCCACGGCATTTGGAATCCGTTGTGACATCGTTGACAAATAGAGCATATGACCTCTGTGACTCTGAACATCTAGAAAGTGAGCTCACACATGTTCAGAACGTACTGAAGAGTAACGGATACAAAGGAAAGATACGCCGTCCCAAGAAGAGGAAGCGTCTTCCTGAGGTCAGCAGAGCCCCAGCATACATGCCATATATAAAAGGAGTCACGGACAAAGTTGGAACAGTACTCAAACAATACTCCATTAAGACTGTATATAGTCCGCTCGCAAAAATATCGAACCACTTGCGTACTCCAAAAGATGTAATTCCCTTACAAACTCCTGGTGTTTATAAGGTGAATTGCAGTTGTGGTAGTTCCTACATCGGCCAGACCAAAAGAACGATCGCTGAAAGGGTCAAGGAACACATTACAGCTGTAAAAAACCGCCAGATCAACAAATCAGCGGTGGCTGAGCATTTGCTGGAGGCTGGACCTAATCATTGGATAGAACTACACCAACCACAGGTTCTATCCACCGATCGCCATTATTACTCCAGAATAGTACGTGAAGCGGTAGAAATCAAAAAACATCAGAATTTCAACCGAGAGGATGGATACCGTTTGTCAACAACATGGAATCCTGTCATAAGTATATGTAAACCGCGTCGTCAGAATGAGTCAACTCTTCAGCGCGAGGATACTGTCAGTGTGGTTTGTCGAAGTACCGACAGTATTTGTGATAAAAATAAAAATAAAAACCAAGGGAAGGTAGTTATAAAAACCCCCACTAAACTGGTTACCGATACTCCCACCACACGAAAGCCCACCTTACGAAGACGGCACTAAATTCTCACTCAGTCAGCCCGTGACCACGGCCGATGCAACTCGGTCGAAACGTCGGGAAATAATTGTGGTATTTATACCATTAAAATATTGCGCGATTAAGACCCGTTCCTAATTATATAATATGTATTCAAATCGCGAGAGTCTAAAAACATTAATTAAATGTGAGCTCGCTACCACTGCCACAAAAGTTGAACGCCT